>OY755236.1:63152635-63605276 GCA_963576725.1 Azorinus chamasolen | reverse complement strand
TTCCGATTAAGAGGGGTTTCACTGTATACCAGTATTTCCCCCAGAATGTCCTACCTGTACATGGTGGTATCACAGGTAGGCGGTATGGATTTCTTTGGTAATATACACCAAGTGGCCCACATGGGATCTGTCGAGCAAAAGGAGCAGAAAGAGTTTGGCCTGACTGACTGCAAGACAGATCACATATGCCACTGTTACTAGTACAGCCTGTGGTGGTCACTGATGAATGATGCTGAATGCCCGGGCATACGTCATTGTCTGAAAACAGATTGACAGCTTATGAATAAGGTACAACCTTTCCCTGATGAATATCCATCAGAGCTCTAGATAAGATGCATACATAAAAGCAGTGTCAAGAGTAACACCTTTATTTCTCCATCAAACCCTATAGAGTGACCACTCTTTAAATTGTCTCAATAAGACGGTTCTAAACAGTTGCGCAGGGCTCGGCGTTCTGCATTTTTCTTAGATGTTGTGGAGTCGCCGTGAGAACGCCACCCTGGTGTGACAGGGGTTTTAACAGTCTACACTGTTTGCAAATGATAGAGCATGCATCTTCTGCGTTGAAAGGGTTAATTAGTTTGTAGCCTTTGTACAGGTGAGTATGTGAAATTTGAAAGGGATAGCTTTACTGATGTGTAAACTGTAACAAAATGTAGAGCTACAAATAAAGGTGCGTACCCAAATACTTAAATGTCATTTCTCCACCAAACCCTACGCTGTGACCATTCTTTAGAATCGTCTTGAAGAGGGTCACTGTATAGGGTTTGGTGAAGAAATAAAGGAGCTATTATGAAAGTGTTTAAATTTACGCATCTTATCTGGACCTCTGAAAATGTTAAAATTTTTGTATAATGATGACACAATGGACCTCTGAAAATGTCAAAGCTTTTGTACAATGATGACACAAAGGTTACAGCAATATATCCACGTTTTTTCCTTTGGAAAATGGAATAGCTAAAACAGACCTACAGATAAAAGGTGCATCCCTAAATACAAAAATCGTCATTTCTCCACCAAACCCTAAACTGTGACCACTGTTTAGAATCGTCTCTGCGAGACAATTCTAAAGAGTGGCCACAGTATAGGTTTGGGTGGAGAAATAAAGGACCTGTTATCTTGAAAATGTTTCAATTTACGCATCTTATCTGGACTGCTTTAAAAAGGCCATCCCATGTTTGCAACAGGTTGTATACTTAAATATATATTTAAGTCACATTTACTAAATTAGTAAAACAATAAAAAAAAACACAAACAAAACACAATCTTGGGTATATGGTAGAACTAAGTTTTAACCAAAAAAACTTTCAGGAATAATTGAAGAAACATTTAAATGGTAGTTAATGTACAAGAATTTAGATGTTTCTACAATCAAATTTAGAAACATACTATACATCTATTAAAATTTATAAATACATTTACTCACATTTGATGAATATAGGCTGTCTGCATTCTCCATACAGAGCTGTTGTTGAATTCATACAAACCAAAATTGAACTATACCATCCCCATTCGAAGACTGAAAAAAAAAAAGATCTTAGTTTTGGTTTATAGCAAAGATATACCCGGTACAATAATAAAAACTTACTAAAGACAGAGAAAATATTAAAACATATTATTGTAACAAGATCTATTTGTAAAGGAATCTGTTACAGAATGTTCCCCAAACAAAATGGACAACAGGTATTGATGAGCAAAATATGTACATTTCAACATATCACTGGCCATCACTAAGTTACCATGGCAACCAACACTTTTGAAACTACTGCCATTACTTTCGAGGTACCCATACACTCCATCTTACCAAAAATCTAATCATCTGTACGGTAAATTGTGACTATATAATCAGAGGACACCATACAATTACTTTTGCAATCAAATCTTTCAAAACAACTTCATTGGTTTTGGGGTACCCAAATACCCCTCAATGCAAATTTTCAGCAACTTCGAACAATATCTAAATTTTGAGCAATTAGAGCCCACCATTCAGTTACCATGGCAACAAATTATTTGACCTACAAATCAAATAAAACCTACCTATCAATTCGGAGTGCCAAAATGTCCTGACATATCAATTTTCAGCAAAGTCTAAATTTGTCGAAAAAGATCCACATTTAAACCAATCAGAGTCACCATACAGTTACCATGGCAACTAATCCTTTTGAAACCCCTACCAATCGATTTAAAGTACTAAAATATCCCATGATACCAATTTTCAGCAAAATCAAATGATATGTAACTTCGCCAAACATTATCTAAATTCAGAGCCCACTGTTTGGTTGCTATTGGGATTTAAACAAATCAAAAGTGGGATGCACATCTGCATATAATCAGCAACTGTCATGTGAAGTTTCATTAAGATCAGACCATCACATATTTACCAAAAAAGCGTCAAACAAGTTCATGACGGAAGAAAAATAATCTAAAGAAGAAGAATAGGAAAAAAGAACAAGCAAATTCATAGAATTGATATCCCCTGCCAAAGGTATTATCTAGTAAAACGGCAAACAATTGGGGGGGGGGGGGGGGGGGGGGGGGTCTTTAGATAATCAATTAAAACATTAGTGCTATGGCAGCCCTGGATCGCTCAACCAGGTTTTACTTGCCTTTGATACATACCTTAACTCTTTACACATTAGCAGTGAAACCGTGATTACCTATGCAAACAGTTTGGATCCAGATGAGATGCCGCATAATGCGGCATCTCATCAGGATCCAAACTGTTTGTCACTTTGACCATATTTCTGCGAAGAAATGAGAGAAATTTTATTTTTGGAACTGAAGCAGATGACAATTGTTACAGACGAAAAATTACTTAGCATGCATAGAGTTAAATAGATATTCTGACCAACTTTATGAATATAGGGCCAAATTATTGCTTTCTATGCCAATCTTCAATAATTTTGTACATGTTTTGATACTGAATAAGCCACAGCAAGGGGATATGTGCCATATTGTATTACAAAAAGTATAGACCTAGACTGGCTGACGTGTCTCCACTATGGCATCTGATCCAATCTACTACAATCTACTACAGGGAATACGGGCAATAAATATATGATTTTTGTGTATCAAAGGGAAATAACTCATAAAAGCCATACACCATCTTAAAATGTAATACATGGGAATGATGCCACGGCAATAACAAATATTCATGTTGAGTTTCATTGAATTCTGTCAATCCGTTACATAGATATAGCATTAGACGGAAAAAATATATTAATTTAGAGAATCAAAGGGCAATAACTCCTAAATGTTACAAGTGACCTGGAAAAGTAATACATGGGAACGATGCCCCAGTGATAACAAATATTCATGTCAAGTGTCATTGAATTCGGTCAATCTGTAACAGAGATATGGTATCGGTTGGAAAAAAAATGTCATTTTTGCATACAAAGGGGCAATAACTCCTAAATTCTGCAAGCTATCTGGAAAAGTAATACATTGGAATGATGCCCCAGTTATAACAAACATTCATGTCGAGTTTCATTGAATTCTATTGATCCGTTAATGAGATATGGTACCGGACGGAAAAAAATATGTCATTTTTGTGTATACAAGGGCAACAACTCCTAAATGCCGCAAGCGATCTGGAAAAGTAACATGTAAATGGTGCCCCAGTGATAACATATATTCATGTCAAGTTACATTGAATTCTGTCAATCCGTTACAGAGATATGACACCGGACGGATGGACTGACAAACCAAAAACAATATCATAATAATAAGAAACGGAGCAAAAACAATGCCTCCCAAAATGATGTTGTAAATACATACAGAAATATTCAGAAAAAAAATGTCTCACCTTCAGGTAAGCTATGAGAACACTCAAGTCCTCGATTGATGACTTGGAGGATTACATTTTGTACATCTTGTTGTGGTAAGAATTTGTTTGGTGCATCCACAGATAATCCACTTTCAGAACCCAAATCTGAACATGGTAGCTCTGGCATATCTGCTGTACCTGGGAAATAAGAGATAGGTAATAAGGTACAATTTATAAATTGGTAGACATATGGCAGCATGAATTAAAACTAATCAATTAGTCTCGGTATTTGTAAACCAAGCTTTAGGAATTTGAGAAGAATTGTAGAACCAGATCAGTCATTTAACCTTTTACTCAAATAAATACACCATTGCAAACAGAGTAGACCAAGATCCCACAGATCCTGTATAAGCCGTATGATCAGGATCTGCTCTGTTTGCTAATGGCATGATATAGAAATGATTCTTCAGTGTCTGCCAATGACAAAATTCCTGTGTCCATGTGCTGTTATAACAATTAATCTAATAAAATTTTATATTCATGATGTCTTTATTTCTAACATGAACATTCATGGAGTAAAGTGTTAACCCTTTCCCTCATATAAACATGTTTTGAGGCATCTGCAAACAATGTTCTGTCCGCCAATAGAATTTGATAGATCTGTTTCTATGCTCTCTAAACTGTCTAAAATGTTTCACCTTCCATATTTCTTTATAACTACTGTGTTAATGAATATTCAGTAGGTAATGAAATTTGGCCTACATACAGAACAGGGAAAGTGTTAAACTGTGGTGATTGATCAGGTCTATACTGGTTCTTATACAAGTCAGCAAACAGCATGGGCTTTGATAGGTGGAAAACAGTGCAGAAACTGGGTCATGTGTCACATTGTTTACCTCATAAATATTAATGTAAGAAATAATGATATCATGAATATTTATCTACTGAATTTTATAATGGCATTATAATGATATATCAGATTTACATTATATCATAAGCAAACAGAGCAGACCCTGTCCATATAGCTCCCACAGGAGCCACCTGATCTGGATCTACACCATTTCCTAAGGTATAAAAGGCATCAGGTAAAGGGTTAAATACAGCTTCTGATCTGTTTCTATCCTGTTTGCAAACTCAAAAGACTTTATTTCAATACATTTATTCTCATCTACTACAAAAAACAACATTATGCCAAACTTTGAGACTGCTTTCAAGCTGTATGGCTCGAGAGTAATCCATTATCATGAAATTCACTATCTGCGGTTGGATCTCCGTAAAGCAGCAACTATTGTAACTACATTCTGTACTACATGTATCTATAAGCCAGAGCTACAGATAAGCGTGCATACCCAAATACTAAAATCGGTCATTTCTCCACCAAACCCTATGTTGTGACCACTCTTTAGAATAGTCTCTTCGCGACGATTCTAAAGAGTGGTCACAACATAGGGTTGCTAGAGAAACAAAGAACCTTTACAGGGTTGCCACAAATCAGAAGGAACAAAATTCCCCGACATTTCCCTGACATTTCCCTGTCATAATTTCAAATTTCCCTAACACATTTCATCACGAAATTTGGTCTTTCTGTCATAATTGCTGTAATACGTTATTCGTTGTTAATGGATTTTTTAAAAAAATTAACCATCATTCTCATGTTTTCAAAATTCCCTGACAATTCCCTGATAGTTGCCTATATTTTCAAATTTCCCTGAGTTCTTAAAATTCCCTGACAATTCCCTGACCTTGAAAAAAAATATTCCCTGACTTTTCCCTGATGCGTGGCAACCTTGCGTTACATGAAAATGTTTTAATTTACGCATCTTATCTGGAGCTCTAATAAGCATTTGCAAATTGTCTCCTTCCTTTATTCTGACAACAACGATTTTTTCCATTTATTTCGAATTCACAATCAAAGAGTAAAACAATTTGGATCTTGATGAGACTCCGTGTCACTCAGCGTCTAATTTGGATCCAAACTGTTTGCACAGATCAACAATGTTTTGCCCTGTAGATTGTATAGTTACAATAATGGAAGGAATGGAAAAACATTTTTTAAATATTGCAGCAGACAAAATTTTTGACAGACAACTTATTATTCAGCATGCAAAGAGTTAAAAAGCCAATTTAACCATTTACTCTATGAATATCTATGTAAGAAAGAATGAATTCATTATACCAATTAGCCACATTTTTATTACGACGTATGAATACAAGAACTTTTAGCCACGGCAGATCTATATAATCTATATTCAGATCTATGTGATTCCATAAGCAAAAACAGCTGACACTGATCAGGTGGCTCCTGCAGGACCAATCTGATCTGGATCTACTCTATTTGTAAAGGCGTTATAAAGAGTACATGTTTCTTTGGAGTAAAGTAGAGGTGTCATTAATGGAAATTTCTGTATCGATATATTGATGGAAAAATATCTATGATATATCCATTTCTATACAAGAAAATGATTTATGCTCTGTAGTTACACCCATCTGAGTGTAAAAAGTCTAAACTTTCAATATACTTATATAAAAGAATACTGTACATCCTTTGTCGGTTATACTATACTGCTACACTTCCAAGATATTTAACTTTATTTTTCGAACTGTAAACAAGTAAGTTGGAAGTAAACACCGGAAAATGGCGTAAAGAATTTCACTGCAAGTATGCAAGAAGTTACCAACCTGTAAGAAATATAGCCCGTGGAAAGGTGTTTATTTGTCCTCCATTTGTATTGATATTTTGAAACTAGTATCGATATCGAATCAACTGAAGTGAATCGATGACATATCTGTATCGTTCCTATCAATGACACCTCTAGGGTAAAGGGCTAAGAGACATTTGCTACTAATTCCTTTATCTCACAGAGACGCCTTTTAACACCTTGGTAATCAGCGTAGATCCAGATCTAACAGCTTCTGTAGACGCCATCTGATCAGGGTCTGCTCTGTTTGCTTATGGAATTTAATAGATACAACAGATTCTGCCATGACCAAAATTTCCTGTGTTCATATGCCATTTAACTCTAACTCCATAAATATGCCTTTCTACCCCTTTGCAAACTGAGTAGACCAAGATCAGATGGCTCCTGTAGGAGCCGTTTGATCAAGGTCTGTATTCACTTATGATACAATATAGTTTCTGCCATACCCAAAAACTCATGTGTCCATGTGCTACATGTATTATAACAATTAACCTAATTAATATTCATGATGCCATTCTTGCTTACATGGATATCCATTGAGTAAACTGTTAACCAATAAATATTTCTTACATGAATACGCATCAGGTAATGGATCAATTAATACCGAACAAAAGTAAAGCAGAAAGCTCCTTTATTCTGCATTGCTTTCAGAAAGCTCATTTATTCTGCAATGCTTTCATCATGTAGTGTATTAATTGTTTGAATGTGGAAACTGAGTGTTCTAGAATGTGAAAAAAGTGTGGAGTCAGATCAGAGAGCTCCTAGAGGAACCCTCTCATCAGGGTCTGCACTGTTTATCATTCAAAATCCCTCTGCAAATCCAAGCTTTTCATACTGAATTTGCATTATAGTTCGATTTTGAGCGCTGAGCCTTGACTGCACTTTTCTATAAAAAGTTGCAATAACTCTAATATATGGGTAAGTCAGGACTGATTGGACTCTAACTGGATTATCGAGTTAATTTAGACACAGAAGGCACAATAGCCTTATTACACCGGAAAGGTAGGTAACTCTGAAATAAATACATGGTATTTGATGCGTTTTACCTCTATGGGTGGACTCATCCTAAAGGTCACAGCTCATGGGTCAAAATCAGAAGTATAATGGACCATTCAGCATTCAAAGGGTTAAGCTGACACTTTTCCTTCATACAAACATGTTTTTAAGCTTTTGCAAACAGAATAGAGCAAGATTAATGCAGGGTGAAAGTCATGCAGAGAGAAATTCTGCCTAAAAGTATTTAAATTCTTCTCTGTTGGAATACCAGTTTAGAGAAATGTTGTATACATTTCTTTTGAAACTATGGTACCCCAGGTTTGGGTCAATATTACCCAGGAGCCTAGTTTGAACAAGTTTGGTAGAGGTCTTCAACATAATGCTTCAGATCAAATATGAGATCTCTAAGCCTTCTGGTTTCATAAGAAATAATTTGGGACACCTTGAAGTAAAAATTCAGTCCTTCTGAAATTTACAACACAGAACATAATCACTATGCGTATCTAGAACACATGTGAGAGTTTAATGCAGGTTGAAAGTAATGCTCCTACAGGAGCTTTCATCATTACTTTAGACCTGCAGTAAGCTTTGAACTAGAGCTATTGTCCAGATTTTAAATCTTAATTTTAATTTTAAGTAATTTGTACGGTCCCTTGAAGTTTCAGATACCGTAAAATCTGTAATAGAGGCCCCCCATGGGCAATACATTTTGTAAAGTGGGGGCCTTAATTAGAATTCTATTTTCCCTTTAACTCGTCTGTACAAAATATGAATGCAGTCGAGCTGACACAGTCAGAATGCAGTCTGTGAAGTAGGTATGGGCATCTATTACAAATATTACCCTACTTATGTTCAACTGTATGTGGCACTGTTTGTCATTCCTCCAGCTAATTTAACTCTTGCACACTAAGTAACTTTTCGTCTGCAACAATTGTTGTCTGCTTCAATTCTTAAAATCAACTTTCTCTCATTTTTTTGCAAAAATACTGTCAAGATGACAAACAGTTGGGATCCTGATGAGACCCTGCATTGCGCGGTGTCTCATCTGGATCCAAACTGTTTGCATAGGTAATTACAGTTTCGCCACTAGCGTGCAAAGAGTTAAGCCTTTCATACTAAATGGACTCTACTGTTAACGCTTTCCCTCATATAAATGCCTTTGCACGCATTTACAAACAGAGTAGACCCAGATCAGACAGCTCCTATAGGATCAGGGTCTGCTCTGTTTGCCTTTGATATGATATAAATCTATAAATTATAAAACTTCACCTAATAAATATTCATAATGTCATTATTTCTTACATGAATATTGAACAGGGAAAGGGTTAATCACTGATTGACCATTACATTTTCAAGCTAACACACAATTACTTTTTTAACCCTTTCCTCCACAAATATGCCGTTCTATGCCTCTGTAAAAATCACCTGTTAAAATCATTGTGATAAATAGAGCATTTGCTCCCATAGGAGCAAATTCTCCACCTATAACAATGGTTTCAAACTACAAAAGTCTCTTTTTCTCCTTTTCGGTAGATTTATTCAAAGTGGTTGAATCTAAAAAAAGCCTAGGAGGGAAAGGGTCAAGTGGTTGCCAAAAAGAGTTTTGAGAGTTTAAATGTACAGTAAAGTGACCACATGCTTTATTTACATAGGGTAAAGTGGTACACAAACCTCCGACAGGAGCTTTCTGTATCACTATTATTCTGCATTAAGCTACCACCAGTTTTGAAAATCAAGGGTTACACTTCAATTGAGCGGTCATACTAATAAGCCTTAACCCATTCCCTGTTCTGTGTTTATTACAAATTTCAATACCTACTGAATATTCATGGGCAAAATAGTAATTAATAAAGAAATATAAAAGGTGGAACATTGTAGCCATTTTAAAAACTAAAGAAACAGAGCTATCAAATTCCATTTATAGCAAACATGGTAGACCCTGATCAGCCCTATAAAAGCTATCTGATCTGGGTTTACTCTGTTTGTAAATTCATAAAAACGTGTTTATATGAGGAAAAAGGCTAATTGAATGTGCATCCTCTTACAGTCAATTAAAACTCTCTGCTTCAAATGGAAGCATGACAACATCATCATCTCATTACAAAATCCATCACAATCATACCATGAGGTTACAAAACTTTCTGCTCAAGTTTAAGTTTATAGTTAATCATCAGGGTCCATGCTTATAAAGGTTTTTAGTTGAGCCTGAGTTCGTTCTCAAGCTTTTGGTTGGTCAGATTTGAGCCAAAGGCTCAAATCTGACCAATCAAAAACTTGAGAACGAAATCAGACTAAACTAAAAGTTTTATAAGCATGGACCCTGATTGGTCCGATTCTCAGCAAGTTCAAAATCTATTTCAGAATGAACGAAGACTCATATGCTCAGAATTTTATAACCTCAGGGCCAGATACATGTATTAGGAATAAACAACATTTGGGTGAGGACAATTTTAAATGTTCACATACTCTGAGCATTTGTCCCCTTTAATCGTTCTGACAATATTTTCGATCCCAGAGGTATCCTGTAACTATATTGCCAGCCCAGTGCTTTCCCTTCGTTGATACTGCTTGTACTGCTTGAGGTAGTAAACATGATGGTGAAGTCAGTAGGTGTCAATAATACATCCAAAACATGCAGGTCTTGATATTCAGCCACTATTCCAGTACCAAGATATATTTGCATCCTGAAAATAAGCACTACATATTTTAATCCTTTAACCCTTTCCCTGTTCAATATTATGACACCATGAACAATTATTTGCTGAACTTTTATAATTTAAACTTTTCAAGGAATTTTGTGCTTTAAACTGACAAAAACTGTAGAATCAGATCAATGTCAGTAAAAGCAAACACAGCAGCCCCTGATCATACAGCTCCTATAGGAAACATCTAATCTGGGTCTACTCTGCAAATGTGTTAAAATGCACTTTATATGAAGAAAAGCGTTAAACCTCATATCTTATGAAGTGAACTGGTTGAAATTTTAATTAAAATCTCATCCATTTTTCATGAAAAAGGTTCTTGAAAACAGAATATATATATACCGGTATATATGCATACATATGTGCATGCTTATGAAAACTTTTGAAATAGATTGGTAAAATAAACAGTGGTAATTCTGATCTGAGAGCTCCTTCAGATGTCCTCTGATCTTGGTCTTCACTGTTTGCCTCTGTCCAATATACTGTATGGGATTGCAGGAGTTAACAAGAGGGTCGTCACGGGTGACAAATGCCCCCAAAGTGTTTGACACCGAAATGCATTTTGGTGGAAAAACAATACAATGTAATGCAGGTGTAACATGAAATTTTGATGCTGTAAAAATGACACAGGAGTGAGTTCTTAACATTAGAAACAGAACCTTTGACGATTATGATAGCTAAGAAAAGAGCCAAGCGTCAAAACTTAGTTAAAAAGGACCCTAAGTCATTCTCAACGTTAAAAAGGACCCTGGGTTGATTGTCAACGTTTAAGGTATAGGAGATATGCTCTGGACAAGCTTTTTGTATCTGGTAAGATATAGGAGATATGCTCCGGACTGTAAAATTGAGGTCAAAGGTGAAGGTCAAGGTCAGTGATCTGAAAATGGTACATGACTCTCCCCCATCCCAAGATGAACTCACAAACCAAATTTGGATTCCGTAGCTGGTAAGGTATAGGAGAAATGCTCCAGACAAGCTTTGTGTAAAATCTAGGTCAAAGGTCAAGGTCACAGTGACCTGAAAATGGTACGCGACACACCGCCATCCCAAGATAAACTCACACATTAAATTTGGAATCCGTAGCTGGTAAGGTATAAGAGATATTCTCTGGACAACCTTTTTTGTAAAATCGAGGTCGAAGGTCAAGGTCAAGGTCACAGTGACCTGAAAATGGTACGCGACACTCCGCCATCTGAAGGTGATCTCACAAACCAAATTTGGAATCCGTATCTGGTAAGGTATAGGAGATATGCTCTGGACAAGGTTTTTGTAAAATCGGTCAAGGTCAAGGTTAAGGTCATAGTGACCTGGAAATGGTACATGACATTCCGCCATCCCAAGATGAACTCACACACCAAATTTGGAATCTGTAGCTGGTAAGGTAAAGGAGATATGCTCCGGACAAGCTTTTTGTAAAATCGGTCAAAGGTCATGGTCAAGGTCACAGTGATCTGAAAATGGTATGCGACACTCCTCCATCCAAAGATGAACTCACACACCAAATTTGGAATCCTTAGCTGGTAAGGAATAGGAGATATACTCCGGACAAGCTTTTTGTAGCTGGTAAGGTATAAGCGGTTTTTAAAATCGAGGTCAAAGGTCAAGGTCAAGGTCACAATGACCTGGAAATGGTACGCGACACTCCGCCATCCCAAGATGAACTCACACACCAAATTTGGAATCTGTAGCTGGTAAGGTAAAGGAGATATGCTCCGGACAAGCTTTTTGTAAAATCGGTCAAAGGTCAAGGTCAAGGTCACAGTGATCTGAAAATGGTACGCGACACTCCTCCATCCCAAGATGAACTAACACACCAAATTTGGAATCCTTAGCTGGTAAGGTATAGGAGATATACTCCGGACAAGCTTTTTGTAGCTGGTAAGGCATAAGCTTTTTTTAAAATTGAGGTCAAAGGTCAAGGTCAAGGTCACAGTGACCTGGAAATGGTACGCGACACTCCGCCATCCTAAGATGAACTCACACACCAAATTTGGAATCTGTAGCTGGTAAGGTAAAGGAGATGTGCTCCGGACAAGCTTTTTGTAAAATCAAGGTCAAAGGTCAAGGTCAAGGTCACAGTGACATGAAAATGGTACGCGACACTCCCCCATCCCAAGATGAACTGACACACCAAATTTGGTATCCGTAGCTGATGTGACAAAGGAAATATACTCCGGACAAAAGGTACACACACCCACACACACACACACCCACCCACCCACCCACCCACCCACCCACACACCCACACACACACACACCCACCCACACACGCACGGTGCGATCACTATATGCCGCCAAAGCCTAGCTTTGGGGGCATAAAAAGGTGAACCATTCCCTTATTCAAAATTCATGTAAAATAAATAATGACATCACAAATATTTATTACCTGAATATGTATCATGTAAACTTTTCAAGGAATATTTTGCTTTGACAAAAGTTGTAGAATAAGATCTATATCATGTCAAAAGCAAACAGAGCAGACCCTAATCAGATGGCTACATTAAGAGAAGTCCAATCAGGGTCTTCTCTGTTTGCAAATGCATGTAAAGGCATTTATATGAAGGACGAGATAAAATGGCTAAAAACTAAAACAGACGGTTTGCTGCAAAACAAACATGGTCCATGCTTATAAAACTTTTAGTTGAGTCTGAGTTCGTTCTCAAGTTTTTGATTGGTCAGATTTTAGCCTTAGGCCAATCAAAAGCTTGAGAACAAATTCAGACTCAACTAAAAAGCTTTATAAGCAAGGACCCAGATCGCTTTCTTTTAGATCTATAAGCAACAACAAATTGCCAGATGCTGCATGATCATCTGTGGATCCTGATTCATTCAAATTGAAATTGTTAACTTTTTGCATGCTATCGGCAGATTCTCCCGCCATATATGACCTATGCAAACAGTTTGGATCTGGATCAGATCCCACAAAACATATGACCTGATCTGAGATCCAAACTGTTTGTCACTCAGTCACAACCTCTGAAAAAAATCAAGAATAAATTAAAGCTGACTTTATATAATGGCAAAGGTATACAAGAGTTTTGGCATTGGTAGAAATTGTAGAGTAAGATATATTATTTCATAAACAAATAGAGCAGACCCTGATCAGATGAGGAACTCTATAAGTAGGTCTACTCTGTTTGCAAAGGTGTGTTAAAGTCTGGGTTTTTTCAGAAGGAAAGCATTAATTTTTGCATGTTAGAAGCAATTTGATGAATATCAACCCTTTCCTTCATATAAACACCTGTTCACGCATTTGCAAACAGAGTAGATCTTGATCAGACAGCTCCTATAGGAGTTGTCTGATCAGGGTCTGCTCTGTATGCATATGGTAGAATATAGATCAGATACAGTTTCTACTCGAGTCAAATTGTCTTGAGTTCATATACCATTATGAAAAATAATTCAATATTCATGATGTCATCATTTTCATATGAATATGCGACAGGGAAAGGATTAAGTAAGAATCACATGTATCCATAAGAGAGTTTTTAACATAAGAAATGTTTCCCATGGTAAAAGCTGCAAAATAGGTTCTATACTATTCCATAAGCAAACAGGGCAGACCCTGATCCGATGGCTCCAACAGTAGCCATCTGATCTGGGTCCATTCTGTTTGCAAAGGCATTAAAAGGCAGATTTATGAGGTAAATGGTTAATATCATTCTGATAACAAGATCTAATTGTAACAGAATTCATTACAGAATGTGCCCTAAATGAAAAGGACAACAGGTATTGATGAGCAAATATCTAAATATTCACCAATCATAGACCATAACAGTTACAATGGCAACCAAAACTTTTGAAACACCTGCCATTAAGTTTGATGTACCCATATACTCCTACTCACAAATTTTCAGCCATGATTTACTGCAAGACTAGTTTTTAGATTTACACTTCAGAACACTACTGCTGCAACATTTTTCACTGTTCTCACTAATACCCAAGAACTCTTTGATGTTTGATGTGGTGTTAACATTGTGCAGGTCATTTGCTGTCCAGTGTAATGTATTCTAAATACCTTCTCGGTACTTGAATTATTTTTATAATTTTCTAAGTAATGCAGAATTAAATAAATGAATACAGAAATACTTAGATATTAGGTTCTTTGCACTTGTTTTAACCTTTCAGAAGTTAACAAGACATTTGCAAATAGTGCAAACCCAGATGAGAGGACGCCTTTTATCTGCATATGCACTGTTTGCAATACAAAAAGATACTGAGGAAGACACATCTAATTTGACCTACAAAGAAAATCGGCTCTAAGTAGATCGAGGTTTCATTCTTGTTATACACCATGTAACACAATCATATAGTTAACAGGCCCAACATTGCTTATATTGAAAACAAGAGTGTGTTTGTGAAACACTTATGCCCCGACCTTTGACCCTGATAGATGACCTTGACCTTTGACCCATGGACTAGGGAGTTGAACGCAACACATTGTCTTTGTGTGGTGAACATTTGTACCAGGTTATTTTGAAATCTATTCGCAGATAAAAAAGTTACAGAAGAGACATGAAATTTGGGACAGACTGACTGACAGATGGAAGGACGGACGGATGGATGGATGGACAATGCGATTACTATATGCCTGCTGTTGGGGGGCATAAAATTATGATGGGGCAACATAAAACAGTTTTGCAAAGTGTGTGGCGAGAGGAAATTTTCAGATATTCACCGAGACTCGACCCAACAAAGCCCATTACTTTTTGTTAAACTGGAAGTTAATTACATAAGGCAGTCAGTCACCATTCTCGCACCAATGACGTAATTCACTAATGTCTGTGTTAACGGTTGGGATTACATATAGAATAGTCTTGCTCTGCTCTTACTGGACATCATTAACGTACTGTATGTGATTTACTGATAAACTTATTACATGTCACTAACTGATAAACTTACTGGACATCATTAACTTATAAACTTACTGAACATCATTAACTTATTAACTTACTGGACATCATTAACTGATAAACTTAATGAACATCATTAATCTATAAACTTACTGGACAAAATTCAGGTTAAAATTGCCTCCGGCCAGTAATGAATTTGGTTCAGATGACACGGAATCTATGTAAACAGTCAAAACACCACCACTGTCTATAGTCATCCCAAACTGATGCCATTCCTGGTCAAACAGAGAATGTCCAAAAAATGTGCTTTCAAACGCTAGGCCTCCATTTAAGTCTCCTGACACTGCTACTCCATTTTCAGTTACATCTATGGACAGCACTGTGGAACCACTCCGCACTGTGGAACCACTCCCTTCATCAGTCCTGAAATAGTTACATGCATACCAAATATGAAGGTTGTAAATGAAAAAATTGAAGTTATGGTCAATGTTAAGATTTCGGACGACGACAACAGTGACAATGACGACGCGGACGCCAGAGTTACGGCAATAGCTCGTGATTTCTTCGAAACAGACGAGCTAAAAAATAATAAAATCATAAGTACTTATAAGCTGAATATTTATAATGGCATTATGGACAAAGAAATGCTTGGCCACGAAAGAAACTGTAAACAAGAGTGCCAGTGGGCATATTATACGCCAGTCAAGGTCTTGTTTGTGACTAAGTTTCAAGGTTGTCAATAGGCATACTTTAACAAAAAACCTTCACCAAAAATTCTAAATTAAAAAGTGCCATAATTGTGTCTAAATGCTGGACAGAGTTACATTGTATTTACTCTTGCCTACAGATGAAGCTTCTGATGGTGAACAAATGTTTTAAGTTTAAAAGCTTTATTTGAAAGGGTTATGTAAAGAAGTGGACTTTGACAAAAACCTTAACCAAAAATTCCATGCTAAAAAGCGTCATAATTATGTCAAAATATTAGACAGAGTTATGTACTCTTGCCTACAGGTGAAGCTTGTGATGGTGAACAACTGTTCAAAATTTAAAAGCTTAATCTGAAAGGGTTATGTAAATAAGTGGACTTTAACCAAAACCTTAACCAAAATTTCTAAGTTAAAAGGGGGCATAATTCTGTCAAAATGTTGGACAGAGTTATACACTCTTGCCTACAGGTAAAGCTTGTGATGGTGAACAAGTGTTCCAAGGTTAAAAGCTTAATCTCAAAGGGTTATGTAAATAAGTGGACTTTAACCAAATCCTTAACCAAAAATTCTAAGTTAAAAAGGGGCATAATTCTGTCAAAGTGCTTGACAGAGTTATGTACTCTTATCTACATGTGAAGCTTGTGATGGTGAACAAGTGTTCCAATTTTAAAAGCTTTATCTCAAAGGGTTATGTAAATAAATGGACTTTAACAAAGACCATAACCAAAATTTCTAAGTTAAAAAGGTGCATAATTCAGTCAAAATGCTTGACAGAGTTATTTACTCTTGTCTACAGATGAAGGTTGTGACAGTGAACAACTGTTCCAAGTTTCAAAGCTTTATCACAAAGTGTTTTGTAAATAAGTGGACTTGTTCCACATAAATTGAGGTTAACATTTTTGCTTAACGCAAATGCTAAACGCAAATTCTAAGTCCAATTAAGCGACCTTGACCTTAGATAAATGAGCCAGGACATGGCAGGCTACTGTAGCATGTCTAGATAAACATTGTGGTTAAATTTGGGAAGG
This sequence comes from Azorinus chamasolen, assembly GCA_963576725.1. Taxonomy (NCBI): domain Eukaryota; kingdom Metazoa; phylum Mollusca; class Bivalvia; order Cardiida; family Solecurtidae; genus Azorinus; species Azorinus chamasolen. The sequence goes on along the minus strand of OY755236.1, from coordinate 63,588,525 downwards.
ATCCACCAAGCGGAACTTGAGTTAGAGATGTTACAGACATACAGACTGGTTAACATTTTTGCTAAAAACGCAAAAAATTCCAAGTCAAATTGTGTGACTTTGACCTTGGATAAACAAACCGTGACTTGGCAGGCTACTGTAGCATGTCTTGATAAATATTGTTAATATTTGAGAAGGATCCACCAAGTTGAACTTGAGTTAAAGATGTTACAGACGGACGGACAGACGGACGGACAGCACCATTCCATAATACATCCCGTTTTTCAAACGGGCATATAAAAAAGTAATTGTGTGTTAGCTTGAAACTGTAATGATCAATCAGTGATGAACCCTTCTCTTGCTGAATTTTAAAATACATTTTACCCATGCCCTGTTGTATAATTACATATATCGTCACTGTGTACATGTATTTCGCTGTGCAATCACTGCTGTGGAGTGCACTGGTTGCACAATCAATTTGTAAATAGTGCAGACCCTGCAGGAGCTGTCTCATCTGGGTCTTCACTATTTACAGGTTTGTATATTGACGTGAATAGCAAGCGAAGGGTTAACCCTTTACCTGTTCAGGGAAAGAGGTAAATCAAGTCCACATTATTTCATCAGCAACCAGAGCAGACTCCAATCTCACAGCTGCTACAGGAGCTTTTGATCTTGGTCTACTCTGTTTCCAAATGTGTGAAATGTATCTCCGTCAGGTAAAAGATTAACTCTTTCCTTCATATAAACATATTTTCATGCATTTGCAAACAAAGTTGACCCAGCAGATCCGATGGCTCCTATAGCAGCTGTCTGATCACGGTCTGCTGTTTGCATTTTACAAGGTATAGATCTGATTCTACAATTTTAGTCAAAGCAAAAGAAAATCCATGAATGGTTTACATTATAAACATTCAGCTGATAATTATTCATGAGGTCGTAATTTTGTATATGAATATGGAACAGGGAAAGGGTTAACTGGTCGGCTGATTGCTTCACATTTAACCCTTTACATCATAAATATTCATGTAAGACTCCACCTTTTACGATAATTAATTCATTTTTATATTAGATACATAAAATAACAAAATTCATTGCCATGGCAAACAGCAGATTATCAGAACTATAGCATATAAGCCAACAGTGTAGACACGACAGATCCTACACTGATGAAAGATTCAGTGTTAAAAATGCTAAGCCACCACCTGCCTTTATGACTTTGTTTTGTTCATAGAGAAAGCACAGTGGTTCCAGGTGTATCATTACAGATCTTATATACTGTAATGTATCAAACACCTTTAGAGAAAGCACAGTGATTCCAGGTGTATCATTACAGATCTTATATACTGTAATGTATCAAACACTCTTAGAAAAAGAAAGCATGGTGGTTCCAGGTGTATCATTACAGATCTTATATACTGTAATGTATCAAACACTCTTAGAGAAAGAAAGCACAGTGGTTCCAGGTGTATCATTACAGATCTTATATACTGTAATGTATCAATCACTCTTAGAGAAAGCACAGTGGTTTCAGGTGTATCATTACAGATCTTATATACTGTAATGTATCAATCACTCTTAAAGAAAGAAAGCACGGTGGTTCAAGGTGTATCATTACAGATCTTATATACTGTAATGTTTCAAACACTCTAAGAGAAAGACAGCAGGGTGGTTCCAGGTGTATCATTACAGATCTTATATACTGTAATGTATCAAACACTCTTAGAGAAAGCACAATGGTTCCAGGTGTATCATTACAGATCTTATATACTGTAATGTATCAATCACTCTTAGAGAAAGCACAGTGGTTCCAGGTGTATCATTACAGATCTTATATACTGTAATGTATCAAACACTCTAAGAGAAAGACAGCAGGGTGGTTCCAGGTGTATCATTACAGATCTTATATACTGTAATGTATCAAACACTCTTAGAGAAAGCACAGTGGTTCCAGGTGTATCATTACAGATCTTATATACTGTAATGTATCAATCACTCTTAGAGAAAGCACAGTGGTTCCAGGTGTATCATTACAGATCTTATATACTGTAATGTATCAAACACTCTTAGAGAAAGAAAGCACGGTGGTTCCAGGTGTATGATTACAGATCTTATATACTGTAATGTATCAAACACTCTTAGAGAAAGCACAGTGGTTCCAGGTGTATCATTACAGATCTTATATACTGTAATAGGGCTGCAACGATACGCCCATGTAGCAAATACGAATACGTATCACGATACAGTATAGCGAATACGAATAATATTCACGAATACGAATACAGTTACATAAACATGCTATGGCATACATAAGCTAATAAGAGTTACTTAAGCCAATGCATGTCCAGACTGTGTCCATATTTATGATTAGGAATCTTTAAGCTTATAATGAAAATGCTACTGGACATCTGCTGATAAGCAAGGGAAAAGTATAAGTTTAAATATTTAATTGGCAAAGTCACATAAACTAGAAACACTGAAGAGAAACTTGTTCAAAAGTAAACTGGTCCAGTCCTATTGTTGTATTTTACTCTTAAGGCAATATGTATAAAAATAATACTAATTCAAATTCAAGAACCTTTCAAGCACCATCAAAATACAGTGCATTACACTGTATCTAATTGGATATAGCCTGCTGGTTTCGTCCATTTCTGGTGAATCGTGAACGAACTCAAATAAATTTGGTCAATAAATTTTGGGTACGTTCAGACATTGGGGCGCTCCGATAACTAACCGCTAGATCCAACAACTAGCAGTATTACTTCATTTCATGGTGGCACACTTTACAAATTGTGATTTCATTGTTGGTTTTTCCTTCTGATCCCGTCAGAAATCCTAAATGATTCCAGACGGCTATTTTATATTTGGTTGGATTCTGAAAATCTCTTTTGGCCCGACATTGTTATGAAACAACAGTCTGCGGTTGTCGTAAAAATATATCAAAACAAACTTGTTTTCAGTAATTGTTTCCTGTATTTGAACCATTTGACTACTTTTCTGCAAAAAGTGAATGCAAGAGTACAGTTATTATGTCTGTTGAATCCAACAGGACCAACACACAGTGTCGTGATTTGTAAACATAAGAAGTCACCAAGAGTCATCTCCCTTGGTGTCACTGTGAAAAGACGTTTCGCACTGCAAAAAGACGTTTCGCAGCTGGAATGTTTCGCTCATATTTCAATTATTTCTGGCGAAAATATGTCGTTTTTCTTTTAATTTTGTTAATTTCCTATATGTCCAATTGTATTTGTCAATATTCAGTTCTTTGGGTAGCGAATATGATACACTCACCGCCAGAAACAATATTCGAATACGTTAGTGTATCATGACAGCCAAATACTGTAATGTATCAAACACTCTTAGAGAAAGCACAGTGGTTCCAGGTATATCATTACAGATCTTATATACTGTAATGTATCAATCACTCTTAGAGAAAGAAAGCATGGTGGTTCCAGGTGTATCATTACAGATCTTATATACTGTAATGTATCAAACACTCTTAGAGAAAGCACAGTGGTTCCAGGTGTATCATTACAGATCTTATATACTGTAATGTATCAAACACTCTTAGAGAAAGCACAGTGGTTCCAGGTATATCATTACAGATCTTATATACTGTAATGTAGCAATCACTCTTAGAGAAAGAAAGCACGGTGGTTCCAGGTGTATGATTACAGATCTTATAAACTGTAATGTATCAAACACTCTTAGAGAAAGCACAGTGGTTCCAGGTGTATCATTACAGATGGTGTTTCCATTTCATGCCACCCTGATGAAGGCCTTTGTAAGGCCGAAACGTTGGTGAATAAAAACAGTCAACACAACACTGCAGGATCGTTTTGTTCTACTTGTTTGTTAGTTTTTGTATACATTACAGATCTTATATACTTTAATGTATCAAACACTCTTAGAGAAAGCACAGTGGTTCCAGGTGTATAATCATTTACCTTATATATCGTAATGTATCATACATTCTTAACCTATTCCCTCCTATTGATTCCTTTTGACGCCTCTGTAAATGTCACTATTTGAAACCATTGTAATAATAATTGCGATCCATAGGAACAAATGCCCTATCACAATGGTTTCAAAACTAAACAATTCTTAGATTTTCCATTTTTTCTAGTGAATACTCATTTTCGGTAGATTTATTCAAAGAGGTCAGTCTAAAAGTAGCCTATGAGTGAATTGGTTAAAGACAGCATGGTGGGTCAGGTGTATAAAACAGAGATTTTATAAACTGTAATATTCTATTCTATTTTGTGATATTGATGAGAATGGCTTTCAGTCAACTTGTCTGTATCAAGTTTGTTAATACAGTGTATGCTATTCCTTGCGGATAGTGATTTTATATCTATTGTATATCTTTTGCATATCTTTCACTGACCGGGTGGAAAATAATGTAGTTCCTTCTGGCTAGCAATTTCATATATATTGTACATCTTTCATTGTCTGGATAGATAATCATGCTGATCGTTCCGGTTAGTGATTTCATCCATGTGAAGCGCTTTTGAACACATATATCCAGTGTGAAAAGAGCGCTATATAAATGTGGTATAATAATAATAATAATAATAATAATAATATCTTACCCTATTACTGACAGCAATTTGGTTTCACTTAGAACTGTATGATCATGGATCTTAATCCACATCGTGAGCGATATATCAGTGGAGGTTATACTGAAAGGTGTGTTCAATGATGGTCTCCCACCTTTTCCATTCAAGTTGTCCACATAAATTACAAATGAAGAGGTGGCTACAAAACAAAAAATAAACAGAACTGATGTTTTTGATTAACCCTTTCCTTGTTTAACCCATTCCCTTATAGGCTATTTTTAGATACAATCTCTTTGGATAAATCTACCGAAAAGGAGCATTAACTAGAGAAAGGGAAAATTTTATAATTTTGTAGTTTAAAACCATTGTGATAAATAGAGCATTTGCTCCTATAGGAGCAAATGCTCTATTTATCACAATGGTTTCACAAAGTGACTTTTACAGAGTCGTCAAAAGTCGTCAATATGAGGGAAAGGGTTAATATTCATGTAAGTAAAAATAACATCCTGAATATTTATTAGCAGCATTTCTATAATATAAACTTTTCAAGGGAGTTTTTGCTTGGACAAAAACTGTAGAATCAGATCTATATCATGTTAAAAGCAGACAGACCCTGATTAGATGGCTGATCTGGATCTACTCTGTTTGCAAAGGTGTGAAAAGGCATATTTATAAAGTAAAGGATTAATTACTCAATGAACAGTTTGGGATAATGCTAGCCATTGGAAAAGGCTTTCTACAAACACTGTAGATAATCATGAAGGCCATGATAGAACTACATCACACATCTTAGTCAATAGGCTACATGTTAACCCATTCCTTCATAGGATATTTTTAGATCCAACCTTTTTGAATAAATCTACCGACAAGGAGCATTAACTACAGGAAAGGAATATTTTTAGAATTTTGTTGTTTGAAACAATTGTGATAATTAGAGCATATGCTCCTATAGGAGCAAATGCTCTATTTATCACAATAGTTTCAACAGGTGACTTATGCAGAGGCATCAATATGAGAGAATGGGTTAACATGCTTCAGTCTTGGCAATTGTCATCTGCGAATTTTGTCACTTGCTTCAATTCTAAAAATTACAGTTTTTTCCCCACTTCTTTACAAAAATCATAATCAGAGTCTCAACGATCTTTAAAGCATCCCAGATCTTCATGAGATACCAAGTTACTCACGAAACATCTGAACTGAACTGGTTGGAAAAGTTATTAGGAAATTGCTAAAACAGTGCTGAAGGTTTCCCTCAAATAGACGCCTTTTTACTCACTTGCAAACAGAGTAGACCCAGATCAGATGGCTCCTATAGGAGGCATTTGATCAGGGTCTGCTTTGTTTACTAATGGAATTTGAAAGATCTGTTTCTTTACTTTCTAAAATGACTACAATGTCCTGACTTCTATAATTTGCTGTAATTTTTTTTTCTATGAATATTCAGTAGTATTGAAATTTGGAATAAACGCAGAACAGGGAAAGGGTTAACTCTTTAGTCATTAACTCTTTGCACGCTAAGTAATTTTTCGTCTGCAACAATTGTCGTCTGCTTCAATTCTTAAAATAACTTTTCTCTCAATTTCTTTGCAAAAATATCACCAAGATGACAAACAGTTTGGACCCTGATGAGACGCCGCATTATGCGGCGTCTCATCTGGATCCAAACTGTTTGCAGAGGTAATCACAGTTTCGCCGCTAGCGTGCAAAGAGTTAATTTAGTCATCTGCAAAGTTTGTCCTCTGCTACATTCTTATTTTTCATTTTCCTTCATTTGTGTTTCAATCAACAATCACAGTAACAGACTCTGCGTTGCTCTGCGTCTCATCTGGGTCCAAAACTGTTTGCAAAGGTAATCACAATGCAGCAAAGGAATTAAAAAGAACATTTGTCTGATGCAGATTAACCCCCGGAACTTTGGTAGACAGTAATTTTTATCTCTCTTAACCCTTTACTCCATAAACATTCATGAATGAAATTATGGCATCATGAATATTAATTAGATTAATTTCTAAAATGGCGAAATGTTTGCCAAAGCAGAAACTGTAGAATCAGACCTGTACTATTTATATAACAGAGCAGATCCAGATCAAAGGGCTCCTATTGGAATCATCTGATCTGGGTCTACTCTGTTTGCAAAGGCATAGAATTGTGTATCCTTTCCCTCATAGACAGAGAAGAGCCAGTTCAGATGGCTCCTGTAGGTGCTGTCTGATCAGAGATTTGAGTCTGACCATACAGTTTTTGTCTAACTTTCTCTTTCACAATATCAAAAATTAGTTAATAAATATTCATGAAGGGACTAATTCATTTAAAAATGTTTATTTGGGAAAAGGTTAGGCAATATACGGAAAATTAGTCTCGGCACGAATATTGTTTGATGTAATACAATTTGAACAATGTTGGCATGTCATCTACTCAGAAATTATATTAAAATCCGATTTTTTGACAAAATTCCTTAAATTACCATTCAGACCCTGATAAGAGGGTTCCTTCACTGTTTGTCTATGTCCTTTTTAACCCTTCCTCCATAGGCTATTTTTAGACCCAACCTCTGTCAATGAATCTACCGAAAAGGAGCATTAACTAGAGGAAAGGCATTTTTTTTTAGAATTTTATAGTTTGAAACCATTGTGATAAATAGAGCATTTGCTCCTATAGGAGCAAATGCTGTATTTATCATAATAGTAGCAACAGGTGATTTTTACAGGGAATAGAAAGGCGTATTTATGAAGGAAAGGGTTAAGGGACACTAGGTACCAATTTGTTAAAGTGTCGGTACTTGTTTTTCACAGCATCACTCATTCTGAGTCTTTCTATATGAAATCCAACATTTAATTCTTTATCCTCTTTGCCTTTTAACACCTCTGCAAACAGAGTAGATCCAGATCAAATGACTCCTATAGAAACTGTCTGATCAGGTGGTCTGCTCTGTTTGCTCATGAAAAAGTATAGGTCTGATTCTAAAGTTTCTGCCACATCATTATTATACAGTTAAACTTCTCCATAATGACCACTAAATTGTGTTAATTAATTGGTATTTAGGGCAGGTGGCTGCTAAAAGCAAGGTAAAAGTAAAACAGAACACTCCTATAGGAGCGTTCTGTTTTACTTTCATCTTGCTTTAAGCAACCACCTGCCTTTAACAAAAGATGTAATTTAGTGGTCGTTATAGAGAGGTTTTACTGTAGGTCTGATTCTAAAGTTTCTGCCACATTATCATTATCCTGTGTTCATGTGCCATTATAATTACTAATCCAATTAATAATCTTGATGTCATTATTTCATACATTAATCCATTCCCTGTTGTATATTCTTGTAGGAAATAATGACGTCATGAATATTTATTAACTGAATTTTTATAATGTTAACTTTTCAAGGATTTGTTATAGCTTTGACATAACTGCAGACTCATATATATATATATATATCATGTCAAAAGTGTACAGAGCAGACCCAGATCAGAAAGGCTCCTATGTGGGTCTACTCTGTTTGCAAAGGCGTGAAAAAAGTTTTATATGAAGGAAAGGGTTAATACAAGAACAACTTGTAAAATGCTACAACAATTTACAACAATCAAAACTACACCAATAAAGTAAGCATGCCTTACATGTAACACAGGCATTTTCAGAAAACACTCTTCCTTCTATACACTGGCAGATGAAATCAGTTCCTCTGGGCCTGCAGCTCACTAGGGCGGAGGTTCCACAGGGATCACTGCTACATGGGTCGATGTAATTCTCACAATTTTTGCCTTCATAACCTGTAAAACCAAATCAGTTGTAGTTGATCACTCACCTGCTGAACTCTTTACCTGAAACAGTCACCTTTTGACACTTTTGCAAAAGAGAGAGTAGACCAATATTAGATGGTTCCTGTAGGAGCTATCTTATCAGGATCTGCTCTGTTCGCTTATGGCATTTTCCCTTTCCCGGTCCAGTATTCATGTTAAGAAATAATGACATTATGAATATTTATTTGCTCAATTTTTATATTGTAAACTTTTGGAGGGAATTGTTAGCTTTGACATGTATATCATGTCAAAAGCAAACAGAGCAGACCCTGATCAGATGGCTCCTATAGGAGCCGTCTAATCTTGGTCTACTCTGTTTGCAAATGCATGAAAATGCGTTTATATGAAGGAAAGGGCACTATACAGATTCATGTCTATAGTTTCTGTCATTGTCCAAGAAAGAAATGGATAAACTTTTAACATGTGGGATTCGTTTACATAAGACATTAAATTTGCAAACAGTGTAGACCCAGACCAGAGGTTACTAGGGAAGCCTACTGATCATTTTCTGCACTGTTTGTCATAACCATTTTTAAATAATAAATAATCTTTTTGATACAATATATGCCTGAACCCTTTCCTTTATGAATATTTATGTGAGAAAAAATGACTGAAAATGAATGGTATATGGACAGAGAAAGTTGTTGCCATAATAGAAACAGTAGATTCCAATCTATGTAGTTCCATAAGTTAACAGAGCAGTCACTGATCAGATGGCTCCCATCAGAGCCATCTAATCTTGGTCTACTCTGTGTCAAAAGGCATATTTATGAAGTAAAGGGTTAATTCACATTCAGAAAGGGATGAGCCAGTTATTATTATTCGCTAGGTTGACAGTAAAGCTTACAATCCATGACGCACATAACAAATTGAGCTATTGAACTGGCAATTGAGCTTGAAAGGGTTTTATCCCTTTCCCATTTCAGTATACATGTAAGAAATAATAACAACATGACTATTTATTAGCTCAATTTTTATAGTGTAAACTTTTCAAGGAAAGATTTTGCTTTGACAAAAACTGTACAGATCTATATCATGCTAAAAGCAAACAGAACAGACCCTAATTAGACAGCTCCTATAGGAGCTGCCTGATCTGGGTCTACTGGGTCTGACTTTCCTCCAGCATTAAGCAGCTACTTGTATAGAGATATCTAAGTTCATCTTTACTAAAATTCCAGTTTAGAGAGGCTTTACTGTATCTGATTAACCCATTACCTCATAGGCTTTTTTTAGATACAACCTCTTGGTTAAATATTTACCCTCTCTGCAAGTACACTGGCAGTCAACAGAAGACAACGGGAATATTACCTGTTCATCTTGCTAAGGTTGTTCATGGTTGAGGGCTAGTGTTGCACCAAAAATGATGTGAAGGAAGACATAGGATCTGTCAAGACTTGTCACTTGAGATAAACTTTCATTAAACGAGTCAAGAAAAGAAGTAATTAAGCAAGCCTTTAGTGAGTTTAATTATTTTTTTTGTCTGGATGAGTTAAAGAATTGTTTATCTCGAATAACAATGAGTGTCCGATTCTTTTTTATCACATATCTAATTCACTCAACTTCAATATTTAGACAAAGAGGCATGATGCTGCCTATATTCTATATTTAGTAACAAAGATGAGTTCATGTCAAGGTGGAATGGTTATCGAAAGCTACTACTGTATACACAAACGCAGGAAAAATTGGTTGTGTACCGATCTACATATGAAAAGGATGCTATGTAATCATGTGACGTCATACCTTATATTATTTATGCAAGATATAAAAAATTATGTGATGGTTATATTAACCAGGAGACAAGGAAAGTTATGTGATAAATGAATATCTTTGAATATTTACCCTCTTTGCAAGTACATCAGCAGTCCACAAGAGACAATGGAAACATTGCCTGTTCATCTGGCTAAGGTTGTTTATGACTGAGTACTACAGTAAAACCTCTCTATAAGGGCCACTAAACTATATCAAGTATTTTGTGTTAAAGACAGGTGGCTGCTTAAAGCAAGGTGAAAGTAAAACAGAACCCTCCTATAGGAGCTTTCTGTTTTATTTTCACCTTGCTTTAAGCAGCCACCTGTCTTAAATACCAACTAAGTAATACAATTCAGTGGCCATTATAGAGAGGTTTTACTGTAGTGCTACATCTAGACTATAAAATGCTGTTTGAATACTTGCCCTCTTTACAAGCACACTGGTAGCCAACAGGTGATAGAGGAGTACAACTACCATCATTCATGCACGGATTGTTGGTGGCGGAGCACCAGTCTTTGATGCATTCACATGAATCTCCAGCATAATCTGTAAGCAGAAATATTGAATGGAATTTATTTTAACCCTTGCCCTAATAAAGACTTAACCCTTCGCTTGCTGAATTTTAAAACACATTTCTCCTTCTTTACCCATGTCCTGTTGTTTAATTACATACATCTTCACTGTGTACAAGTATATCACTGTACAGTCACTGCTGTGGAGTGCATTGGTTGCACAATCAACTTGTAAGTAGTGCAGACCCTGATGAGACAGCTCCTGCAGGAGCTGTCTCATCTGGGTCTTTACTAATTTACAGATAGGTATATTGACGTGAATAGCAAGCGAAGGGTTAAGTAAGAATTGGTCTCTACATGAATGCTCTTTAACTTAAATCGTTACTCCATGAATATTCAGGTAAGAAATTATGACACCATGAATATTAATTAGATTATTTTGCATAATGGCATATGGATTATGATAATTTGGCTCGAACAAAAACTGTAGAATCATATATATTGTATCATAAGCAAACAGAGCAGACCCTGATCAGACGGCTCCTACAGGAGTTGTCTGATCTGGGTCTACTCTGTTTGCAAAGGTGTAGAAAAGCACATTTATGGAGTAAAGGGTTAATTTTACAATGTTACAATTTCCGAACTACCATGTATTCAGAAAGACAAATAATGCAAGTAGTGCAGACCCAGATCACAAGGCTCCTGCAGGAGGTGTTTCATTAGGTAAACACAGTATGTCAGTCTAATTTAAACTTATAGAAATGGTACCAAATTAACATATTCAGGAAAACAATTTTTCCCTGTTTTATAACGGCATATGTAGAATGAATTTTCGGCAAAGGACAGATCTAAATAATTTCATAAGCAAACAGAGCAGACCCTGATCAGACAGCAGCTAAATGAACCATCTGATCTGGGTCTATCTGTTTGCAAAGGTGCCCCTATTAGGTAGAAGGTTAAGATAATGTCAGTAATACAATCCTGCATAAGAAGGGCCAAAGGTCTTACTAACTCTATACATCATACATGTAATCTGCTTAACCCATTCCTTCATTATTGGCACCTCTGTAAAAGTCACTTTTTGAAACCATTTTGATTGCTATGGAGCAAATGCTCTTTATATCACAATGGTTTCAATACTACACAATTCCATTTTTTTCCTTTTCTAGTAGCATGGTCTCACCGTCTATCGAACCTCTTAACCTTTGACCAGGAATAGAAAACATTTACTGTGAATATTGGAGAAAAAAATAAATCATCAGTTCAAAATAATCTTTTACACATACCTTGAAACAATTAAGTAATTTAATTCTCATCTATTAATCCCCAAACAATCCAGTGTTCCCCACCACCCACATAACAAAAACAAAAATGGCTGCCAGAAAAATATCACCTGCTTATCGAACCATTAATTTAGAAACTGGTTACTGTAACATAATACTCATAATCATGTGATTTCATCATGGGCACACGACCTTTGCATAAGCTGAAGGGGTCAGATCTGTCAAACATTTTTAATGTGGTACACTTTTCAATTTATATTGATATTCTATAACGTATTAAGAGTTTTCTCATGTTTAGCATAGTTGAAGGAAAAATAAACTGTAATGACTTAAAGTCTTCATTTTCATCAGATCAGGATGTTAATGGCCAAGAATGACATAATCTCTGGCTATTTCATATCAAATTTGATGTCAAATGTTCTTTGCTGTGACATCTCCCAGGGGTTTTTCTTTGATTTTGGGGAAAGGGCATGGCCTTACCGGAGGCGAAAATATTCACATCAATATACCTACCTGTAAATAGTGAAGACCCAGATGAGACAGCTCCTGCAGGAGCTGTCTCATCAGGGTCTGCACTATTTACAAGTTGATTGTGCAACCAATGCACTCCACAGCAGTGACTGCACAGCGAAGTACTTGTACACAGTGAAGATATTATGTAATTATACAACAGGGCATGGGTAAAGAAGAAGAAATGTATTTTAAAATTCAGCAAGAGAAGGGTTAAGACTTTGAGTATGTCGGATATGATTCACTGCAATGAGCTACTTACTGGATGGACAAAGCTTATAGTAGAGAGTGTCCCCTTCTGAATCTGTTTCTTCTACCTGCTGTGTACTTTGCAATGCACAGAATTTTTCAGAAGTATAGGTAACAGCATCACACTCAGGGTCACGTCTACAAAGTTCTAAGCATTCCAGTTCTGTGTAATCTCCGATGAAAGTGGTGTCACCATTTAAAATATCAAATCCACCGTTTGTATTTTCTTTCTTATTTCCAAAGCTGCAATCATCAGAATTGGATACTGAAAAAGCAAACAGAAAACACATGAACAAATAAATTCTCATTGATAGGCAAACCATAACATAAATCCTATGAGTTTTCAAGGTATTAACCCATTATCTCATAAGCTATCATTAGACCCAAACTCTTTAACCCTTTCCTACATAGGATATTTTAAGACCCATCCACTTTGAACAAATCTACCGAAAAGGAGCATTAACTAGAGAAAAGGATTTTTTTTTAGAATTTTGTAGTTTGAAAGCATTGTGATAAATAGAGCATTTCGTCGAAGTTCTTCTAAAATGTCGTATATCGATTCTGGTGAGAAAACTTTTTTCGTTTCATCTGAAAGAGCGGATAATTCTGCAGCGTCTAGTGGTCTCTAGTTGTTGTAGCCAATCAGGCGGCAAAGTTATTATGTCACATGATTTTATATCGTATAATTATTGGTTAATATTTTTGTTCTTCTAAAATGTCGTATGTAGAGGAGAGCTGCTGCGAATTCAGGTGGTGTTGTCACTCAGACTAATATTTTCCGAATTAAATGTAGGAATTGAAGGTACATATGCCTTATGTGATAAAGCAGCGTAATTAATGTACGATAATCATCTTTTATTTTTAAGAATTCGAAAGAAACATTGACATTCCAAGCTGTCATATAACAAAGTGCAAGTCAGTTTTCAAATTCGTAAATGTTGTTTCCGTCGTATAATACCTCTTAACAACAATATTCAAGTTCTTAAAGGTCGTATATTGCCGCACAAAAAATCTAAGGGCCACAGACATATAAGTGACATGCATAAACGGGTGAAAATGTCTCCTTATGATGTGTGCCGATTTTGAGAACCGTAACTTAACAAACACAGAAATGAAAATGTTTTTTTCGTTTTTCTCAAGACAAGCAAAATTGACATATGACATTGTAGAAGAACGTCGACGATTCGCTCCTATAGGAGCAAAATTTATTGCTCTATTTATCACAATGGTTTCAACAGGTGATTTTTACAAAGGAGTAGAAAGGCGTGTTGATGGAGGAAGAGGTTAAATGAATCTGCGAAAAGCAGCATTTACTAGAAAAAAGGAATTTTAGAATTGTGTTGTTTTGAAATCACTGCTATGAAGCAAATGCTCTATTTATCATAATGGTTTTAAAAGTGACTTTTACTGAAGCGTTGAAAGGTTAAAAACCTTTGCAAACAGAGTAGACCCAGATGAGATTGTTCTGATAGGAGCTGTCTGATACATAGCAATTACATAGAAGGTCTATTATTATTACCTACCACTGCAAATGTTTTGTATTGTGGTTTGTTAATATATGTACTACGGGCTGGAGGCCTGACAAAGTATTTAAAAACATTGTATTGTATTGTATTGATAAGGGTCTTCTCTGTTTGTCTTTGGAACTACCGTATGTAAATTTGGTTCTACAATTCAAACTTTCTTTGTTCATATGCAATAGTACAAATTCAGCTAATAAGCATTTATGATGTCATTAATTCTTATTATCAATTAGATGATTTTTTATAATGGCAAGTGAAGACAAGAAATTTGGTCATAGCAGAAACTGTAGTCAGATCTATATCATTTCATAAGCAAATGGAGCAGACCCCACAGCAGCTGTCTGATCAGGTCAACTCTGCAAAGGCATAGATAAGGAGTAAATGTGATAATTTTTCTATTAATGAAATATCATACCTGATATAATTTCTTATCATGAATATTAATTTCAAAGTTTGGAAACAAGAATCCATGGCCACATGCATTTTGTCACAGTCGGAAAACCATCATTGGTTGGATGTTAGAAAAACAAGCAAATTCATAGAATTGATATCCCCTGCCAAAGGTGTTACCTAGTAAAGCGTCAAACAAGGGTGTGTGTGTGTGTGTGTGTGTGTGTGTGTGTGGGGGGGGGGATCTTTAGATAATCAATTTAAAACAAGAGGAATATGATAGCTCTGGATTGCTCAACCAAGTTTTAATGGACATACCAAAACCTTAAATATAATAGATATTTTGACCAACTTCATGAATATTGGGCCAAATTACTGCTTTCTACGGCAATCAGTAATAGTGTACATGTTTTGATACTGAATAAGCCACAGCAAGGGGAAATAAAAAGTATCGACCTAGACCGGCTGCCGCATCTTGGATACGGCATCTGATCCAGTCTTACTGCCAAATACTTTTTGCATTAGTTGTAGTTTGTATACAGTTTATTCTGATATAGTGAATCATTACATATGGGATTGGTTGTATTGGTGACACTGTTGCTTATCTGTTTCTGAACTGTTTAAATCATGATAAACCTTACTTTTGTGTATCAAAGGGTTTTTAATAACTCCAAAATACCGAAAGTGGTCTGGAAAAGTAATACATGGGAATGATGCCTTAGTGATAACAAATATCCATGTCTAGTTTCATTGCATTCTGTCAATCAGTTACAGAGATATGGCAAAGGATGGAAAAAAATGAGATTTTTGCATATTAAAGGGCAAAAACTACTAAATGCCACAAGTGATCTGGAAGAGTAATACATGGGAACAATGCCCCAGTGATAATATTCATGCTGAGTTTCATTGAATTCTGTCCATCTGTTACAGCGATAAGGCATTGGACAGAGAAAAATTGGGATTTTCGCATATAAAAGGGCAATAACTCCTAAATGCCAAGAGCCATCTGGAGAAGCAGTACATGGGATTGATGCCCCAGTGATAACAAATATTCACGTTGAGCTTCACTGAAATCTGTCAATCCATTACAGAAGTATGGCATTGGACAGATAAAATATATATTTTTTTGCGTATAAGAGGGCAATAACTCCTAAACTGGGCAAAAGATCTGGAAAGTAAAAATACATGGGAAGGATGCTCCAGTGATAACAAATATTCATGGTGAGTTTCATTGAATTCTATCGATCCATTACAGAGCTGAGATGGAAACCAGATGGAAGGATGAATGGAAAGAACAGAAGGAAGGTCGGATGGACAACCCCTCTGCCTTTAGCAGGGGATAGTAATAACATTTTAATTGAACATCATCAAGTTCAGCTGATAAATATTCATGACATCATTATATTAAACAGGGAAAGTGTTAATTCAGCTCTTCTTGAATGGAAAGTGAATGCGACAGAACAGATTCATCAAAAAACAGTTCTATTCCAGATGGACCTCATCATACATGTCCTGTTTGTCACATCCTGGTTGTTCAATAATGTTTTTGGCAATTGGTCACCTTTACTCTTAAATGCCTATACTTAGATCCAACTTCTTTGAATTTATCTACTGAAAAGGATCAGCCCCATTACCTCGTTGTACCTTAATTGTAAGGTTGATATGTATTAAAAACAGTGAGAACAAACTTAAACTAGAACTATCACTAAAGATGATGGAATACCCCCGCTCAGCCGCCTTGATCGCAAATCAAACAAAATCTTAATAGAATTTTCTGATTTAAAAAGGGTCATAATTCTGTCAAAATGCTTGACAGAGTTATGTTCTATTGCCTACAGATAAAGCTTGTGATGGTGAACACGTGTTCTAAGTTTCAAAGCTTTTTCTCACAGGGTTATGTAGATAAGTGGACTTTAACAAAGACCTTAACCAACAATTCTAAGTTAAAAAGGACCATAATTCTGTCAAAATTCTTGACAGAGTTATGTTCTCTTGCCTACAGATTAAGCTTGTGATGGTGAACACGTGTGTAATGTTTCAAAGCTTTATCTCAAAGGATTATGTAAATATTATAAGTGGACTTTAACAAAAACCTTAACCCAAAATTCTAAGTTAACAAGAGGGCCAGAATGGCCCTGAAGCGCTCACCAGACAATCAGAGGAGAAGATTTTCAAAGTTTTCACTATTTGTTTCTATAGAAAACTAGCCTGCCCTGGGGTGGGGCTAGTTTTGACCCAAGAGCCGCAATTTATATAACTTTTGTAGAGGACCTGAACATGATGCTATGTGTCAAATATGAAAACTGAGAACCTTCCAGTTTCAGACGAGAAGATTTTCAAAGTTTTCACTATGTTTCTATTGAAAACTGGCTACCCCTGGGGCGGGCCAATTTTCACCCCAGGGCCACAATTTATATAACTTTTGTAGAAGACCTGAACATGATGCTATGTGCAAAATATGAAAGCTGAGAAACTTCCAGCTTCAGAGAAGATATTCAAAGATTTCACTATTTGTTTCAATTCAAAACTGCCCAACCCTGGGGCGGGGACAATTTTGACCCTGGGGCCATAATATATATAACTTTATAGAGGACCTGAACATGATGCTATGTGCCAAATATGAAAGCTGAAAACCTTCAAGTTTCAGAGAAGAAGGTTTTCAAAGTTTTCACTACATATATTTGTTTCTATTGAAAACTGCCCACCCCTGGGACGGGCCAATTTTGACCCCAGGGCCAAAATTTATATAACTCTATAGAGGACCTGAACATGATGCTCTGTGCCAAATATGAAAGCTGAGAGACTTCCAGTTTCAGAGAAGAAGATTTTCAACGATTTCACTATTTGTTTCTATTTAAAACTGCCCATGCAACCCTGGGACGGGGCAATTTTTTACCCCAGGGCCATAATTTATACAACTTTTGTAGAGGACCTGGACATGATTCTATGTGCCAAATATGAAAGCTGAGAACCGTCTGGTTTCAGAGGAGAAGATTTTCAAAGTTTTACTATATGTTTCTATTGAAAATAAGGCACCCCTGGGGCAGGGCCAATTTTGACCCCAGTGCCATAATTTATAAAAAAATTGTAGAGGACCTGAACATGATGCTCTGTGCCTAATATGAAAGCTGAGAGACTTTCAGTTTCAGAGAAGAAGATTTTCAAAGATTTCACTATTTGTTTTTATTTAAAACTGCCCACCCCTGGG
Source organism: Azorinus chamasolen (assembly GCA_963576725.1). Lineage (NCBI taxonomy): Eukaryota > Metazoa > Mollusca > Bivalvia > Cardiida > Solecurtidae > Azorinus > Azorinus chamasolen. Next base: position 63,570,776 of record OY755236.1, on the reverse strand, counting down.
GCAGTGCCAATTTTGACCCTGGGGCCAAAATTTATAAAACCTTTGTAGAGGACCTGAACATGATGCTCTGTGCCACATATGAAAGCTGAGAGACTTCTAGTTTCAGAGAAGAAGATTTTCAAAGATTTCACTATTTGTTTTTATTTAAAACTGCCCACCCCTGGGGCGGGCCAATTTTGACCCCAGGGACATTATTTATTAGTTTTTGTAGAGGACCTGAACATAATAATTTGTGCCAAATATGAAAGCTGAGAACCTTCCAGTTTCAGAGAAGAAGATTTTCAAAGATTTCACTATTTGTTTCTTTTGAAAACTGCCCAACCCTGGGGCTGGGCCAATTTTGACCCCAGGGCCATAATTTTTTAAGAGGACCTGAAAATGATGCTATGTGCCAAATATGAAAGCTGAGCACCTTCTGGTTTCTGAAGAGAAGATTTTCAAAGTTTTACTATATGTTTCTATTGAAAACAAGGCACCCCTGGGGCGAGGCCAATTTTGACCCCAGTGCCATAATTTATATAACTTTTGTAGAGGACCTGAACATGATGCTTTGTGCCAAATATGAAAGCTGAGAGACTTCCAGTTTCAGAGAAGAAGATTTTCAAAGATTTCACTATTTGTTTCTATTGAAAAGTGCCCACCCCTGGGGCAGGGCCAATTTTGACCCCATGGCCATAATTTATATAACCTTTGTAGAAGACCTGAAGTTGAATCTATGTGCCAAATATGAAAGCTGAGATCCTTCAAGTAATAGAGGAGAAGATGTTCAAAGTGTTCATTATATGTTTCTATTGAAAACTGAAAACCCCTGGGGCGGGGCCAATTTTGACCCAAGGGGCATAATTTGAATAACTTTTGTAGAGGACCTACAGATGATGCTATGTACCAAAGATGGAAGCTGAGAACCCTGTAGATTCAGAGGAGAATATTTTTAAAGGTTGAAATCGTTGACACTGGATGATGCACGCTGACGGACGACTGACATCTGGCGATCACAAAAGCTCACCCTGAGCGCAAAATTTAATGTGCTCTGGTGAGCTAAAAAGGGAATCACGGAGAAGTGCCCTTCAGTTCTTACAGGGTGTTGTATTTGAAGGGGTGGAGAAGTGCCCTTCTGTCATAATTGAAGGGTAGGAGAAGTGCCCTTCAATGTCATAACAACTAGAACTGTAAGCCAAAAGCTAACGAATACCCGCCACCTGTCTGCTTGTCAGAAGACCTATCATCAATCTGAACATATGTACATACAGAAACGTGAAGAGATTTAAAAACAATACATGCCCCAACCCAATTTATGTAATAAAAATGAAGAATGATTCAGAGAAATAAGATTCTTTCATCCAAAGTTCTAAAGGTAGGTACCTTTTCAGAAAAACATAAAGTTTAAGGACCATAACTCTGACAAAAATTATTCAACCAGACCCATATTTGAACTTAAGCTGTACCTCATCTAGATTATTTTCATGTCAAATATGAAGTTAATATCTGCAACCACTTCCAAAGAAAGATCGGAAAATTGAAAATTTGACAAAAAATTAAAGTTCAAGGGCCATAACTCTGGCAAAATTTATTCAACCAGACTGAGATTGGGAATTAAGCTGTAATTCATCTAGAGTTAGCTTTATGCCAAATATAAAGTTAATATCTGCAACCACTTCCAAAAAAAGTATGGAAAATCCCAAATTTGAAGAAAAAAAATTAAAGTTCAAGGGCAATAACTCTGGAAATAATTATTCAACCAGACTGAGATTGTAACTTAAGCTGTAACTTATACAGATTTAGCTTTGTACTAAATATAGAGTTGATATCTCGAGTCCCTTCCATAAAAAGTCCAGAAAACTGGAAAACATTGGTAAGGGACTAAAAAGGGGAGATAACCCCTGAAGTAGTGGTCCGATCATAACTGAAATATGCGGTGCACAGGTTTATATAGTCATATGGCTATTTATGAACTTTCAACAAAATTGAGGCAAAACTGTAGAAGAAGAAGGCCGGACAAATTGTGTCCACGGACGGACGGACAGACAGCTGGACGGCCGGCCGGACGGACAGGCTGAAGGACGGACAATGCGATTACTATATGCCTGCCGTTGGGGGGGGGGCATAAAAAGTATTGCATGCAGAGTGATGGACCTTAGTTTCATCAATGGTCCTCAATGAGAGGAAGACACATGTGAAATTTGAAAGCTCTATAATAATTAGTTTTAGAAATGACAGTCAAATGATGACAGAGAAGTGATTCTTAGGTGACACACTGCCTCTCGGCAGATGACACAAAAATATCTGATTAATATTCATGATGTCATTATTTCTTTAATGTATATTCATGGAATTAAGGTTTAACCCATTCCCTATTATCGATGCTTTTTTACGCCTCTGTGAAAATCACCTTTGGAAACCATTGTGATAAATACAGTCAAACTTTACTAGCTCGAGCACTGCTCTGTCGAGGACACTTCCCTGCTCGAGGTCATGTCGAAGTCCCGAAAAAAGTTGCTCTTAATTCAATGTAAAATACAACGGCTGTGTCAAGTATGGCTAGCACAAGGACCTGGCTATACTCGAGGTATAATCCTGTCCCTTCAGCGGTTTAGAAGATATGAAGCGGACACAAAAATGCAATGGAAATTGAAGGTTAAAACCCTTGACCTTCAAATGTGACCTTGACCTTGAGCCGACATATCTGCCACATATGTTCTGCACATCGTCTCAACTTGGTTAACATTTGAGGCAAGTTTCTTGAAAATCCTTCAAGGGGTATAGGAGATATGGAGCGGACACGAAATTGTTACGGACAGACAGACAGACAGACGGACAGACAGACAGACAGACAGACGGACAGACAGACAGACGAAGGCCATTCCTATACCCCCCCTCCGCTATGCGGTGGGGGATTAAAAATGTGTTGGAATGTATGTAATTATTGTGTCAAATATGAGTAACCATCCTGTGTGTATAAATTTTAGTGCATTTACCTGTGCATCACAAATTCTCTAGCAATGACATAGTTAGCGTCTCAAAGAGTTACACTATCCAAGCAATCTAGTGAAGGAACCGTTCCCAGGGGGATAGCTAGATCGGATGAGACACCCACACTTATAATTAAGGCAAGGGGTCAAAAGAGAAAGATCAACACAAAAACCTTGGAGGTGAAATACGCAGCTATTATGGAGGTACAGAAGGGGGTCAAGTCAAAGGCACAGATAGCACGAGATATGGACATAAACAGCAGTACACTGTCAACGTGGCTGAAAAACGCTGAGTCCATCAAAGAAGGCTTCCTAAACTTTGGGCCCAAGAGAAAAATCATGAAGACTGGCAGATGGGAGGAGCTTGACACAGCACTCCTCAAATGGTTCAGAAATGCCCGTGACCAGGGTGCTATAATATCAGGACCATTGATGCTACAGAAAGCAGCTACCTTCACCGAAGGGCTCAGTATCCCTGATTTTAAGGGATCTACTGGGTGGCTTGATCGCTTCAAAGAACACCATGGCATCAGGTTCAAGGCAGTCTGTGGAGAGTCAAAAGACGTGCAGGATTCATCCACTACTATGCAGAAGTGGCACGAGAAGCTGCAAGTCATCTTGGAAAGGTTTAGTCCTGATGACGTCTACAATGCTGATGAGACGGGTCTGTTTTTCAGAATGTTACCAGACAAGACCATGGAGTTCAAGAATGTGCCATGCCACGGGGGAAAACGTAGCAAAGAGAGGATGACGGTATGAGCTTGCGCTAATATGTCAGGAACAGACAGACTTCCAGTTCTGGTAATCGGCTCCGTGACCTGGACAGGCAGATGAAAAAACAACTGCGGAAGATAGCAATGATTGTTGACAACTGCCCAGCTCATCCTACAGTGAATTGATACTTCTCCCGCCAAACACGACGTGCAAAACGCAACCCATGGACCAAGGGGTTATCCAAAACCTCAAGATTCACTACAGAAAGAGGGTTGTTTTGAGGCAGATAGAGGCGATAGAGAAGAGGTCAGAGTTTACACTGTCTGTACTTGACGCTCTGATCATGCTTCAAGAAGCGTGGGAGTGTGTTACTCCTACAGTAGTAGCCAACTGCTTCAGAAAGGCTGGGTTCGTTAGAAATTCCGTTCCCGAAAACTTCAGCAACGACGAAGAGGAAGATGCTCTGGATGACATTCCATTAGCACAACTTGCTGCATTATGTCACACAGACCTGTCAGAGTTTGTCAGCTTCGAGGAAGACGTTCAGACAAGTCCGTCTCTCTCAGATGATGATATCATCGCAGAAGTAAAGGACAGAAACAACATCAGCCAAGACAGCGACGAAGAAGATCAACAAGACGAAACAACGACACCTCCACCCAGTCTGACAGAAGCAACATCAGCCTTACTGTTGCTTCGTGGTTATCTAGAGACTCTTGATAATTCTCTCCAGGAATTGAAGACACTGTGCCAAATAAGCCGTCGTTTTACTAGAGAAAAGTTAAACATTGTGTGTAACAGTCGCCAGTCTGTGCTAACAGACTTCATGGACATTGTGACACAACTGTAAATGAACTGTGCAGTGAATGTGATAATGATAAACGCTACGGTATTTCTTTCATGAATGTGAATTATGCTTTGAATGTGATTGATTCTGAATGTGTGTTTTTTTTCATACATGTGTTTAATTCATTGAATGTTTATGTTCATAAGCTGTGCGTAGATCTTTTTCGTTGTGCTTAATTGTAACTGCACAGTGTATGCTAGATTTGGATGTGATTACGATGTATTATGCTTATGTTTATTATGATAATAAAAATGAAAAAAAATAATCATTTGTATCTTATCAATTCACTTACCGATATAAATTTCTGCCAGTATGAATTGTATACAGTAAAACCCTCAAAGTCATATGTTCGGTCTTTTTAGGCAGGTAACTACTTTATGCAGGTTAAAATTCATGCAAAAAGCTCCTTTTGGAAATTTTTGCTAAATTACATCCTGTATTAAGCTGTCACCTGTCAGCAAAGACAACATTGAATTAAATTTGAACTTTCATATTTTCATAGGTAATTCACTTGCTCAACACCCTCAGTAGCTCGAGCTCATGCTTAAAATTGCGCGACCTTGACCTATTGAAGTTCGACTGTATAGCATTTGCTCTATTTATCACAATGATTTAAAAAGTACAAAATTCTAAAATTTCCCTTTCTTCTAGTACATGTAAATGCTCTTTTTCAGTAAATTTATTCAAAGAGGTTGGGTCTAAAAGTAGCCAATGGGGTAATGGGTTAAAAGTTGAGGCATAAAAAGCACACAAAACAAACAGTGGTTACCTGTATCACACTCGCACCTGGCTGTATCACCATCATCTATACAGTAACCATATGGACAAAGGGTGAAGTGACTCAATATCTCACATGTGGAATTGCGAGTTTTGCAATTGTCTCCTGTGGTACCTCCACTGCATCTATGAACAAGAGCAGGTAAATAATAGGTAGGCCAATTTAAAATCATGGTTTTTAGTACAGGAAACTTCACTTGTAAGGATATAAACTTTTATTTCGAATTATCCCAAAGTTCAAGTTATCCAAGTTTGAGATAATGAAGTTCAACTATGTCATAAAAGGTGTGACCCCGGTGAGCAATTGCTTCCGGAGGTCGTAGTACAGTAAGAAGCAATTCTTTAGAGATGTGAAATATGTGTGTGGAGTGTCAGAATGGCCCTATAAAGCGAAAATAGAGAGTGTGTACATGTACATACTTTGTGTATAGCGAAAAAAGTCAACGTTCTTGATCTTGTGTTCTGATGATCTAGAGACTGTGTTTGGACTAAATATGAATGTGTTAAGAGGGTATTTCCCAAATCTATGCCTGGAAGTAGTTAGGGGATGCAGAAAATGCCTGTTTTTACATAGAATAAAGAAGGACATAGTGACCGGGCTTACACCAAAAATTAAGCTGAAATAATGCTTACATGCAGAAACTAGAGTCCAATAGACTGTAGCAGCGGCCAGTGTTGCAATTAGTTCCTACGCACCAATCAATGGGACTCTCACAGTTATTGCCAGTCCATCCACTGGGACAGCTGCATGTGTAGCTATCATCTCCATCATTACATAAACCACCATGCTGACAGGGGAAAGATGCACAATCGTCGATATTCTCCTAAAAATGTACAAATGCAGTGTTAGCAGTGTAAACCATTTACCTGTTCAATATTTATTCAAGATTTCTTCACCTCATGAGTATTCATGGCCAGAATCAATAAAATGGAATATGGAAAAGGGATAAGATGAGGTCCAGATAAGATGAGTAAATTAAAAAAAATTCAAGAACAACTTCTTAATTTCTCTACCAAGCCCTATGTTGTGACGACTCTTTTAAGAATCAACTCTTCAAGGCAATTTTAAAGATCGGTCACAACATAGGAGTTGGTGGAGAAATGACTACTGTATAATTGGTTATTTTTGCGGGTGCAAATTTTTGCGGTTTGGGGTCTAAAATGGTATAATTCATTTCTGCGATTTAATTTTTGTGGATTTATTGTGTTGGTCCCAGCGAAAATCTTATGTTCTATATTGTTCTACCATTTAGGTACCGAGAAGCTATTTATTTGCATTTCACACTCTTATTACACAAACACAAAGAATGGCAAACACAGCTGTACCCTACCTGTAAGATTGTCGGTCTCCCAGTGCCGCGCATTTTTCACACTTTGTAAGTGTTCCACATTAAGAGGGTACATATCAATAAAATTGTTTAATTAGATGACTTGGGTTAACACATGCGTACATATTATTAGCGATTTTTTAAAAAAAATAATGAGCTAATAAAACATTAATGACTATTTCAAGAATGAGTGCTACATTGTAATTTCTTTAAAAATCAAGCTTGTTTGGAAAACCGGAAGTAGATACTGTGTATGTGGTCACTATTTTTTGTGCTCGATTTCGAGACTTGTCACGTTTGTTTGTGATAATGTTTGATAATTGTGGATTTAAATAAAGAATATTATATATCTCTCGTGGCGATAAAGCCTACCATAATGGTCCATTAGGATCTGGCAACCAAAGTCACAGTAAAACTGTTATAAACATGTATATGTCGGTTAGCCAATAAAATGTGTCACCTGGCTCTTTTGTGTACTGCTGTATGGGATACACATGATAATTGGTGGAAACTCTATTAGTTTGTTAATAAAATCAGTTGTATCCCTGAAGTAGCTTGTAACTAGTAAACAAAATGTTTAGGGAAGGTGCCATATCAAAAGAAATGATACAGTATCTTATCCCAAAGTACTCCAGACCAGGAAAATTGAAAGGGAACCCCAAAATCCACAAACCAACTGCTCCTTTTAGAACAATAGTTAGTGGCATGGGTACTGCCACTGAGAGGTTAGCTGATGTTGCTGAGCATGAACTTAGTGACTGATTTTATTAACAAACTAAAAGAGATTAATGAACCACTTTCAGAAAATTGCATTTTTTTCTGTTTCGACGTAGCAAAGTTGTATCCATCAGTTCCAAAGAAAGAGAAACTAGATGCATGTATGGAAGGCCTTGCAAACAGAAGTGATCCATTGATTGATACAGAAAATGTTCTTAAGATGATTCAAATAGTTTTAGACAACAACACATTTTCTTATGGAGATAGCACTTTCATACAAATAGATGGGGTGGCAATTGGATCCATATCAGGAAAGAATTTTGTTTGAGCATATCTGAGGAAATGGGATGAAGAATTGATGTCACACAAAAAAGTGCCAATATTTTACAAGAGATTCATTGATGATGGTTTCGGTATCTGGGATGGTACAGTTCAAGAACTGGAAAATTTTGCGAAACATGCAAACAGTATTCACCCGAATATAAATATAGAGCTTAGATATGGTTTGGATCAGATAGAATTTCTTGACACTCTAGTTAAAATAGACAATGGCCATATATATACAGATCTTTATGTTAAACCTACAGACAAACAGCTGTACCTTAACAATTCATCCTGTGGTCCTCCTAGTACAAAGAAGAGCATAGCATATGGTTTGGGACTAAGAAATAAGCGTATATGCGAAAGAGAATCGGACAATATTAGAGAAAGATCAGTTGAGGAAGAGAGGATATAGTGGCAGGATGTAAGGGTGAAGGGAAAATCAGTTTGTAAGGGTATATAAACTTGACATATCTGCCACTTTAGTAAGGAAACAAACAGTTTCCAAGATTTTTCTATGAAAAACTGATAAGCCCCGAGGCGGTGCCATTTTTGGTCCGGGGGTCATAGTTTAAACAATCTTTGTAGAGGACCATTAGATGATGCTACATACCAAAATATCAAAGGTCTAGGCCTTACGGTTTAAGAGAAGAAGCTTTTTATGAAAAACTGATAAGCCCCGGGGCGGATCAATTTTTGGTCCGGGGGTCATAATTTGAACAATCTTTGTAGAGGACCATTAGATGATGATACATACCAAATATCAAATGTCTAGGCCTTACAGTTTCAGAGAAGAAGATTTTTAACCATTTTCCTATGAAAAACTGATAAGCCCCGGGGCAGGGCCATCTTTGGTCCGGGGGTCATATTTTGAACAATCTTTGTAGAGTACCATTAGATGATGCTACATACTAAATACCAAAGGTCTAGGCCTTACGATTTCAGAGGAGAATATTTTTAAAGATTTTCCTATGAAAAACTGATAAGCCCTTGGGCGGGGCCATTTTTGGTCCAGGGGACATAATTTGAACTATCTTTGTAGAGGATCAATAGATGATGCTACATTCCAAATATCAAATGTCTAGGCTTTACAGTTTCAGAGAAGATTTTTAAAGATTTTCCTATGAAAAACTGATAAGCCCCGGGGCAGGGCCATATTTGGTCCAGGGGTCATAATTTGAACAATCTTTGTAGAGGACCATTAGATGATGCTACATACTAAATACCAAAGGTCTAGGCCTTACGATTTCAGAGGAGAATATTTTTAAAGATTTTCCTATGAAAAACTGATAAGCCCTTGGGCGGGGCCATTTTTGGTCCAGGGGACATAATTTGAACTATCTTTGTAGAGGATCAATAGATGATGCTACATTCCAAATATCAAATGTCTAGGCTTTACATTTTCAGAGAAGATTTTTAAAGATTTTCCTATGAAAAACTGATATGCCCCGGGGCAGAGCCATATTTGGTCCAGGGGTCATAATTTGAATAATCTTTGTAGAGGACCATTAGATAATGCTACATACCAAATATCAATGGTGTAGGTCTTACGGTTTCAGAGACGAAGATTTTTAAAGATTTTCCTATGAAAACTGATAAGCCCCAGGGCGGGGTTATTTTTGGTCAGGGGGTCATAATTTGAACAATCTTTGTAGAGGACCATTAGATGATGCTACATACTAAATACCAAAGGTCTAGGCCTTACGGTTTCAGAGACGAAGATTTTTAAAGATTTTCCAATGAAAAACTGATAAGCCCAATGGTGGGGCCATTTTTGGTCCGGGGGTCATAATTTGAACAATCTTTGTAGAGGACCATTAGATGATGCTACATACCAAATATCAAAGGTCTAGGCCTTACATTTTCAAAGAAGAAGATTTTTAAAGATTTTCCTAAGAAAAACTGATAAGCCCCAGGGCGGAGCCATTTTTGGTCCAGGGGACATAATTTGTCCAATCTTTGTAGAGGACCATTAGATGATTCCACATACCAACAAGAGTGCCAGTGGGCACAATATACGCCCGTCGAGGTTTTGTTCAACATAAACTGGGGTTAACGTATTTGCTAAATTCAAATTCTAAGTCCAATTTTGCGACCAAGTTTCAAGGTAGTAAATAGGCATACTTTAACAAAAAACCTTAACCAAAAATTCTAAATTAAAAAATGCCATAATTGTGTCTAAATGCTTGAGATGAAGATGAAGCTTCTGATGGTGAACAAATACTATGTACTCTTGCCTACAGGTGAAGCTTGTGATGGTGAACAAGTGTTCCAAGTTTAAAAGCTTAATCTAAGAGGGTTATGTAAATAAGTGGACTTTAACCAAATTTTCTAAGTTAAAAAGGGGAATGATTCTGTCAAAATGCTTGACAGAGTTGTTTTCTCTTGCCTACAGGTGAAGGTTGTGACGATGAACAAGTGTTCCAAGTTTAAAAGCTTTATCTCAAAGGGTTATGTAAATAAATGGACTTTAACAAAGCCTTAACCAAAACTTCTAAGTTAAAAAGGGGCATAATTCAGTCAAAATGCTTGACAGAGTTATTTACCCTTGCCTACAGGTGAAGGTTGTGACGGTGAACAAGTGTTCCAAGTTTCAAAGCTTTATCACAAAGTGTTATGTAAATAAGTGGACTTGTTCCACATAAATTGAGGTTAACATTTTTGCTTAACGCAAATGTTAAACGCAAATTCTAAGTCCAATTAAGCGACCTTGACCTTAGATAAACGAGCCGGGACTTGGCAGGCTACTGTAGCATGTCTAGATAAACATTGTGATTAAATCTGGGAAGGATCCACCAAGCGGAACTTGAGTTAGAGATGTTACAGACAGACAGACCGGTTAACATTTTTGCTAAACGCAAATTCTAAATCCAATTGTGTGACCTTGACCTTGGATAAACAAACCGGGACTTGGCAGGCTACTGTAGCATGTCTTGATAAACATTGTGGTTAAATTTGAGAAGGATCCACCAAGCGGAACTTGAGTTAGAGATGTTACAGATGGACAGACGGACAGACAGCCAGACGGACAGACGGACAGACAGCGCCATTCCATAATACGTCCCGTTTTTTCAAACGGGCGTATAAAAATAAAAGCTCTAGGCTTTGTGGTTACAGAGAAGAAGATGTTTAAGTAAATTGTTGACGACACACAACGCACATACGCACGATGCACGATGACGGACGCCGGAGACTGCCCCCTCACAATACAAAAGTGCCAGGTGAGCTAAAAACATTCAAATTTTTTGCACCAATCAGACCGGCTTAAAGAAGTATTTCAACAACTGCCAATTGTAGCATTCAGGCGTGATAAAAATCTATGTGACACACTGGTGCATTAAAAAACTAACTGGATTGTAAGACCAAGCAATACAGTTTGTTCACAGGGTTATGCTACTTGCAGTATTCTTGAAATGTCAAGTATTAGTGACACAAATAGGCAATCAGTTTACAATGTGTCTACCAATATTAACTGTAGAGACAGAAATATAGTATATGCAATTAAATGCAGTAAATGTGATATAATGGTGTATGTCGGCGAGACCAAGAGAGTAATTCGAGAGAGAATGAAAGAACATTTGAGTTATGTGGGGCATGAGAGAGAGAAGCCAATAAACAGACATTTTGGAATCGGTGGTCATAGCAGTGATGATGTGAGATTTGTAGTTTTCAAATGCATGTAGAATTGTAAGACAGATCCATGAAACTGATTGGATATGGAGGCTGAGAACTTACAGACCATTTGGCTGTAACATCAAGGAGGATAATGCGCTAATGCATGCATGATGGTGTTGCACCCATGACGTTATTTGATGATGTCATTTTGATGACGTCATGACATTTTAAATAACAATCCAATGTCACCATGACGCTGGATCAACATTATTCTCTTTGATTTTATGGCTAAATGCATGTTACAACTAGACTGTGGCAGGACAGCAAAGCTCGCCTATTGTAGACCTTGTCTACAAAGATGAAGTCCAAAATATTTTTCTATTTTAACTACATCAATGTTAAACCTACTGGCAAACTCTATTCCAAATACCAGCTACCTATGGCAAGTATTTCATGTTGTTTTAGTGCATTTCAACACTTACCCCAAAACTTTAACCTTGAGATTTCAGTCCAAAAAGCTAAGTATTGCATTATAGCCAATTATAGACAGAAACTATAGAATCAGAACAATATTATTTCATATGCAAATGGAGCACACTCTAGTAAGGGTGTAAAGGGCTATTAAAGGGCCAGTCTGATCTGGGTCTACTCTGTTTGCAAAGGCATAGAAAAGCATATTTATTAAGGAAAGAGTTAAGATTTGCATCAGACAACTCGTATATAAGGCAACAAGAAGATCTAAATGTAATTGAACTGTAACAGAATGTCCCCCAAATGAAATGAGGGTATTGATGAGCAAAATCTCTTAACTTTTACCAATCACAGGCCATCATGGGTTACCATGGAAACCAACATTTTTGAAGACCTGCAATAAGTTCAGAGTACCCATATACCCCTATTTCTCAATTTTCAGCAAATTAAAAATCTAAATCTAAATTTCAACCACTCAGTAACCAAGGCAACCAACTCTTTCGAAACACCTACAATTGAGTTTGGGGTATCCAAATACCCCCATCCTACCTATTTTCAGGAAAATCGACCAAGATCTAAATTTCGACCAATCAGAGCCCAATGTTTTAAAATCCAAAAGTTGAATGCACATTTGTACATAACCAGGAATGTTCATGTGAAGTTTCATTAGGACCAGACAATTATTTAGTTCATAGCTGAAGAAGAAAAAAAAAAAGAAAAGAAAAAGAACTAGAATTGTTTTTGATACAAAAAACTGATGTCTCCCCAAGCGCGTGGACAAAATTTTCCGAAGTCCCATAACTCTGCAGAAAATCTTCGAACTGGAAAAGGAATAAACTATGCACAACTAGGCATGGTGCTAATCAATCCTAAGAAGTTTCATGAAAATCTGATTTTTGGGGAAACCCGCGGACAAAATTTTCCATGTAAAAATTTCAAAGTCCCATAACTCTGCAGAAAATCATTAAACCGGAAGAGGAATAAGATATGCACAACCAAAGACCTATGATAACACATGTGTTATCATAGGTCTTTGGCACAGCTAGGTATGATGCTAATCAATCCTATAAAAAATTAATGCATATCCAATTAAAGGTTTTGGAGAAACATTGCAGACAAAATTTCCATGTAAAAAATTCAAAGTCTCATAATTCTGCAGAAAATGGGACTTCAAAATAACTCCAATTTTATTGAAGCCAGACTTATGATACTTCCATCATGCTCTTTCATTACAGGAATTACATTCGAAATAGCATCAGTAGAGCAGGAGTTATTGATCGGACAAGAAAATGTAACAAAGGGCAATAACTCCAAAAGTATTGAAGCCAGAGTTATGGCCCTTATACATGGCACTTCCTCTCATCATGCTCTGTCAATGTATGAAGTTTGAATCAAATATCATTAGCCATGTAGTGTGAATAATTGACCTTGAAATGTGATCAAGACCTTGAATTGTGACCTTGATCTTTAAAGAATATGCCTGATGCTTGCTGTCTGCACATTGGCTTGTTATGGAGAACATTTATGCCATATCATTTTGAAATCCTTCCAAGAGTTTAAGAGATATGGAGCGGACACGAAGGGTGTGGCTAAAAACATTTGACCTTGAATTGTGACCTAGACCATTAACCCACGTGCCTAAAATGAATGCTCTGCACATCGTCTTGTTGAGTTGTGCCAAAGCATTTTGAAATCCTTCCATATTAGTGAGAGATATGGAGTGGACACGAATGTGACAGACAGACCAACAGACGGACAGATGGATGGACAGACGGACAACTTGACCAAAAACAATACGTCTCCCAATTATAAATGAGGGAGACATAAAAACAAGAATCAGAAGAAACAATAATAATAAGAAGAAAAAGAAACGAAGTAAACAGAATATGTCCCCCCCCCCCCCCCCATTTTGTTTGGAGGACATAATTAGTGTGTGAAGAGTTAAACCCTTTCCCTCATAGAGACCCCTTCTCATGCCTTTGCAAAAAAAGAGTAGACCAAGATCAGATCTGTTAGCTTTTGACATTATAGATCTTATGTAACATTTTCTACTAATACCGAAAGATCCTATGTTCATATTCCATTATAAAAAATCAGTTTATAAATATTTGTAGTATCATTATTTCTTACATAGAATGATGATCTATAGGGAGATGGTTAATATGGCCATACAATGAATGAAATTGCTGAAAAGGTAGTAGATACTTGCCTCACACATGTCACCAGTAAATCCATCATCACATTGGCAAGTGTACATGCCTATACCATCCTGACAAACTCCATTTCCAACTACGCAGTCATTTTGCTCGCAGTCATTTATATTTGTGCTGCAGAATTCTGGAACAAAATGATATATGGATAATGAGTACTATAGAGCCTTTCCTAAGTGACCATTCATCCACTGAACAAGTCTTAACCCTTTCCTCATTAAATACGCCTTTCAACGCCTCTGTAATAACCACTTCTTGAAACCATTGTGATAAATAGTGCATTTGCTCCTATAGAAGCAAATGCTCTTTTTATCACAATGGTTTCAAACCACAAAATTCTAAAAAAAACAACCTTTTCTCCAGTTAATGCGTCTTTTCGGTAGATTTATTCAAAGTGGTTGGATCTAAAAATAGCCTATGAGGTAGTGGGTTAAAAAGGAAGAGGCTTGCTTAATGCAGGGAAAAAGTAATGCAAAAGCTTGTATAGGAGCTTTCTACATTACCTTATTACCTGCATTAACCACCTGCCTTACAGATGCAAAATTAGAATTGTTTTTGATGGCCGCTTAAATCCTATCCCTGTTCTATGTTTATTCCAAATTTCAATACCTACTGAATATTCATGGCCAAAATAATTATACTGAAATATGGAAAGTGGAACACTGTAGCCATTTAAGAAACTAAAATAGAATGGAAAGTGGAACACTGTAGCCATTTTAGAAACTAAAAAATAGATCTATCAAACTTCATCAGCAAATAGAGCAGACCCTGATCAAAAGGCTCAAATAGGAGCCGTCTGATCTTGGTCTACTCTGTTTGCAGATGCGAGAAAATGCATTTATATGAGGGAAATGAATAAGCCAGGTTGTACTGTACATGTAAATGTTACACATTTTACCTGATAGGGACGTCTTTATGTACCTTTACAAACATAGTAGACCCAGATCAGATGGATCCCACAGAAGCCAACTGATCAGTGTCAGCTCTATTTGCTCATTAATTAACACTTCATACTCTTTTTCATGCAGTTGCAAACAGAAAAGACTCAGACACCACCAGTCCTGTATGAGTCATCTGATCAGGGTCTGCTCTGTTTGCTAATAAAAGTATTACAGATTTGACTTTACAGTTTCTACTTATACCAAAACAACATGTGTACATATGACATTATCGAAGTTTAGGCAATAAATATTCATGATGTCATTATTTGTAATAAACAGGGAAAGAAAGGGTTAACCCTTTACTCCAAAAATATTCTTTTCTATGTCTTTGCCAACAGAGTAGACCCAGATCAGACGGTTCCTACAGGAGATGTCTAATCAGGGTCTGCTCTGTTTGCTTATGATATGATTTAGATATGATTCTATAGTTTCTGCCATGGCAAAAAACGTATCTATGTCCATATGCTATTATAGCACAGTACTTTAATTAATATTCATAACATCCTTATTTTTATATGAATATTCATGGCAGAAATTTCTGACAAGAGGAGCTTTCTGCATAACTTTCATCCTGCATTAAGCTACCACCTACCCCTGGCACCCAGAATTATGCCCTTTTTTGGTGGTCGCATTAGAGGGGTTTTACTGTACTATATTAATCTGAAAATACAAACCAAAGTGTAGCTCTTATTAACCCTTAGCCTGCTATAAAAACAATGTCTGCTGAGAATCTGACCTGTCACTGTTTTCACCTACTTTCATTCAGTTGCCAGGGTAACATTTTAAAAACCAAAAGTTGAATGCACATCTGCACATAATCAGCAATGTTCTTGTGAAGTTTCATTAGGACCACACTGTTACATGTACTTACCGAAAAATGTGTTAGACAAGTTCACAGTGGAAGAAGAAGAAGAAGAAGAAGAAGAAGAGATATTTGATTGGCACAAACATAACATTGCCATGGTACATATAAACATAATGGTGGAATGTACAAACAATTGAAATTAAAGTTGTTGAGAAAAGTATGAAAAGCTTTTAAATACCTAGGAGATTGTACAACCAAGTCTACAATTTAATCTATAATTTAAACATACAACTCACTCGAACTGGTTTGTGTTGCTGATAGGTTCAATATACAAAGACTAATTTGAATATGGATACAAAAGGGCCATGATGCCCTGAAGCGCTCACCTGAGATAACTCCAGGGGCTGGGTAATTTTTTAACCAAGAAGTCACCATTTGTGCAACCTTGGTAGAGAACCACAAGGCATTGAAGCAGTATGCTATTAATTAAAGGTCTAAGCCTTATGGTTTCAGAGAAAATATTTCATATTTTTCCCATGAAAAACTGATAAGCCCCAAGGCAGGCTACATATTTGTAGAGGACCATTAGATCATGTTACATACCAAACATCAAAGGTCTAGGCCTTACACTTTCAGAAGATTTTAAAAAGATTTTCCTATGAAAAACTGATAAGCCCTTGGGCGGGGCCATTTTTGGTCCGGGGTCACAATTTGAACAGTCTTTGTAGAGGACCATTAGATGATGCTACATATCAATTATCAAAGGTCTAGGCTTTACGGTTTCAGAGAAGAAGATTTTTAATGTTTTTCCTATGAAAAACTGATCAGCCCTTGGGCGGGGCCATGTTTGGCCCAGGGGTCATAATTTGACAAATCTTTGTAGAGACTATTAGATGATGCTTCGGCTCAGGTGAGCTAAAAACCGCTTGAGCAAAGTATAAATTATTTCCATTCAAACTGGTATTCGCTCCGGGAGGGCAGCGAATGCGCATCCAGTGTGCAGACCAGTTTGAGTGTAAACCAGTATATTCTTTTAATGGATGCGCATGTGTGAAAAATGGCTGACATTCTATTTTCTTTCTGTGAAGTTTACATGTAAATTAGAAAATTGAGTCTGTGAGACACAGCGATGCCCCCTTGGTGGTGCTTGCCTAGCTGCATGTAAAATTCCTAAGTCATTTGACCTTGACCTTGGGCTTGCAGGCAGCATGGGCTGGGTGTGTAATGAAAGTATGGATGGTGTTTAATGTGTGTATGAAATGCCATGCCAATAGCTATAGCGGTTAGTGAAATATAAGACAATCAAAAATCTATGAAAACAAACTGCACCAAAACTTTTACCTTGACATTGGGCTTGAGGGCAGCATGAGTTTGGTGTGCAAAGATAGTATAGATGATATTTAATGTGTATAATATGCAATTCCATGCGAATAGCTACAGTGGTTAGGGAGATATAAGACAATGAAAAAACTGTGACAACCAACTGCACGTAAAAGCGTGATGGACGGACGGACAGACAGACGGACAGACAGGTGCAAAATATAATGCTCCCTGACTGTCATCACGGGCACATAAAAATGTCAAATCCTATCAAGAAAATGTAAAAAAGTTACTTATTTTGGAGTACATAGTGTTGAGTGATGTTTGTTTTGTATTTTTGGAACTTTTTAATCCAAGCAGATGCCCGCTAAACACAAACCAGATCTTATTTCACCTCTGAGTGGCAACAAAGAAAACAAACAAAAGAAGAAAACCAAGAAGGTTGCCAGTCAAAACAGTCGGCAAGTACAGGAAACCACTCAAAACATACTCAATTCTACACCCATGCCTGCTTCTCAACCCATGATAGTTCAATCCAAGTCTCAGTGTACAAAATAAACTAGCGTTTAAGTATCATGGACCAAAAGATAAATGATTTTGACAAAAGCCAGTCGTATTTGTTTGACAAATATGAAGTGGTGTCGTCATGCACTCATGATAACCACCAGTCCATTGAAAAAAAGCAGAAATATGGAAATGCTGTAGGCCCAATATACAAACCTAAAATCTACCAATGAATCTCTCCTTGATAGGGTTAATGAGTAAAAGTGTAGGTCTATATGCGACAACCTTTTGTTTTTTGGTGTATTTAAGGAATCACGTCAGATGCAGACCCCGCTGAGTGGAATTCTCGAGACCAAGTAGACCCTAACGGATCATTGGCGACTTCAAGTATGCCGTCGGAGGACTGTGAATCGAAAATCTATGATTTTTGAAACCAGGTGCTTAGTATTAAAAACCCTCGTTCTTGTATTGATATAGACAGAGCCCATAGAATTGGTAGATACGCCCCGACAAATCTGCCCTATTGTAGCAAAATTCGAAGACACTAGTTCCAAAATGAAAGTTAAAAAATCTTTAAAAACTGTCAATCTCAAGTCAACACAATACAATATCCAAACAGTATCCCTAAGATGTAGGAGACAAAAGTAAATCATTGATATCCATAATGAAACAGGCAAAGGAAGATGGAAATCATGCAATTCTCTTGAGACATAAGCTAAACATAAACAATAAGTTGTATAATCCTGGTACACCCACTACTACGTGAAATAGCACACTAAGAAGAAAGAACAATAACTAGAACTATCACTCAGCTGCCTTGATCGCAAATCAAACATTTTGGTGCCATGAACAGGATTAAAAATATTTTCGTGCCTTTACCAGGATTGTGCCAAAGACTGACCAACCAACACATTGACTCCTATACATATATACCCACTCTCAAACATTGTTTGCAGGGGTATAAGAAGTCTACAGGTTTTGAGGAAATGGGGATTATATTGCTTTTCTATGGTTTGGTCCCGCCAATAGTGCTCCAGGGTATGGGGAACCAAAATATTTCCAAGGCCAAAATAATACTGGTTCAGTCCCTACAACTTTAAAATAAATATGTCTGTAAAAAAAGTCAACAGTTTTGAAAAAAACAGGGATTCATCTGGATTCAAACTGTTTGAAATGCAAGCAATGATCTATCAGTAGCAAAAAAATAAGCACTCATTTTTTACAAGACTAATGTCCTTTTGAGGAAATAGGTTCCTTTGGTTTAGGCCCAGACCTCATTATAATGGAACAGGGGAATAACTAAAAAATGTTTGAGTTATGAACCTTGTTCATGACACTTCCTCTCACCAGGCCTGTTCCGTATGTGAAGTATAAATTCAATGGTATCTTTTGAACAGGAGATAGACCAGGACAAAAAAAGTTTTGCCATGGACAGACAGACAGACAGGCAGACAGACCAACTGACCGACACACTGACTCCTATATACCCCCTCTCAAACTTCGTTTGTGGGGGTATAATAATAAGAAAAAGAAATTGAGTAAACACAATACACTTCGTTTGGGGGATATAATTAGTTTACCTCAATACGACATTGTGTCTGATTTGTAGAAAATTCTTAGGATAGCTACATTACCTACAGTATGCAATATAGTGTCTCACCTCCTGTGAATCCAAGGTCACATTCGCAGTTGTAGTCCTGATCACCATCCACACACCTGCCATTATTACAGTTTATGTCTTGGCAATCATCAATGCTGGATTGACATCGTGACCCCGTAAAACCAGCATTGCACTGACATGTGTAAGTATATTTATCATAGCCAGTAGGAGTACATGAGCCATCATTGCAGTTACCATAGTCACATGGGGTAGCATATTCTTCACATCCTGGCAGTGGAAAAATAAACCTTTACTCCATGAATATATGGGCAAGAATTAATTATACAATGAATATTAATTCAATGAATTTTTATAATTGCACTATGAACAAAATAATTTTTTATCGTGACAGAAACTGTAGAATCAGATCCTTGTTATCTTAATTTATCAAAGCAAACAGAGTAGACCCTCATCAGATGGTTCTCCTGTTCTGGGTTTACTCTGTTAGCAAAGGCATAGAAAGGCATATTTATGGAGTAAAGGGATAATTTTATATCTAAAATCTTTATCACACTTTATTCTTTAACACATTATCCTCTAGTGACGCATTTTTGTGCATCTATAAAAGTCACTTGATGAAATCATTGTGATAAATAGAGTATTTGCTCCTATAGAAGCAAATGCTCTATTTATCACAATGGTTTCAAACAACAAAATGCTAAAGTTGTCCTTTCCTCTAGTTAATGCTCCTTTTCGGTAGATACATTCAAAGAGGTTGGGTCTAAAAATAGCCTAGGAGAGAATAAGTTAAATAACCAAAACCCTCATATGGATGCCTTTTGAAGACTCTGTAAAAATCAGCTTTTGAAACTATTGTGATAAACAGAGCATTAGCTCCAAATGAGCAAATACTGTTTATGACAATTGTTACAGAACTACACAATTCTAAAACTTTCCTTCTTGCTATTAAATGCTCCTTTTCAGTAGGTTTATCAAAGAGATTGGGTCTAAATATAGCCTATGAGGGAATGGGTTAAAATGATACACATATATTTAAATGCCTTTGCATTATTACTCTAGTAGACCTAGATCAGATGGCTCCTGTTGATCACGGTCTGCTCTATTTCTACCATGGTAAAAAGTTCCTTTGTTCATAATGGCATTATAAAATTAAATGTTTTTAATATTCATGATGTCATTATTTCTGACATGAATATTCATCAGGCAAACAGTAAAGTCTTTAGTACTATCAAAACGGTAGTTTGACCCTTGACCTGTTCAATATTTATGTAACAAGAAATGACATCAAGAATATTCACTAATAAGCTGATCTTTTATAATGTAAATTTTCAAAGGTATTTTGATCTTTTGACAAAAAATGTTGAATCATATCTATTTCATGTCATTTGTAAACAGAGCAGATCCTGATCAGGGTCCATGCTTATAAAGTTTTTTAGTTGAGTCTGAGTTCGTTCTCAAACTTTTGATTGGTCAGATTTGAGTTCTCAAGCTTTTGATTGGTCAGATTTGAGCCAAAGGCAAAAACTTGAGAACGAACTCAGACTCACCTAAAAGTTTTATAAGCATGGACCCAGATGGTTCCTACGTGAGTTCTTAGCTTCCCTGATCAGGGGTACTTTTGCAAAGACATGAAAAAGCACTTGTATGAAGGAGAGGGTTAAACATATTTTATTTCCAACCTAAATATGCATTGGAAAAGGGATTGGGCCACAAGTTCTTACAACATTAAATTTGCCTCTCCTGCTTTCTATGAGTACCGTGAGTGAGCAAAGTTTCTATTTATTTCATGAATATTTACATAAGGGCACCACCCATTATGAATATCGATTAAATCCTTATATTAGAAATACATATACAGTAAAATTCTTCTAATCTAATATTAGTGTCAGTGCCGCTCTTTCAGACAGATGGCAGCTTAACCCTTTCCC
Source organism: Azorinus chamasolen (assembly GCA_963576725.1). NCBI lineage: Eukaryota > Metazoa > Mollusca > Bivalvia > Cardiida > Solecurtidae > Azorinus > Azorinus chamasolen. The sequence continues at coordinate 63,549,688 of OY755236.1, read as the reverse complement.
TGTTCTATGTTTATTTCAAATTTGATTACCTACAGACTATTCATGGACAAATAGTTAAAATGAAATATGGAAGGTGGAACATCGTAGACATTTTAGAAAGTAAAGAAACATATCTTTCAAATTCCATTAGCAAACAGAGCAGACCCTGATCAGACGGATCCTATAGGAGCCGTCTGATCTGGGTCTACTCTGTTTGCAAATGCGTGAAAACACGTTTATATGAGGGAAAGGGCTAATGCAGATTGAAAGTCATGGCTTTCACCCAGAACAAAGCAGCCACCTGCATAAATTGTATTAGAAAATATTTTAAATATTTAAATTAAGGAAATATATTGTCATTGGCAAACAGTAGATAAACATATGTATCATTATAAAACAGCCAGAGCATCTCCCCTATCAGACAGAACCTAGTCTACAGGAGCTGTCTGATCTGGGTCTAATCTGTTTGAAAAGACGAGAAATGGTGGGGTTAATAGGTACATGCATTAGCCCTTTCCCTGTTCTATGTTTATTCAAGATTTCAGTACCTACTGAATGTTCATTGACATAATAGTTATAAAGAGATATGGAAGGTGGAACATTGTAGAAATCTTAGAAGCCGAAGAAATAGATCTATCAAATTCTATTAGCAAACAGAGCAGACCCTGATCAGACGGCTCCTCTAGGAGCCATCTGATCTGGGTCTACTCTGTTTGCAGATGCATGAAAACACGTTTATATGAGGGAAAGGTTAATCATTACAGTAACTGTACTAAAGTTATAAAAGAGTTCTGGAGGCAAACACTCACTTCTGAGACCAATTTAGAATTTTCAGTGCTATCAAAACAAAGTCTTCCTATTAAAGGATGTAATAATCACATGTAAAAACCATTTACTCGATTAATACACCTTTCTATGCCTTTGCAAACAGAGTAGACCCAGATCAGATGGCTCCTATAGGCATCTGGCCTGGTTCTACATTGTTTGCAAAGGCGCAGAAAAGCATATTTATAGCAAAAAGGGTTGAAGAATATTCATCAGGGAAATAGGTAGTACATCAGATTTTACCACATGGATGTTCAATTAACCCTTTCCCTCATATAAACGTGTTTTCACGCATTTGCAAACAGAGTAGACCCAGATCAGACGGCTCCTATAGGAGTCGTCTGATCAGGGTCTGCTCTGTTTGCTAATAGAATTTAATAGATCTGTTTCTTTGCTTTCTAAAATGTCTACAATGTTCCACCTTCCATATTTCTTTTGTAACTATTTTGTTAACGAATATTTAGTAGGTATTGAAATTTGGCCTTAATACAGACCAGGGAAAGGGTTAAAGCTGTATCTTGAAACATAATAATAAAATAAAGGTTTGACAATACCTCCAATCTGCACTATTATAAAGGTTTGAGATTACTTTCATCTAAACTAAAGGTTTGAGATTACTTTCATCTAAACTAAAGGTCTGAGATTACTTACTCCCATACACTCCAAAGTTTGAAATTATTTACTTCCAATACACAGTAATGAAAAGTTTGAGAATATTTGCTCCCATAGACACTAAATGATGGACAATACATACCGGTACTTCAAAACACACTAACAGCTTGAGAGTTCTCACACCAATCTTCGCTTCAAAATACTTCCAATTTATACTAATTATTTGAGAATATACTTATTCAAATCTACCTTTAGTATGAGAATACCTAGTCGCATCCAAACTATAATAAAGGTTTGAGAATATTCACTTCAATCTGCACTAAAGGTTTGAGAATACTTACTCTATTTGCACCAATTAAGTATAACAAGGATTATTTTGGCTACTTATTTCCATCTATATACAGTGTAGCTCCATTACTTCGCGGTCCGCTATTTCGCGAAAGCCAATATATCGCGGTCACAGCTTGGACCTCGTTTTTTTCCTATACATGCATACTAAAGTCAATAAAAGCCGAGTAGCAATAATTTCTGTATGTTTAAGAATTATATTTTTCATTTACAGGTCGCATATAATTGCGTAATCAGTGTCAATTAACACCATCTATTGGACTTGTTATCGCGCTGCTAGTCAACACGCTGCGTCGGTGACAGAGGTGTGACACTAACAAACAAACAATGCTGAGTGAACAAGTGCATGTCAAGTTTCGCTCATTTTTGAGCATTAATTAGCAAACAAACCTGATTGAGTTATAACCATCACATCAATTAATCAATATTTATAGCAGTGGAGAGATTACCACAGTCATTCACATTTTGATACCAAGCATCTACACATCTACCAGTACATGACAGTACATATAAGGACTGGTTTTCACAAGAAAAAACAAGGTATACAATCATGAAACCATGTTTATTGCATGAAAATGATAACAATAGAGTTTGGCAATGGAAATACATGTTGAATTTGGTTTGGCACAGAATTGAGCTATATCGCGATCCGATCACATCGCGAATTTCATTCAGTGGACCCCAACTTCCGCGATATAATGGATCTGTACTGTACTTGAAGCACTAAAAGGTTGAGAATCTTGCTCCATTTACAATATTAAAGTTTTACATAATTATATAATGTTTTGAAAATACTTATGCCCATCTACACTTAAAAGGTTTGAGAATATTTGAGAATATCTGCACTTAAAGTTTAAGAGCACTTACTCCCATCTTCACTAAATGTTTGAGAATACCTACTCTCATCTACATTAAAGGTTTGAGAAGATTTACTACCATCTACACTAGTGAGGTATAATAAAGGTTTGTGAGTACTTCCTCCAATCAGCACTACTGACGTATCGAGATAGAAATCTGAGAATACTTAATCTCATCTACACAATTGAAGAATAATAAATGGTTGAGCCAACTTACTCCCATCTACAATCACTTACATTAAAAGTCTTGAGAAAACATATTCCCATCGACACTATATCAAAGTTTGAAAATACTGATTCCCATCAACATTAAAGATTTTAGAATATTTACTCCCATCTTCACTTAGTTACTCTCATCTACACTAAATGTTTGAGATCTATCTCATCTACACTCTTGAAGTATAATAAAGGTTTGAGAATACTTCCTTCCATCAGCACTACTGAAGCAACAAGATAAGAGATATGAGAATACTTAATTCCATCTACACTATTGAAGTGTAGTACAGTAAAATGGCTATAATCCGAGGACTGACGGGAACTGAGAAAATGCTCGGATTACCGCTACCCTCAGATTATCCATGAAATCATACTTTGTGGATTCAACGTGTCAAATCTATCTATATGTATGCACATATATATGCTTTTTGCCTACAGATTGAATGCTAAACAATTAAATTGACCTGCTTGCGTTTTTTTAGAAAAGTTTTGTTCAATCAAACGCTTATTACGAGATTAAACAATCTTTATGAAGTATTTCAGACGAAAAAAGCAGAGGGTTCCGATTATCAATTAATTCAACTCGCCCTGATTTTTCTTATCACGAAACAGCACGGGAGAGAAGCCATGTTGTTTGTTAACATCCACAACTAAATGAAATGTCGACGAATGGAGAATTAGGCAAACTAAAATCCATAAGAATGAGGTTATAACCTATGACTGTTCTATGTCTAATAGTTTGAAACCAAATTTGGATTTATTGTGAAGGGTCCATTGAACAGAGCAAACTACAGTGAAACTTCGGTCTCGGCTGTGAATGGTGTTTACCGCTATCACTTATAAGTAAAGAATCGATGCATTTTATGCAATTATGCTTTGTACATGCAATAACTGCCTACATACGTGTATACTGTTGGACACTGTGTTATTCACACATAGTTGCATACTAACACAGTGGTACCTCTTATTGCTGGGGGCACACAGAGTCGTGAGATATCAACAATGGAGGTACGATAATTTGACTTCAATGTGTTCATGATGCATGCTTGGATTAGGCAGGTAATTTAATGAAGCAATTGATTGAAGGGACCGAGAAGCGTGCTCGAAAAATTGGATTATAGAGATTTGGATTACACTGTACATAGTTGTATTGAAATAATAGTTTTCTTGTTCAGACCATACAAATTCCCTCGGATTAGACCATAAACACAGAAAATTGCTCCTCTGATTATCGCCATTTTACTGTAGCTTACTTCCATCTACACTATTGAAGTATATCAACTTGCTTCCATCTACACTATTGAAGTATAACTAGAACTATCACTAAAGGTGATGGAATACCCCAGCTCAGCTGCCTTGATCACAAATCAAACAAAACCTTAACCAAATTTTTCTGATTTAAAAAGGGCCATAATTCTCTCAAAATGCTTGATAGAGTAATGTACAGATGCCTACAGATGAAGCTTGTGATGGTGAACAAGTGTTCCAAGTTTCAAAGCTTTTATCTCACAGGGTTATGAAAATAAGTGGACTTTATAAAAAAAACTTAACCAACATTTCTAAGTTAAAAAGGGCCATAATTCTGTCAAAATGCTTGACAGAGTTATGTACTCTTGCCTACAGATGTAGCTTATGATGGTGAACAAGTGTGTAAGGTTTCGAAGCTTTATCCCAATGGGTTATGTAGATAAGTGGACTTTAACAAAAACCTTAACCAAAAATTTAAGATACCAGAGAGCCAAACTGGCCCTTAATCACTCACTTGATTACCATAGATTATAGATGGGTAGCCCCTGGGTGGGGCCAGTATTGACCTAAGGGACAATATTTGAACAATGTTGATACTGGATCACGAGAAGTGGTTTTGGAGAACAAGATTTCCAAAGGTTTGGGATATTGATTTAATCAAGTCAATCATTCTGGCCAATGAAGATTAGGCAAAAAATAGGCCTTCTAGAGTGATTTTTCTAAAATTTGACCTAGTGACCTACTTTTTAATCCCACCCCAACAATGATCATACTCAACCTTGATATTTCCAAGACACACATCCTGGGCAGGTTTGAGTAAGATTGGGCTAAACATGTGGCCTCTGGAGTGTAAACAAGATTTTTCTAAGAATGACCCAGTTACCTACTTTTTGACCCCACATACCCCCCTTTCAATCTCTTCCAAGTTTTAACAGGACAATCATTCTGACCAAGTTTCGTGAGTATTTGGCTAAAAATGTGACCTTGGAGTGTTCACAAGATTTTCCTACTACTTGACCAAGTGACCTAGTGTTTGACCCCACATGACCCACTTTCAAACTCATCTGAGATTTACCAAGACAATCATTCTGACCAAGTTTCATGAAGATTGGACAAAAAATGTGACCACCAGAGTGTTCACAAGGTTTTCCTACAATTTGACCTAGTGACCTAGGATCAACTCCATAATGACCCACTTTCAAACTAGTCCAAGATTTTATCAAGACAATCATTTTGACCAAGTTGCATGAAGATTGGACAAAAAGGGTGACCACTAGAGTGTTCACAAGCAAATTGTTGACGCCAGATGCTGGACATTCAAGTCTCCCAAAAGCTCACCCTGAGCTTTGCTCATGTGAGCTTAAAAAAAGGGCCTACTACATATGAAGCTTGTGATAGTAGGAAAGTATGTAAAGGTTCAAAGCTTTATCTCAAAGGGTTAAGTAAATAATTGGACTTAACCAGGTTGTGCCACGGACAGACAGAACAGACAGACCAACCGACCAACCCACTGACTCCTATACACCCCACCCTCCTTTAACTCCGTTTACAGGGGTATAATAACTTACTTCAACCTACACTATAGAAGTTTAGTAACTTACTCCCATCTACACTACTGAAGTATTATAAAGGTTTGGTAATACTTACTTCCATCTACACTATTGAAGTACAATAAAAGTGTTGGAATACTTTCTCCCAATTATACTACTGAAGTATGATAAGGTATGGGAAAGATACTTCAATGTACACTACTGAATTTTAATAAAGGTTTGAGAATACTTACTCCAAATTATACCACTGAAATGTAAGGTTTGGGTATACTTACTCCAAATTATACTACTGGAGTATAATAAGGTTTGAGAACACTTACTTCCATCTACACTACTGAAGTATAATAAGGTTTGAGAACACTTACTTCCATCTACACTACTGAAGTATAAGGTTTGAGAACACTTACTTCCATCTACACTACTGAAGTATAATAAGGTTTGAGAACACTTACTTCCATCTACACTACTGAAGTATAAGGTTTGAGAACACTTACTTCCATCTACACTACTGAAGTATAAGGTTTGAGAACACTTACTTCCATCTACACTACTGAAGTATAATAAGGTTTGGGAACACTTACTTCCATCTACACTACTGAAGTATAATAAGGTTTGAGAACACTTACTTCCATCTACACTACTGAAGTATAATAAGGTTTGAGAACACTTACTTCCATCTACACTACTGAAGTATGATAAGGTTTGGGAACACTTACTTCCATCTACACTACTGAAGTATAATAAGGTTTGGGAACACTTACTTTCATCTACACTACTGAAGTATAATAAGGTTTGAGAACACTTACTTCCATCTACACTACTGAAGTATGATAAGGTTTGGGAACACTTACTTCCATCTACACTACTGAAGTATAATAAGGTTTGAGAACACTTACTTCCATCTACACTACTGAAGTATGATAAGGTTTGGGAACACTTACTTCCATCTACACTACTGAAGTATGATAAGGTTTGGGAACACTTACTTCCATCTACACTACTGAAGTATAATAAGGTTTGGGAACACTTACTTCCATCTACACTACTGAAGTATAATAAGGTTTGAGAACACTTACTTCCATCTACACTACTGAAGTATGATAAGGTTTGGGAACACTTACTTCCATCTACACTACTGAAGTATGATAAGGTTTGGGAACATTTACTTTCATCTACTGAAGTTTAATAAAGGTTTGAGAATACTTACTACCATTTACAGTATTGAAGTATCTAGAGTCACAGTGGCAGATGCCTTGTTTATAGATACTGCTGATGCACACATTATCACCAAGGCAGTTAACTCCGCTGCAGAAGTCAGGAATAATTTCGCAGTGATCTCCCTCAAATCCCTCAGGACATTCACATGTGTATTCATTTACCCCATCACGACATGTTCCCCCATTGAAACAACCATCAGGATTCTCATCACAGTCATCTGAAACAATGTTTTATATTGGCTGTCAACTAACAGTGCAGCAACATGAAATAACAAACCTGCTGTCATACCAAAAGTTCACGAACTACAGACGAAGGTAAGAGCAAAATAATATTGGGATGTAGTCATATATATTATAACATTAATAATCAATATTTCAAAAGACCTTATCATACTAAGCATAAAATGTTTGGTGTTTGCAACCAGCTTGACTCCAACTGAGACACTTAGTAAGTTGGTGTCTCATCAAAATCTCATTTGCAAAAAATGAGAGAAATTTTATTTTAAGAACCGAAGCTGACAAGAATTGTTGCAGGTAAACAAGAGCATAAGTTTTGTAAAATTTGCAAAAATATAGAAGCAATAGCCAACATGAAAGTTTACAGACAACAATGTCAGAGTTACATCAATATTTTGTATTTGTTTCTTTCAAAACTAACCTAGATGCGTGACTGTTTTGGTATTAGTACAAACCGTAATGTCCGTTCTATTATAATTCACAAAGAGTGAATAGAGCAGACCCTGATCCCATAGTTCCTACAGGAGCCATCTGATCTGGGTCTACATATATGCTTGCAAAGGTGTGAAAGAGCATTTATATGAAGGAAAGGGTAATTAATTTATTAATCCATACACTGCCAGTCACAACTATAGTTGCATTTGCAAACAGTGTATATGAGCTTTCTCATCTGCATGCTTTATGCTTTTGCCTAGGAAAATCATTTCAACATATCCTGTTTATTTTTGCAAAGATTTGCCTTATCAATCAATATTCAAAGATGACAGAGTGATAAAAAATGTGTGGTGGGCTAAGGGTTAAATCAGAGTCACAGATAAACATGCATACAAGTACTAAAATCCTCATTTTCGATCAAACCCTATATTGTGACCACTTTTTAGAATACACATTTCCACGGTTATTCTAAAGAGTGTTCGCAACATGATGTTTGGTGGAGAAACAATGAAGTTTTTCTTGAGAATGTTTTAACTTAAGCATTTCATCTGGCCGTCTGTAAACTATATGAGGAAAATGTATTGCCATTGCAATAAGGAATCAGAGCTGATACATTAACTCATCTCCATGAAAAAGATTCATGTAAGAAATAATATCATGAATATCAATGAGCCCTTTCCCTGATCAATAGTCATATAAGAAATATTGATATCATGAATATTAATTAGATGAATCTTTATAAGGGCATATGAACAAAGAATATGTTTGCTATCACACAAACTGTTGAATCAGACCTATATAACATTCCATAAGCAAACAGAGCAGACCCTGATCAGATGGCTTCTACAGAAGCCATCTGATCTGGGTCTGCTCTATTTTGTATAGGCGTGAAAAGGTGTTCATATCAGGTAAAAGGTTAAGCAAACAGAGTAGACCCAATCAGACATCTCCTACAGGAGCTTTTTGATCTGAGTCTACTGTTTGCAAAGGGATAAAAAGATGAAATTAGGCAGCAAAGGAATAACTCACTTATGTTGGTTTCACACTGAGTGCCAGTGTATCCAGGGGAACAGGTACACTCATAGTTGACATGTCCAAAAGCTTTGCATGTTCCGTGCTCACAAGGACTTGGATCACAAGGGTCAAAGGTATTCTCACACCTAAAAATACATCAGATTAATTCTTAACCCTTTCCCTGTTTATAGTTAGTATATTTAGTCCAATTTTAAATACCTAGTGAATATTCATGGACAAAATAGTTATGATGAAATATGGAAGGTGTAATATTGTAGCCATTTTAGAAAGTAAAGAAACTGATCTATCAAATTCCATTAGCAAACAGAGCAGACCTTGATTAGACGACTCCCATGGGAGCCGTCTGATCTGGGTCTACTCTTTGCAAATGCATGAAAGGCATTTATATGAGGAAAGGGTTAATGTGTGCAAACTGAGCATATAATTATCACTTTGCAAACATTGTAGACCCAGATCAAAGGGCTTTGATCAGGGTCTGCACAGTTTGTCATAATAATTTTCTTCATTGGTCAATTTTGATACAACCCTTCGTTAACCCTTTACTCTATAAATATTCATACAAGAAATAATAACATAATGAATATGAATTAGATTAATTATTATAATACCACATGGACACAGGATGTTTCGGCCGTGGAAGAAATTGTAAAATCATATATCTTGATCAGATGGCTCCTATACAGGCCATCTGATCTGGGTCTTCTCTGCTTGCAAAGGCACAGAAAGGCGTTATTTATGGAGTAAAGAGTTAAATTAATATTCACTCAGTTTTAACCCTCTACTCCATAATTACGCCTTTCTACTCCTTTGCAAACAGAGTAGACCCAGATCAGATGTCTCCTACAGAAGTCGTCTGATCAGGGTCTGCTCTGTTTCCATAAGACATGACAGAGATCTAATTCTGCAGGGTCTGTCTAAGCCAAAATGTTCTTATGCAATTATATGCATGGAGTAAGGGGTTAATTATTCAGCAGATTACTGGTTAACCCTTTCCCTCATATAAACATGTTTTCACGCACCTGCAAACAGAGTAGACCCAGATCAGACGGCTCCTAGAGGAGCCGTCTGATCTGGGTCTGCTCTGTTTGCAAATAGAATTAGATAGATCTGTTTCTTTGCTTTCTAAAATTGCTACAATGTTCCACCTCCCATATTTCATTATAACTATTTTGTTAATGAATATTCAGTAGGTATTGAAATTTGGAATAAACTTAGAACAGGGAAATGGTTAAGGCAGGATAATGAGATATGGTATACACTGATAATTGCACCTCTGAGTAGAGGGTTAAATATTTATATAAGAACTTGCATGACAATGATATCAAGGCTATAACAGAACTGTTACAAAAACTTCGATAATGGGCAGCATTTTTCATGACCCTTTCCTCCATAAATAACCCTTTCTACGCCTTTACAAATAAAGTTGACTCAGATGACTCAGATCAGACGGCTCCCATCGGAGCCATCTGATCAGCGCCTGCTCTGTTTGCTCATGAAAAATGACAGATATGATTCTACGGTTTCTGCCATTGCCAATATTTCCTGTGTTCTTGTGCCAGTATAAACAAGGGCATGTTGTATTGCTATGCAAGACATGAGTCCCCCACCGGACTGAAAAAAACCCAACTCAACTCTCCCCACCCCATCCACCCATGGTGTGGTTGACCATGGTATATACATGACCACCTGAATGGTATTAGTACCTACTTTCATACATTGAATTAGTAAATAAAAAGTTACTGTCCCGACAAGAAAATATGAATAAGGGGAGTAACTCCAAAAATATTGATGCTAGAGTTATTGCCCTTGTGCATGACACTACACCTCATCATGCTTGTTCCATATGAGAAGTTTTAAATCAATTGAACCAGTACATAAAGAGTTATTAACTGGACAAGAAAATATGAAAAGGGGAATAACTCCAAAAATATAGATGCTAGAGTTATGGCCCTTGTGCATGACACTACCCCTCATCATGCTTGTTCCATATGGAAGTTTCAAATCAATTGAACCAGTAGATAAAGAGTTATTGTCCGGACAAAAAATATGAAAAAGGGGAATAACTCTTGGGGGGGAAGGGAAAAAAAATATTGATGCTAGAGTTATGGCCCTTGTGCATGACACTAGCCTTCATCATGCTTCTTCAATGTGTGAAGTTATAATGAATTTGGCATAACTTTATAGGAGATATGGCGAGGACAAGAAGCATGACAGACGGACAGACGGATGGACGGAATCGAGCAAACCTATAGTCTCCCAACCGGTAACCGGTGGAGGACTAAAAATAAACACATTAAAGATGTCATTATTAATTTTATTAAATGTACTCATGGAGTAAAAGGATTATTCATGGTTTGCCTAATGTCATAGTAAAACTTTGCAATTGTACACAAATAAAAACACTGCAAACCCTCTCTATAGCAACCATTAAAAAGATCACGTAAAATTCTTGGTATTAACTCATAGGCTATTTTTAGACCAAATCAAGTAAAAGTCTTGGTCTTAACCCCTACCTCATATGCTATTTTAAGACCAAATCACTTAGAATGAATTAATCTACTGAAAAGGAGCATTTACTAGAGAATCTGTTTTTAGAAATGTTTAACTTTGAAACCACTGTGATAAAAAATGCGGCTTTACATAGGCATGAAAAAGCATCAATATGAGGAAAAGTTTAAAGGCAGGTGGTAGTTTAATGCAGGTCGAAAGTTATGCAGAAAGCTCCTATAGGAGCTTTCTGCATTACTTATATCCTGCATTAAGCAACCAACCAATTTTAGCACTTTCTCTCCTAGTAATGCATTTTGGTGCCTCTGTAAAAGTCACATTTTGAAACCATTATGATAAATAGAGCATTTGCTCCATAGGTCTAAATTCTCTATTTATTACAATGGTTTCAAAACTACGCAATTCTAAAATTCTCCTTTTCTATAGTTAATGCTCCTTTTCGAAAGATTAATTCAAAGAGGTTGTGTCTAAATCTAGTCTAGGAGGGAATGAGTTAAGAGAGCTCTGTTTATTCATTACGTGGTCACATAAGAGAGGTTCTACTGTACATCAAATGCTTACAAGTCACCAGTCAGGCCACCAGAAAGGGGACACAAGCACTCAAATTCACCAATCTTATCCATACACATGGCAGGTGCCTCACATCCTGAACCTATGCAGTTATCAACTAAATCAGTGCTACAGTCGTTCCCATCAGTACCTGCAAAAGAATGACACTAAAATATGACAAAGAAATGAGTGATTATGACACTAAAATATGACAAAGAATGACACTAAAATACATGTATGACAAAAAAATGACACTAAAATATGACAAAGAATGACAAAAAATTATGACAGTGTTCATTATTATTTGAATTACATTGACACATATAAAGATCACGAATCCACACATAATTAACAGTGAATTCAGTACAATCTATTCAAACAGTCGATCCAGATAGGATGGCAAGTAATTTGGCATCTCATCAGTCTCCAAACTACTTGACACTCTGAATTGTATATCTGAAGAGAAGTCAAGGATCAATGATCTTTCAGAACTGCATAAGATGATTACAGTAAAAACCTCTCTATAACGACCACTAAATCATATTTAGGACAAGTGGCTGCTTAAAGCAAGATGAAAGTGAAACAGAATGCTCCTATAGGAACCTATATTTACTTTCACCTTGCTTTAAGCAGCCACTGCCTTTAACACAAAATAATTTATGTAATTTAGTGGCCGTTATAGAGAGGTTTTACTGTATTTTTGTACACAATAATATTACATATCATGCAAAAAGCTAAATACCCTTATTATTGTAAGTATCGGAGTATCTTAGTTACCATAACTACAAGAATACCCTAGTTACTATAACTATTGGGATACCCTAGTTACTAGTGGAATACCCTAGTTACAATGTCAATTGAAATACCCTAGTAAGTAGTTACTGCAACTACTGGAATACCCTAGTAACAATGACTACTTTAATACCCTAGTTACTGTAACTATTGGAATACCCTAGTTACAATGACTATGGGAATACCCTAGTTACTGTAACTATTGGAATACCCAAGTTACAATGACTATTGTGATACCCTAGTTACTGTAACTACATGTACTGGAATATCCTAGTTACTATAACTACTGGAATACTCTAGTTACAATGACTATTTGAATGAGTACAATAGTTATAAAAATGTAAATTGACATAGCACAATGTCACAAGGAAACTTTCACATAAATAAATTGCATTAACTACAAAAATCTACAAATAATATAGATATAATTCTATAGTTTATGCCATGGCCAAATATTCCTGTGTATAAAAAAAAATCTATTCATCATGTCATTATTTCTCACATGAATATTCATGGAAAAAAAGGTTAACTAAATGAACCCCTGAATTTTTATAAATGCACTATGAACAAGAGGGGGTCATGATAGCCCGACATCACTCACCTGCGTAAATAGGGAATGTGATCTATTATGAAACATAACATACGAAAATTAGATAAACTGTTACATCTGGAGGCCAGGTTTTTTAACCCTTTCCTTCATACAAGCACCTTTATACATATTTGCAATCTGAGTAGTCCCAGATCAAACAACTCAGGACTACAGGAGCCATCTGACCAGGGTCTGCTCTGTTTGCTTATGGTATAATGTAGATCTGATTCTACAGTTTCTGCCTGAGCCAAACTATTCTGTGTAAAAATGACATGATAAAACTTCAGCCAATGAATATTCATGATGTCATTATTTCTTACATGAATATTGAACAGGGAACGGATTAAAAAAAGAATTTTTTAGGTAAAGGGTTACTTAAGGAACACTCCTGCCAAGTTTCATCGAAAGGTGGCCACTGATTTCAAATGAGAAAATTTTCTTTTTTTAATTTTCACTACAGAGATACAAGCAAAATCACTACTGTCCTTATTTTTTATCATATTTTTGTAATGAATCACAGGACTATGAACAGTTTTGTTAAGTGAGTCACAAAAGTTTCAAATGCTTCAAAGAATAACCTTGAATCTGGACAGTGTCTTTTGATGAGAGCAATGCTCTTAGGAGGAGATACTTGAAATATCCACTATAGTAAATACATTGTAAAATGAAAACTATCATTAGTCCCCTTCTTTCTGACATGTTCTTGAACTGATTTGGTAAAGGGTCATCTAAGAGTCATTTCTGCCAAATTATAATAAAATTCACCAAGTAATGTCGGATCAGAAGATTTTCAAAGGTTTTACTTTCTGTTTCCATGGTCAACCAAAGCTCTTCATGAAACTCATTGCTTCGAACAAATTCAAATGATCTTAAATGGCCTCACAAGGACCAATTTCTTTCAACCCTGTTACAACTGGTCCAGGTGTTATCTAGAGGAGATATTGTTTTAATTAATAATGACAGATATACAATAATGGATACACTACTATCACAATACCTCTTCTTGTCTATCATGTCTATCCATTATGAAAACCCATATCAAAGGCTTAGTATAAATCTATTGTATTTACAACCGTACTATGTGTTGCTGTATTTGACTGTACATGTATTTAGCCTGACTATTTGCACATCTGATCTCCCCTAAACACCAGTTTTTGATATATACCCGGTACACATAACAGCCGGTTTGACTTTTGACCTCCAAGTGTTATATGACAGAAAACCACTCAAAAGTTAGTTTTATGAGATGAGCATACCGGTGCATGCCAGATATGATGTCTCTGTAAAAAGTTTAATTTTATTGCCATTCATTCAATACATTTATAAAGCCAGTGAACTTGCGTTTACAACCAATGTAGACCCAGATCAGGTGCCCTCTAACTGGCCCTTTTGTACTGAATGGACTCTATCATGAAACAATGATGGACTATTCCACTTTGATATTTTAGCATTCAACAGAGTTAACTCTTTCAACCTGGGACACACATGCACTGACATTTGCAAACAGTGTAGACTCAGATCTTTGGGCTCCTAGAGGATCTCTCTGATCTGGGTCTGCACTGTTTGTCATACAAAATCCTCTAGTTTAACCCTTTCCCTGTTCTATGATAATTCAAAATGTCAATACCTACGGAATATTCATAATCAAATAGTTACAATGAAATAATGAAGGTGGAACATTGTAGCCATTTTAGAAAGTAAAAAAGCAGATTTATCAAATTCTGTTAACAAACAGAGCAGACTTTGATCAGACGGCTCCTATAGAAGCCGTCTGATCTGGATCTACTCTGTTTGCATGAGGGAAAGGGTTAAGTTTCAGCCTTTCATACTGATGGATTTTCCATTGTGATAATTCAGGGTTGGAAGGGTTAAATGGTTTAACCCTTTTCTACATGAATATTCATGAGACAGAATGATGTCATACATATTAATTAGATTAAGTTGCTATAATAGGTCATGGACATGGGAATTTTTGGTAATGGCAGAAACTGCAGAATCATATCTATATCATGTCATAAGCAAACAGAGCAGACCCTGAACAGATAGCTCCTATAGGAGCAATCTGGTCTTGGTTTACTCCTTTTGCAAAGGCGAAGAAGGGAGTATTTAGTGAGTAAAGGGTTAACAATTCACCTGTAGGACAGTCACATGTAAACTGATCATAGTTATCTCCTGGTAGGCAAGTTCCTCCATTTGTACATGGATTGAAATCACAGATATGAATCTCTGTTTCACACTGGAGTCCCATGTATCCAGCATCTGAAAGAAATGAGTTGAACATTTTTTCAAGTACATGATTGTATTATCACTATAAAAATACAATTTTGTAAATCAAGGATGGATGGATGAATGGTGTTTTACGGCCCATCGACACTGATGGTCATATAGAGCCGAATGTAAATCAAGGGCACATAACTGACAAGCAGCAGTTTGTGGATATTTGACACACAGAATGTCCCATCATTGATCAAAACTAGAACTATCAATGATTGGACCATGGTTAAGATTTATCATTCTAATAGTAATGGTTTCAGAGTTACCAATGTGAATGATACAAACTTCAGATTGCCAATTTATACACCAAGGCTTAGGCCCACAACTCCATTAATCTTCATTATGTTTGGATACAATACCTAGATGACTAGGTTTATATGCTGACTATTTTCTGGTATTTACATGGATCCATTTACCCTTTACTCCATGAATATTCACATAAGAAATAATGATATCATGAATATTAGATTTTTAACAGCACATGGAAACAGATCTTTTTGGCCATTACAAAATCTGTAGAATTATATCTATATTTTATCATAAGCAAACAGAGCAGACCCAGATCAGATGGCACCTATAGTAGCAGTCTGATATGGGTCTACTCTGTCTGCAAAGGCATATTTATAGAGTAAATGGTTAAAAAGACCCATTCCCAATGCAAAATAAGTAACATGCAGTCATCCCAATTTGGAAAAATAAAATTCCAATGGAGACAAAATTTTGATTAAAATGCAAAATAATTTACAATGGGACAAAAGATGCTTTCAAAATCATTGAGTTTTTCAAGCAAAAAAAAATCCCAAAGATTAAAATGCACACTTTTCCCTAAATTGCTAGAAAAAGGCTTGGCTGATGAATACCTTCCTAAGGTTTCATAATTCTAGCACTTATATTTCAACGTTACTGGGACATAAACTTAAAATTGCCAATTGTCACAACATTAAGGCCAATATCTCCCAGATACCAAGGTGAGCACATATACATGCTGATTAGTAAATTACCAAGCTTTTATCATTCTAGCACTAATAGTTTCAGAGTTACATGCAAATATTTTCACATAAACAAGGCCAATAACTCAATGTCATTTGCTATTGGACAAAAATACAAAGGTGCACAAATTCACAGTATACCCTGAATAATATTATCATGAAATTTCATGTCCATAGGACAAAAAGTTTTAGACTTATGAATAACAACAAACATTTGAGACTGCCAGATGGACATATGTACAGATGGATGGACAAAGGCAAATTTATATCTTTTTAAGGAATGGAGGCATAAAAATAAGAAAACAGTTCACCTACCACAATCACAGTTTCGTCTGTGGTGATCCATCTCACACTCTCCATTCATGTTGCAGAAGAATCTGTCACAGACTGCAAGGAATGTAGAAATATATCACATGTGAATAGAGCTACAGTAGAACATGTCCTAGGTGGCCATTCGTTTATTGAACATTGGAGGGATAAAAAGCAGGTGGTTGCTTAATCCATTCCCACACATTGACACCTCTGTAAAAGTCACTTTTTGAAACCATTGTAATAAATAGAGCATTTGCTTCAAAGTTTTTACAATATGTTTCTATAGAAAACTGGCCAACCTGGGACGGGGCCAATTTTGACCCCAGGGGCATAGTTTATATAACCTTTGAAGAATACCTGAACATGATGCTATGTTCCAAATATGAAATTTGAGAACCTTCCAGTTTCAGGAGAAGATTTTCAGTTTTCACAAAATGTTTCTACAGAAAACTTGCCACCACTGGGGCAGGACCATTTTTGATCACAGGGGCATAATAAAATTATTTATCTAACTTTTGTAGAGGACCTGAACATGATGCTATATGTCAAATATGAAAGCTGAGAACTTTCCAGTTTCAGAGGAGAATATTTTCAAAGTTTTCACTTTATGTTTCTATAGAAAACAGGCCACCCTTGGGGCGGGACCAATTTTACCCAAGGGACATAATTTATATAACTTTTGTAGAGGACCTATAGATAATGACAGGTGCCCAAGATGAAAGTTGAGAACCCTGTAGATTCAGAGGAGAAGATTTTTAATGGTTCAAATTGTTGAAGATAGACGACGGATGACGCACGCCGATGGACGACTGATATCAGGCGATCACAAAAGCTCACCCTGAGCACTTTATGCTCTGGTGAGCTAAAAGAACAGATCTTTCAACATCCATTAGCAAACCGAGTAGACCCTGATCAGATGGCTCCAATAGGAGCTGTTTGACTTGGGTCTTCTCTGTTTGCAAATGTGTAAAAGGTGTTTATATGAAGGAAAGGGTTAAATATTTCACTGCAAATAGTGAATCTGTGATTGTCAATGCAAATACATTTGATCAAGATTAGACTCCATGCAACTTACCACCATCTAAACTGTTTGATACAGTGATTGTGGGGTTTAACCTCTTTACTCCATTAATATTCATGAAAGAAATAATGATATTATGAATATTAATTAGATTATTTGCTATAATAGCACATTGACACAGGACATTTTGACCATGGCAGGAACTGAAGAATCTGAAGGACTGGAGAAAATGTGGCAGTCAAAAAGTTAACCCTTTACTCCATAGTCACTGCTTTTAATGCCCTTGCAAACAGAGCAAACCTTGATCAGACAGCTCCTGCAGGAGCCATGCTCTGTTGTATATAGAATTATATAGATCTAATTCTACAGTTTATACTAGGGTCAAAACTTCTCTTATCCATATGCCATTTTAAATATTAAGCTTATTAAGAAGCCTGATTTCATTACTTTGTGCTTGAATATTCATGGAGTAAAGGGTTAACTCTTTTCTATGTCATTGCAAACAGAGTTGACCCGGATCTGACAGCTCCTGTAGGATCAGGATCTGTTTTGTTTGCTTACACAATTATTTAGATCTGATTCTACAGTTTCTGGCATGGCCAAAAATTCATGTGTCCATGTGCTTTTATAACAAATTAATCTTAGAAATAGTCATTTTTTCTTACATGAAAGGGTTAAGCTATACTTTCACTATACAGTAAAACCTCTCTATAAAGACCACTAAATTGTGTTAATTAATTGGTATTTTGGGCAGGTGGTTGCTTAAAGTAAGGTGAAAGTAAAACAGAACGCTCCTATTGGAGCGTTCTGTTTTACTTTCATCTTGCTTTAAGCATCCACCTGCCTTTAACACAAAATACTTGATGTAATTTAGTGGCCGTTATAGAGAGGTTTTACTGTATAGCCATAAATGTCTTGGAAACACTTTCTTCAACTCTTTGCTCTCTAGCGGCAAAAACCATAATTACCCATGCAAACAGTTTGGATCCTGATGAGATACCACATAATGCAGCATCTCTATTTGACACTCTTACTGTAATTTGCAAAGAAATGAGAGAACAATTATTTTAAGAATTGAAAGAAAATGATATTTTTAAGAACACCAAACAATTACTTAGCATGCAAATAGTTGAACAATCTCTCACTCTTTGCACACAGATACACTTTTTCTACGCCTTTTTGCAAACAGTCCATACCCAGATCAGTCAGCTTCTATAAGAGCTGTCTGATCTGGATCTGTACTGTTGGAAATCAGAATCTTTTAGACCTGAGTTTATCACACCTTTCACAGAAATAAGTCAATATATACATACCAAAATACTACAGGTAATAATAAATATGCAAAGTTATATTCATGAATATTCATGGAGTAAAGAAATTATAAACCATTAACTTCTTAAATACCCTTTTAATGCCTATGCATCAAAGTAGATCCAGATCAGAAAGCTCTTGTAGGAGCTGCCTGATCAGGATCTGTTCTGTTTGCATATGGAATATTACAGATCTGATTTCCCATTCTCAGCTTTCATAGATATGTCACAGAAACAATCAGCCAGCCAGATTAACCAGTTGGCTAATCAGAGTGCAGCAGCCTAAGCGAAAATGCCTATTATTTTAAAACAATAGGGCCGTGGTTATAACAGATTTATATATACAATGAATTCATGTAACCTAGGGCAGGGCCATTATTTTGCCAAGGTGTCATAATTTGAACAATCTTAGAAGAGAACCATTAAAGGATGCTACATACCAAATATCAAAGGTCTAGGCCTTACAATTTCGTAGAAGATTTTCCTATGAAAAACCAATAAGCCCTTGGGTGGGGTCATTTTGGGTCCGGAGGTCATAACTTGAACAAACTTTGTAGAGAACCATTAGATCATACTACATACCAAATATCATAGGTCTAGACCTTAAAGTTTTAAGAGAAGAAGATTTTCAAATACTTTCCTATGAGAAACTGATAAGCCCCCGGCCGGGCCATTTTCAAACTGGGGTCATAATTTGAACAATCTTTGTAGAAGACCATTAGATAATGCTACAAACCAAGTGTCAAAGGACTAGGCCTTATAGTTTCAGAGAAGAAGATTTTTAAAGAATATCCTATGAAAACTGATAAGCGCCAGGGCGGGCCACTCTTGGATTGGGGGTCATAATTTGAACAATCTTGGTAGAAAACCATTAGATAATGCTACATACCAAATAAAATCATTTTGAATAGAGAACCGTTACAAGATAATACTTAAAGAGACATAAATAACAAATATCCCTTATGGTTAGACCACTACACAAATAACAGATATCCCTTATGATTAGACCACTGCACAAATAACAGATATCATTTATGATTAGACCACTACACAAATAACAGATATCCCTTATGGTCAGACCACTACACAAATAACATATCCCTTATGGTTAGACCACTACACAAATAACAGATATCCCTTATGATTAGACCACTGCACAAATAACAGATATCATTTATGATTAGACCACTACACAAATAACAGATATCCCTTATGGTCAGACCACTACACAAATAACATATCCCTTATGGTTAGACCACTACACAAATAACAGATATCCCTTATGATTAGACCACTGCACTTTGGAAGAAAGGTTATGGATGTGTCAACTCCCTGAAAACCGGAACTCTCAGAAAACGGGAATTTTGGCCAAGTCAGGAAGGGGTCCAGTTTTCAGGGAGTTTACTGTACTAAATATCAAAGGTCTAGACCTTACAGTTTTGGAGGTGAAGATTTTTAAAAAATTTCCTATGAAAAAAGCCATTTTTGGCCCGGGGTCATAATTTGAAAATCTTTGTAGAGTACCATTAGGTGATGCTACATACCAAATTTAATATCAAAGGTCTACGCCTTACAGTTTCAGAGAAGAAGATTTTTAAAGATTTTCCTATTAAACAAGAGGGCCAGAATGGCCCTGAAGCGCTCACCAGACAATCAGAGGAGAAGATTTTCAAAGTTTTAACTGTATGTTTCTGGGGTGGGGCTAATTTTGACCCAAGAGGCACAATTTATATAACTTTTGTAGAGAACCTGAACATGATGCTCTGTGCCAAATATGAAAGCTGAGAGCTTTCCAGTTTCAGAGAAGAAGATTTTCAAATTTTTCACTATTTGTTTCTATTGAAAACTGACCACCACTGGGGCGGGGCCAATTTTGACCCCAGGGCCATAATTTATATAACTTTAGTAGAGGACCTGAACATAATGCTATCTGCCAAATATGAAAGCTGAGAGCCTTCTGGTTTCAGAGGAGAAGATTTTCAAAGATTTCACTATTTGTTTCTATTGAAAACTGCCAACCCCTGGGGCGGGGCCAATTTTGACCCCAGGGCCATAATTTATATAACTTTTGTAGAGGACGTGAACATGATGCTCTGTGCCAAATATGAAAACTGAGAGCCTTCCAGTTTCAGAGAAGAAGATTTTTCAAAGATTTCACTATTTCTTTCTACCTAAAACTGCCCACCCCTGGGGCGGGGCCAATTTTGACCCCAAGGCAATAATTTATATAACTTTAGTGGAGGACCTGAACATGATGCTATGTGCCAAATATGAAAGCTGAGAACCTTCTGGTTTCAGAGGAAAAGATTTTCAAAGTTTTACTACATGTTTCTATTGAAAACAAGGCACCCCTGGGGCGGGGCCAATTTTGACCCCAGGGCCATAATTTATATAACTTTTGTAGAGGACCTAAAGATGATACTATGTGCCAAAGATGAAGGCTGAGAACCATGTAGATTAAGAGGAGAAGATTTTTAAAGGTTCAAATTGTTGACGACGGACGACGCATGCCGACGGACATCAGGCAATCACAAAAGCTCACCCTGAGCACTTTGTGCTCTGGTGAGCTAAAAACTGAAAAGCCTTGGGCGGGGCCAATTTTTTGTCTGGGGATCATAATTGGAACAGTCTTTGTAGAGGACTATTAGATCATGCTACATATCAAATATCAAAGCTCCAGGCTATGTGGTTTCAGAGAAGAAGATGTTTAAGTAAATTGTTGAAACCGGCACGACACACATACGCAAGACGACAGACGACTGACACAGGATCATCCCAATAGCTCACCTTGGCACTTTATGCCAGGTGAGCTAAAAAGGTGCGAAAATTAGCGAACATAGTACCCATGCGGGGTACTTGGATATCAAGTACACCAAGCAAAGTTGGTGAAAATTGGACCATTACTTCAGGAGATATTGCAAAAAAACAAATCTGCTAATCAGATTGCAGCAGTCTAAGTGAAAATCATCATAATTTTTCAGAAATATGAGCTGAAATTTCCGAACACAGAACCCATGCAAGATAATTGGATATCAAGTACATTATTTAAGTTCGGTGAAAATTGAACCATTCCTTGTAGTAGGGGACATTTTTCGAAATTTTGTTACCTGGTTTACAATGACAGGATACTTTCAGATAACGAAGAGTATGACTTAGCAATAAAAATAAGAAGGGTGGCAGCATTGTGGTACAATTATAAAGCACTACAATTTGAGTTTCCATGGCAACGGCTATGTCGTAGAAATAAAATAAATATCACACACAAAGATCTCTTAATATCTTTTTAACTAATGAAGGGATTTTTATATAACTGTATAATTAAGTGACTAATAGCAAGGCAATGTTAAAAATATATGTTTCAATTGATTCCCTTAAAGGTCAATGTCATGGTTAGGGGTCAAAGGTCAAATTTGAGCTTCTTTCTCTGTTTCATGACCTTTTCGTTCTATAACTTTACATTAACATGGTATATTTAAGTACAACTTGGCACATATATTCATTTACAAAAGGAGATGCCCTTTATCAAGAGTTTTATAGGTGTGTTAAGGTCAATGTCACAAGTAGAGGTCAAATGTCACATTTTAGAAGTCAAACATCATTTTTTACTAATTTGTGAATGTTGAAGTCCACTTTTTCTACATATGTGACGTATTTCTAATAACCTTGCTTGATCAACATACTAAAACAATATCCTCTACCAAAGATGTTGGTACATACTGCCAATGTCAAGGTCGCAAGTAGAGGTCAAATGTCACATTTAAGAAGTCAAAGGTCAAATTTGTACTTTTGGAGCAATTTAGTACATTTCCCATGTATGTGATGTATGTTTTGTAATAAATGTGCACATACACCTTACTAAGTCAATATCCTCTACCAAGGATTTTGGTACATATTGTCAATGTCAAGGTCCCAAGTAGAGGTCAAAAGTCACATTTGAGAAGTCAAATGTCAAATTTGTACTTTTTGTGAATTTCAGTCAATTTTTGCTACCTATGTGATGTTTATTGTAATTAATGTGCACAACATACTAAGACAATATCCTCTACCAAGGGCTTGGTACATAAAGTCAAGGTCATTGGAAGGTCAAAGATAAAACTTGAGAACTCTTTTCTTAACCTAACATGAATATTTCGTAAATCGAGGAAGAGACATAAATATAATGGTTATGCACAACAGTTTAATGATATATTATTTTAGATCAATAAATTGTACCTTATAACGAATTATGTCAAGAAACTCTTCTTTCAGCATTTCAGATAATATCATCATAGTTAGTTTGCGCCTTGTTAACATTTAAATGATCACAATTTTCTCAGAAATATCAACTAGGTGTTGTTTTTTTCAATTTCATTAATTAACTAAGCACATATTTATCACAAAAGTACTGTAATCATAATGTTAAATATCATAAATGATTGAAAAATCATTATCACCGCCATTCAAAATCACTATCACCCACATTCAAAATCATTTTCAGACAATCAAAATCATCATCACAGACATTCAAAATTGTAACAATAACAGAGTACATGTATCAATATCTTAATAGTGGCATTATTATGCTGCCCCCCCTCCCCCATCAAAGGGGGGGGGGGGAATATTTTGTTTTTTCATTGTCTGTTTGTTTTGTTCCCAACTTCAACATTGGCGACAATGTTATAGCTATTGCACATACATACTTCAAACGTAGCACGCATATGCAATTTATAGAGGCAAAACTATTTAGGGGCGACATATCAAGATCAAGTTCATACATCAAGGTCAAATGTCAAATTACTGGTCAAATTTAGATTGGTGATGCATTTGTCACCATTCAAAATACATCCCTCAAACTTGGCATGCATTTGCAACTTATGGAGGCGAATGTTTTAGTAGTGACCTTTTAAGGTCAATGTCATACATAATGGTAAAGTGTCAAATTACGGGTCAAATTTAGATTGGTGATAATTTTGTCGTCTTCGACATACATCCTTCAAACTTGGCATGCATGTGAAACTTATGGAGGCGAACATTTTTCGGGGTGATCTATTAAGGTAAAGGTCATACATCAAACGTCATATCAGGGACATTGTGATTCACAAACAGATTTCGTTGTTTTTAAATCACAACGTGTGTGTACCACATACATTATTTACAAAATGTATACATATTACATTTGTCACAGAATATGTCAGTAGACTGTGTTTTATTTGAAAAAGTACAATAACAATTGTTTTTTACAGCATATGGGAACAAAAGATTTTCCTTGAAAAGTATGCTTGGTTTGTTAAAATGTTCATTTAAAATTATCTCTGTTTTTAAACACCAAGACAAAAATTGCTTTCAAACCAAATCAGCAAACCACTGTCAGTATGATAGATCTAATAATGTATCGGTAGTCACATTCATTCATTGAATATCGCAAAGTTGAGTGTGGCCAAATGCAACTAAGCTATCACTAAAGGTGATTATTACAACTAGAGCTATCACTAAAGGTGATTATATTACCCCTCCCCCTGTCACAAGATGCACTGACTTCAATACAAGCGGCAATTGCTCAATAATCCTCTCATCCACTTAAATTGTTTATGAAAAGTAACGAAGGGGAATAACTCCCTCAAAAATGAATTTAGAGTTACAGCCCTTGTTCACTGCACATCCTCTCTCACAGCCCTCTTTTCATATATAAAGTTTCACCGCTGTGCCTATAATACTTGAAAAGTTATGCTCCAGACAAACAAATTTCTTCTAAAAAGTAACAATGGGGAATAACTTCCTCAAAAATGAATCTAAAGTTACAACCCTTATTGACTGCACATCCTCTCATCACCCTCCATCCATATATAAAGTTGCACAGTTGTGCCTACAATACTTGAGAAGTTATGCTCCGAACTAAAATTGCTTCAGGAAAATAACTAAGGGAAATAACTCCCTCAAAAATTAATTTAGAGTTGCAACCCTTATTGACAGCACATCCTCTCATCACCCTTTCTCCATATATAAAGTTTCACAGTTGTTTCTACAATACTTGACAAGTTCTGCTCCGGACAATAAAATGCTTCTGAAAAGTAACTCAGGGGAATAACTACCTCAAAAATGAATTTAAAGTTACAACCCTTGTTGACTGCACATACTCTCATCACCCTCTATCCACATAATTATGAAGTTTCACATTTGTGCCTATAATACTTTAGGAGTAATGCTCCAGATGGACAGATGGATTGACGGACGGACACACATGATTCCAAGATAGCCCCCACTTCTTTAGAAGTGGGGGTATAATCACATATTTTGTCCATGTCAGTTTATTGCATACTTAAGCAGCTCATAACTATTGAAAATCCAAGTATTTCCATAAGTTTGGAGTGTTCAAATATCACACGAACACTGACAGATAGCTGAGCATTGAAGAATCGCTTCGTACATGAGCCTCAATTGGTTTTGCATGCGCACAGTGTAACCAAGGACTTGTCTCGGGTTTTTTGTTAATAAAAATGCAACACTACTCACACACCCTAGCAATGGCTTAGGCAGTTCAAAATTAATAACATAAAAACTAATGATCCCGAAGGACCAGTAAGTATATCAACACTGAGAATTTAAATATTGTTTTCTTTTGGTTGTCATGGCAACCAGAGTTCCGCATGGTTTCAAACCATTTTAGCTATTTTGGGAGGTGGTTACCTAATGATTATTCCAATTAAATTATTCTGAAGTCAGACCATTGGTTTTGATGAGGAGATTTAAAATTTTGCTATGCTTTCTATACAGACAAACAGGCCCCGACCCCTAGTGGCCATGTTGTTTTAGATATTGTCATGATTTTTAGCTACTTGGGAAGATAGTCACCTAATGATTATTCACATCAATTTATTTCGAAACCTGACAACCAGTTTTGGAGAAGAAGAGGTAAGAAGATTTTTCTTTTGGTTGCCATGGCAACCAGAGTTCTACATGGATCCACATTTTTTAGCTATTTTGACCTAGAATCACCCAAAGACAATCCTTGGAAAGTTTCATAACATTTGACAATATAATTTTAGAGGGGATGTCACTTGAAATAAGCTATTGACGACAGACGACACACAATGGACGACGCCTGACGACCGACACATGATGATCACAATAGCTCGCCTTGGCACGTTGTGCCAGGTGAGCTACAAATAGACAGTCTTCTTGAATCGACTTGTTTGCTTGATACAATGATGGAAATAACTTGATAAAAATTGTAAATAATTCGAAATATTGTGCAAAAATCACTAAAAATAGTTATTTTGTAGCCGTTGCCATGGTAACAAAGGATATGTTTACTGTTAATTTGTAAATAAAATGTTCCAACAATAATCACATGGAAGACCACACCAATACTTTATACAAATAATAAGACAAACATGCTGTAAAAAGAATACTAGAAAATGTCGATTTTAGAACAACAAATAAATTTCATATCATTTTAAGAATATTTTGGTTGCCATGGCAACCAGATCTGTGTCCCAGAATGTTAACATATTATTTGTGTAATTTTGTAAGTAAATAGCAAGGTCTTACAATAATTCATTATTTAGGCATTTAGAAAAAACAATTAGGATTTGTTTAAAAAAAAGTGAAAAACTGGGCAAAATTACATACGTTATTGCCATAGTAACCAGTCCTCTAGGAAAAAATTATTTTTATTTAATTTCAATTCAACACTAGCCATCTCTCATTTCCAAAGAGTAAATAATGGGGACATATTTACATCCATAAGCAAACTGGCAGCCCTTTTAAATTCTTTATATCATTTTGAAGTTTGTTGCTATGGAAACCACGATTTCCACCAGAATGTTATTGGGAATGTTCTGCCACCCTTCTAAAAATGTTAGGTAAGGTGTTAAGTTTATATATGTAAAATATGGAGTTATTGTAAATCAGGTAACAAAATCTGCCAAAATCAGGCTTTTTGTCCCCTACTATTGAGGAGATATTGCTTGGAGACCAATCAGATTGCAGTAGCATAAGTGAAAATGTTCATAATTTTACTAAAACAAATTTTTTAAGTAAAATTCATTTTAATTATAAAATACTTACCTGCTATGTTTAGCTACTATACCAGTATGCTTTTAACACCTTCCGGAATTTTTTGGTGCCACCACCTGCCTATGCCCTGATTTTGTCATGACCCGGACACATGCGGTCCGCGATTTAGACCTAATCACAATAATCCTCATTCTAGTTCCGCAATAATATAACAGAACGCAGAGCGGGGTGGGAGGTGGGCGTTACCTATAGCAGGTAAGTATTTTATAATTAAAATGAATTTTACTTAAAAAATTTGTTTTATTATCAAAAATACCTTACCTGCTATGTTTAGCTGAGTTTGCAGCTGAGGCGGGAAGGTTAGCGTGTTGCTCCCCATCACAGCAAAACCCATTAACCAAGGTTCTCAGCTAGTCTTCGTTAGTTATGGTATGAACTTTCACGGAATAGTGTACTAGTCAGTATGTTCCGTCGCAGTCACCACAGTTTGTGCCACCACTAAAGGGCCTAACATGTATAGATTATCATGTTGACTTTCGAACGAACGCAGATAGAACGTTGAAAAGGTGGTGGAATTCCTCCAAAAAGCCGCTTGTAACACATCCGCTAGGGGTGTGTGATTTACAAAAGCCCAGGATGTCGACAAAGCTCTGACTTCATGCGCTCTAATCTTGAATAGAGATAGATCTCTAGAAGAGAGTGATGAGTAAGCTTTCTTAATTGTCGAAGAAACCCAACGAGAGATGGAGGCCGCAGACACGTCCCCCCCCCCCCCCCTTTTAAAGGGAGAAAAAGCCTTTTGCGTGTGCCGCGAAAAGGTTTCACTCTTTTCAGATAGAATTTGAGAGCCCGCACCGGGCACAATAGTCTATCCTCGTCGTTTTCGCCGCAGGTGCGGGAAAGACTGGGAATCTTAATCGGCTTAGGAGCCGTAGACGGAAGCTGGGTTTTGGCTAAAAAGCCGGGTTGACACAACAACGTAACCGAGCCGTCTGAGGAATCAAAACGAAGATGGCGATCCTCTACAGAGAAAGCATGAAGCTCACTTCTGCGCTTGGCTGAAGCCATGGCTAGAAGGAACACTGTTTTCCAAGTTAACAACTGTAGGGTCGCTTGAGCCAATGGCTCATAGGGGGCCTTAGTCAGAGACCAAAGTACACAAGCTAGATCCCACTTGGGAGCAAGTGATCTGGTAACTGGACATTTGAGTTCCATTGCTCGTATGAGCTCGGAAATCGTAGGGTCCGAACAAACCTTAGAAGATTTGTGAAAGGCCAGGGTTTGAGAAAGCATGGATCTATAACCTTTGATTTGCCTTCGAACACACCAATCGGTGAATATGTTCCATCTGGAGTCATATACCGATCTGGTGGATTGCCGTCTTGCAGATGCAATGAGGGCTGCTGCTCTCGAAGAAAAGCGTTTCTTACGGAGAGATTGCTGGATAATGGCCAGACGTGTAGGTGGAACATGTCTGGGTCCGCGTGTCGGTTGCCTCTCTGTGACAGGAGGTCTGGCCTGCTGGGCAGACTCCTGGGGAGGGCTCTGAGCAGACCTAGGAGGTCGTTGAACCATGATCTCCTGGGCCACCAGGGGGCCACCAGGAGGATCTGGCAATTGCTCACTCTGATCTTGGCTAGGATCTGAGGGATCAGGATTGGCGGGGGATAGGCGTAAGCCTCCAGCCGGTCCCAATCGAACGAAAGCGCGTCTACTGCCCAAGCCGCTGGGTCGTAAACTGGGCTTACGTACAGGGGGAGGCGGTGATTGTTCCTTGTTGCGAACAGATCGACCATTGGCTCTCCCAGCTGATAGAATATCAGATTCGCTACTTCCTGAAGGAGTGTCCACTCCGAAGGAAGAAGCTGGTGTTTGCGAGACAAACCGTCCGCCAATGCATTGAGGCGACCCGGAATGTGTTTGGCTGATATTGAGACGTTGAGGGCCCTGCACAAGTCCAGGAGGACCTTCGTCTCTTGAAACAGAGAGCGGGAGTGTGTTCCCCCCTGGCACTGTATGTAAGACACCACCGAGGTGTTGTCTGTCGACAGTGAAACGCACTCGTTTCGAATGTGCTCTTGGAAGTGGAGGACAGACAGATGAGCTGCCCTCATTTCCAGATTGTTGATGTGGAGCTTGGTTTCCTGTGGAGACCATGTGCCCGACACCGTCACGCTGAGTGGTTCCAGGTGGGCTCCCCAGCCCACCATGCTTGCATCCGTGATGAGATGCAGGGACGGTTGTGGAGGGAGTAGTGGAACTCCCTCCAGCAACACTTGCTCGTTGAGCCACCAGTGAAGGTGTGGAACCAGGGAAGGGAGAATAGGAATCAGAGCTAGCTGATTTTCTCTTGTCCACTTCCAACGATCTGACAGGTAGATCTGTAGAGGGCGGAGGTAAAGCCGCCCTAGAACTACAAAGTCTGAGACGGAGCTCAGGATACCGTTGAGAGATTGGAACTGTTTGGCAGTGAGAAAAGGTTGAGACAGGACCCATCTGACCCGCGTCAGAAGGTCTGCGATTCTCTGCCGAGAAACTCTGACTCTGTTCGTTTGTGTGAAGAAATTCATTCCCACAAACGTAAAGTCTTGAGTTGGAACTAGTTCCGATTTCTTCGCGTTGAGGAGGAGCCCTAAAGAAAGGAGCTCGTTCCATGCGAATTGTAGGTTGGACAACAGTACTTCGCGGTTCAGTTGGTGTAGTAACCAATCGTCGAAGTACTGAAGGAGTAGGGCACCTCGCAGACGTAGGTGTGCACCTACAGCAGCCATGAGTTTTGTGAAAACTCGAGGTGCTATTGCCAACCCAAACGGCATAGCACGGAACTGGTACACCAGGCCGCGATATGCGAACCGTAGGTACTTCCGGTAGCTGGTGTGGATTGGGACATGAAAGAATGCATCTTCCAGGTCCAGAGACACACCCCAATGCATGGGTCTGATGGATTTCCGGATGAGGGCCGGAGTCTCCATTTTGAAAGTGGGCTTCACTAGGAAGTTGTTTAGCACTTTCAGGTCTATGACGGGTCTCCATGAGCCGTTTTTCTTTTGTACAAGAAAGAGACGGCTGTAAAAGCCTGGAGACCGGACGTCTTGAACCCTTTCCACCGCCTGTTTTCCCAGAAGACCGAGAATGGCGTCTGGGATATGTGGATGCGAAGATACCAGTTCGATTGGAACGCGTGAGAGAGGCGGCCTTTCCTTGAATTGGAAGGTGAGGCCGCTTGACACAAGGGAGTGGACCCACGCGTCTGTTGTTATTTGGAGCCAGCGTTTGGTGAAGAACACCAACCTGGCTCCAACTGGTATCTCCGGCATCGGAGGCGGGGGCGGCAGAAAGGGCGAGTCCCTAGGGCTGGCCCTTTGGAGGGCCGCCCTTGTAGGGAGAAGGCTTGGAGTCCTTAGACTCGGCCTTCGAGAAACGGCCTTTACCGGGGCCCTTCTTAAATGAAGGTTGCCGGTTCTGGCCTCCAGGAGGTGGGATGATCGAGCGCCTATTAAAGGTGCTTTTTCGTCCTCCCTTCCTGGACTGAGGGGCTGCTGCGGGGGATTTTGAAACAGGTTGTTTAAAAACTCCGCCCGAGCGTTGGTTAATGCTACCCCGTGCCAACGAAGCGTGCAGCTGGTCGTCCTTGTCGGCAGCTAACGCAGCGTTGATGCGCCCCCCAAACAGCGTGTCAGCTGTAAAGGGGGCCGTCCTGAGAGATGTCATACCCGGTTCCAGCATGAAACCGGGTGTGACCGTCTCGAGAACCATGTCTCGGCGGAAACGTAACATTTCCGCCATCGACGACGCAGAGTTGTAGGACAACACCTGCGTCGTGCGAGACAGGTGGATGAGAAGTGCCCGAAGTTCTTCGGGCACTGCATCCGTAAGTTCACAGGACATCTCAAAGGCAGAGGCTGCCATCAGGTCCAATTGATTGGCCAGCCCTAATGCCTTCCTCTCGCGTAATTCCCACGACTCCAGCATGGAGTATGGAATACTAGCGACTGATGAAGCTGTGGGGACTGAAATCTGCTTCAGTTTCCCCGCGTCATTGTCTAGGTGGGGGATCTTGGACAGATCTAACCCTGTCTTGGGATCAGGCACAGGAGGTTTATAACTCTTGCCACCCTCCACCGGTTTAGGATCCGAAGAGTCCTTTGGGGCTTTCCAGACCTGATTGGCATTGACTTTGTTTGCCAGCTCCAAGGCCTGGAAAACCGCCGTGGTGGCAGAACCGATCGGTAGACGTAAGTCTGCCCGCGCGGAGCGGCCGACTCTGTCGGGCTCACGCTTGCGGGCCCTCCTCTCGGTGACAGTTACCGGTTCCCCGATAACTGTCTGAGGAGGTCGAGGGCAACTCTCCTCATCTAGTGAACTAAACATGGCCTCATACACCTGGTTGAT
This sequence comes from Azorinus chamasolen, assembly GCA_963576725.1. Lineage (NCBI taxonomy): Eukaryota > Metazoa > Mollusca > Bivalvia > Cardiida > Solecurtidae > Azorinus > Azorinus chamasolen. Next base: position 63,518,398 of record OY755236.1, on the reverse strand, counting down.
TGGGGCCAGGTAGTATTGATCTAGCTCCTGTCCCGCTTCTGAGCCATCTGGTTCAGAGGGGGGGGAATCAGGGCGATCGCCATTACTCATGGACAAGTCCGGATGTAGTTCCGGGGGGGCCATAGTGTCTCTATTGCTGGGTACCACAGTGACATTGTCACCTTCCAGCATAAGAGAGTCGTCAACCGGTGCCCTTATAGAAAGGGGGGGCGACGGTGGCCTGTTAGGCAGAAACGCAGGGAGCCTCGAACTAGAGACCGGATTGTGTATCAACGGCTCAATGTTCGCCATCTCCAGAATGCCAGATTCGTTTCTTATCCAAATAGTATTTGGGTTTGAAGGTGTGGCGTTTGACGGGAGGCTCTGTGTGACTCTAGTAGAAGTCATATGAGGCCTCAAACCGTGTGCCGAAGTCAATTGGGTTGACTGATTTTGCTCAATTTGGTTTGCCACTACCCTATGTGGGTGTGCAAACTGATTGCCGGTGTGCAGGGCCGCCAGCGGTTGTCCTATTGATACAATAGGAATGACCGGGGGGGCAGATGACCGGGGTGGCAAAATTTGTATGTCCGGGGGGGCAGTTGACCGGGGGGGCAATTGCATGTCCGGGGGGGCGTACATCCGGGGGGGCATTTCTCTTTCCGGTGTCACCGGAAGAGTTGCCTGGCGACCGCTCTGTTTATGCACAGGAGTAGGACGTGTAGAGCGTTTAGACTCATGTCTACTCTTGGATGGAGAGCGGTGTCGGCGAGATGATTTCGTGTGAGATACTCGCCTAGACCGATGCCTCCTATGAGAGCGCGATCGACTTCTAGATGTACGCCGTCTAGAATCACTTCTAGAACGTGAGCGCCGACGTCTCGAGGGGCTCCTCGAACGTGAACGGCGTCTAGAATGGCTTCTAGAATGCGAGCGCCGACGCTTGGAAGAACTCCGAGTGCGCATGCGCCGCCGGGAGTGTCTCGAATGCGAGCGCCGACGCCTGGAAGGACTCCTAGTGCGTTTGCGCCGCCGAGAATTACTCCGATGGCCTCTCCTATAATGGTGAGGGCTTGTGGAGGATCCACTTCCGGAAGAGCTTGAACTACTTCCGGTTCGGGATGAACCTCGGGAGCTCACTGAATGTCTCCGTGAATCACCACGGCTTTCTCGCTTCTGGGGCGTTTCATGCCCTGAAGGTTTAGCCGGAGATCCGCGAGTGCTATTGTGCAGAGCCGACATTGTAGTGTCTACATTCGGTTGATGCACTGTGCGGTACAATCGCGGGGAAACAAAGTCCGATGGCCGGCGAGTGTCTGCGTAAGACGCAGTCTCATTATCGCCGGGCAAATTAATCTGCCCGGGATGACCGGAGTGTAAACCCGGGCCGGGTAAATTATTCCCGGAGCCGGGACCCGGCGAGTCATGGCCGGAGCCGGGACCAGGTAAGACCGGGCCGGGTAATTCACCCGGTAAGTTTTGGCCGGGGCCGGGATTAGGTAAACCCGGGCCGGGCAAATTTTGCCCGGAGCCGGGACCCGGCGAGGCATGGCCGGAGCCGGGCCCAGTCAATTTATACCCGGCGCCGGGTCCGGGCAAATGTTGCCCGGTGCCTGGCGAGGTAATGGCCGGGCCTATGACGTCACCGGGCAATTTCTGCCCGGTGCCACGTGCGAATAGGTCGGCACCTTTCCCAAGTGATTTGGGAGGGTTGGCAGCCGATAAATCGGCTGCCGAGTCGCTCAGCAGTGGCGAGCGATCCCTTGATCGGGCCCCCGCCACGCTGCGACTGGACGCAGACGAGTCGGACCGCTGCGAGCGTGCATCTGTCGATGCACGCTTTTTAGCAGCCCGGCTCGCATGCGTCCGTCTGGAAGCTGCTTGCTTCCATTTCTCCTGTGACCACTTAATAGAAGTGTCGCACGGAGATGATGCTCTGCAACCACAGCAAGAGAGACAGGTCTTGTGTGAATCCCAGTCTCCCTTCCTATGGTTGCACGCGCCTCGTATTTGGGGCATTGCAATTTTACGAGAGCTTTTTGGAGTAAAATCAAATATCAAGTATCGAATACGATATGATTAATTTCCAAATAATTTGGAGCGTATCCAAGTAGTCTTCGAATTGGTCTTCGAATTTCCAGAGTGTGGTGTTTGTTCTGACTGACCTTATCACTGTCGATACACGTCTGTACAGTAAGCCTTCCGGAAATAGAATGGGGATTATTGTGATTAGGTCTAAATCGCGGACCGCATGTGTCCGGGTCATGACAAAATCAGGGCATAGGCAGGTGGTGGCACCAAAAAATTCCGGAAGGTGTTAAAAGCATACTGGTATAGTAGCTAAACATAGCAGGTAAGGTATTTTTTATAATAAAACTGTGCGGAAATTGCCAAACACAGAACCCATGCAAAGTATTTGGATATCAAGTACACAGTAACACTGAGCAAGTTTGGTGAAAATTGAACTATTCCTTGAGGACATCTCAATATTGCGCTGAAACCAATTAGCTAATCAGATTGGAGCAGCCTCAGTGAAAATGCTCATAATTTTCCTAAATATGCGCAGAAATTGCCGAAAACAGAACCCATACTTGGATATCAAGTACACTGAGCAAAGTTTCGTGAAAATTGGACCATTTCTTGAGGAGATATTTGCACAGAAATCAATCAGCTAACCAAATTGCAGCAGCCTATAAAGAAAACAAGAGGGCCATGATGGCCCTTAATTGCTCACCTGTTCATAACAGATTAATGATTTCAATGACAGATTACATATTTTGAAAAATCTTGGTAGAAAACCATTAGATGATGCTACATACTAAATATAAAGAGTCTTGACCTTACAGATTTGGAGGAGAAGATATTTTAAAGATTTTCCTATGAAAAACTGTTAAGCCCCAGGGCGGTGCCATTTTTTATCCGGGGTTCATAATTTGAAAATCTTGGTAGAGAACTATTAGATAATGCAACATACCAAATATCTAAGGTCTATGCCTTACAAGTTCAGAGAAGACTTTTAAAGATTTTTAAGAGAAGAAGATTTTTTAAAACTTTCCTATGAAAAACTGATATGCCCCTGGGCGGGGCCATTTTCAACCCAGGGGACATAATTTGAACAATCTTGGTAGAAAACTATTAGATAGCGCTACATACCAAATATTAAAGGTCTCTGCCTTACTGTTTTGAGAAGAAGATTCTTAAAGCTTTTCATATGAAAAACTGATAAGCCCCAGGGCGGGGCCATTTTTGACCCAGGGGTAATAATTTGAATTATCTTGGTAGAAAACCATTAGATGATGCTACATACCAAATATCAAGGGCCTAGACCTTACAGTTCTGGAAGAGAAGATTTTTAAAGAGTTTCCTATGAAAAACTGATAAGCCCAGGGGCGGGGTCATTTTTGTCCTGGGGGTCATAATTTGAACAATCTTAGTAGAGGACCATTAGATGATGCTACATACCAAATACTAAAGGTCTATTCCTTATATTTTCAGAGAAGAAGATTTTTAAAGATTTTCCTATGAAAAACTGATAAGCCTCGGAGTGGGGCCATTTTTGGCCCAGGGGTCATAATTTGAACAATCTTAGTAGAGGAGCATTAGATCATGCTACATACCAAATATCAAAGGTCTATGCCTTATAGTTTCAGAGAAGAAGATTTTTAAAGATTTTCCTATGAAAAGCTGTTAAGCCCTGGGGCGGGGCCATTTTTGGCCTGGGGTCATAATTTGAATAATCTTAGTAGAGGACCATTAGATGATGCTACATACCAAATACCAAAGGTCTATGCCTTACAGTTTCAGAGAAGAAGATTTTTAAAGATTTTCCTATGAAAAACTGATAAGCCCCGGGGCGGGGCCATTTTTGGCCTGGGGGTCATAATTTGAACAATTTTAGTAGAGGACCATTAGATCATGCTACATACCAAATATCAAAGGTCTATGCCTTACAGTTTCAGAGAAGAAGATTTTTAAAGATTTTCCTATGAAAACCTGATAAGCCCCCGGGGCGGGGCCATTTTTGGCCCGGGGGACATAATTTGAACAATCTTTGTAGAGGACCATTACATCATGCTACATACCAAATATCAAAGCTCTTGGCTTTGTAGTTCCAGAGAAGAAGATGTTTAAGTAAATTGTTGACGCCGGCACGTACGCACGACGCACATACGCATGACGCCGGACATAGGATCATCCCAATAGCTCACCTTGGCACTTTGTGCCAGGTGAGCTAAAAAGGTCATAATTTTTCTGAAAAAATGAGCTGAAATTGCCAAACACAGAACCCATGCAAGACAATTGGATATCAAGTACACTGTGCAAGTATGGTGAAAATTGAGCCATTCTTTGCGGAGATATTGCTTGGAGACCAATCAGCTAATAAGATTGCGGCAGTCTAAGTGAAAATGCCTGTAATTTTTCCGAAAAATGCATGGAAATTGCCAAACACAGAACCCATGCGAGGTACTTGGTTATCAAGTACACTGAGCAAGTTTGGTGAAAACTGGACCATTCCTTAATTCTTTCACTCATACGGTAGGCTATTTTAAGACCCAAATAAATCTAATAAATCTACTGAAAAGGAGCATTTACTAGAGAAAAGGAAAACATTTAGAATTGTGTTGTATTGAAACCATTGTGATAAATAGAGCATTTGCTCCTATGGAGTGAACGTTCTATTTATCACAATGGTTTCAAAAAGTGACTTGACAGAGGCGTAGAAAGGCGTATTTATGGAGGTAATTGGTAAGGAAATATTGTGTGGAAACCAGAAATGGACAGACGGATGGACGGTCGGATGGACAGACGGAAAATCTAATTACTTTAGGGCACCCAAATCCCCCCCCACCCACTACTTCAACTGGGGGACATGATAAAAAGGCATAATTATGATACAGGCGACTAGATTGTGTACCCTGTCAGGAAATTGTGAAGAACTGTTTATGATTGGGAATGGGTCAGTTATTCAGTACATGTACCATGAAACCTGCTTGCACGAGTAATAAAACAAATTGTCACTAGTATGTAATAAGTTCTGTCAAATACAATGTTAGCCCTATACTCCATGAATATTCATTATAAAACATTCTTGTACAAAATGTGCCGTTGTAGTCCCGCTAGACCATCTATTAACAGGGCGATTCACGTGCTCACACGCTTTTGTTGACCGGTTTTAATTATACCAACATGGGGCCTAAGGTAAACAATGGATGCGAATGCTATAGCGTTTTGGCCTAAGCTAGGTGAATGGTGTGAGTATTTCAGGGGCACCGACAATGAACTGTTTTTAGTGATAGACATATTGAATGAAATTCCCTGTAAACGGTATTTGATACAATCAAGATAAAAACAGTAGCCCGGAAACAGCATAAATAGAATGAACGGAAGTGTCAAAGAAGCATGTAGTTTTATTTGTATTTGGAAGAATTTAATTGACGCAGGAAAGCAGAAAATGGGTTTTATGCAAGAATAGCATTAATACACATTTGTTTTCGGGCAATAACATCTGCAGTGTCCCTCGGGAATGTTGTTGCCTTCGCCCTTCGGGCTCAGGCCATCAACAGTCCCTCGGGACACTGCAGATGTTATTGCCCGACAAATAGTGTATTAACCCTCTATTAATTTACTGAATTTTTATAATGGCATTATGAACATTTGCAGGGTTGCCATTACGGCTACAGGAATGATCCCAACCTTTACTCCATAAATATGCCTTTCTACGCTTTTGCAAACAGATCAGACCCAGATCAGATGCCTCATACAAGAGCAGTCTGATTAGGGTCTGCTCTGTTTGCTTATGATATGATATAGACATGATTCTACAGTTCCTTCCATGGCCAAAAATTCCAGTATACATATGCTATCATAATAACTAATCTAATAAATATTCATAACATCATTATTTTTTATATGAATATTCATGGAGGCAAGGGTTAACAAACCCCCATTATTTGATGAAGCAATGAGCTGTGTGCAAGAGAATATAAACAATAATTACCTAAAGTGGTATCTTTCACCGCATGTGTTGATGACGGAGGTCCAGGCTCTATAAGTGGATCAGGACCATATAAAGCACATATAGTGGTACTTTCAGAATCGAAGATGACCTCCTTACAAGCATCATTGTCTAGACATCTTTGCATGCAGGCCTCGAAGGTTAGACCAGTGGCAAAATCAACAGTAGGATAGTTAGGATCGACTGAAGTGCTTGTTGTCTTATTGCTCATGGTGTGTTCACTTTGATCTGAAAAAAGAGAAAAAGGTGTTTAATGCTTTCCCTCATATAAACGTGTTTTCACGCATTTGCAAACAGAGTAGACCCAGATCAGACGGCTCCTAGAGGAGCCGTATGATCAGGGTCTGCTCTGTTTGCTAATAGAATTTGATAGATCTGGTTCTTTACTTTCTAAAATGTCTGCAATGTTTCACCTTCCATATTTCTTTATATCTATTTTTTAATGAATATTCAGTAGGTATTCAAATTTGGTCTAAATACAGAACAGGGAAAGGGTTAACCCATTCCCTCATTGATGCCTTTTGACACCTTTGTTAAAGTCACTTTTTGAAAAAACCATTGTGATAAATAGAGCATTGCTCCATAGGAACTCACAAAGGTTTCAAAACTATGCAATTCTAAAACAGGAGGGCCAAGATGGCCCTTAAGCACTCACCTGATTACCAAAGATTGAAGATTATAACTGGATAGCCCCTAGGTGGGCCAATACTGAACTAAGGGACAATATTTGAACAATGTTGATCGTGGATCATGAGCAGTGGTTCTGCAGAACTAGATTTTCAAAGATTTAGAATATTGATTTTATCAAGACAATCATTCTGACCAATGAAGATTGGGCAAAAAATGTGCCCTCTAAAGTGATTTTTCTAAGATCTGACATAGTGACCTACTTTTTTTTTTTATCCCACCCCATCCATGATCACACTCAACCTTGATATCACCAAAATAAAGTTTGAGGAAGATTGGGCTAAAAATGTAGCCGCTGGAGTGTAAACTGGATTTTTCTAAGATATGACCCAGTGACCTACTTTTTGACCCCACGTAACCCACTTTCAAACTTGTACAAGATTTTATCAAGACAATCATTCTGACCAATTTTCATTAAGATTTGGCAATAAATGTGACCTCTAGAGTGTTCACAAAGTTTTCCTTCTATTTGACCTAGTTCATCACCAAGCATGCCCAATTTTCCATCTTCTCAGAGATTTTATCAAGACAATCATTCTGACCAAGTTTCATGAAGATCGGACAAAAAATGTGACCACCAGGTTGTTCACAAGGTTTTTCTACAGTTTAATTTAGTGAACTATTTTTTGACCCCATGTGACCCACTTTCAAACTTGTCCCAGATTCTATCAAAACAACCATTCTGATAAAGTTTTATGAAAATTCCATTAAAATATGACCTCTAGAGTGTTCACAAGGTTTTCCTACTATTTGACCTAGTGACCTAGTTTTTGACTCCACATGATCCACTTTCAAACTCATACAAGACTTTATCAAGACAATCGTTATGACTAAATTTCATGAGAATTTGAGTAAAAATGTTACCACTAGAGTGTTCACAAGGTTTTTCTACAGTTTGAACTAGTTTTTTACCCCACATGACCGCCTTTTAAACTCATCCGAGATTTTATCAAGAAATCAATTGACCAAGTTTCATGAAGATTGGGCAAAAAATGTTACCTCTAGAGTGTTCACAAGGTTTTCTATTTGACCTAGTGACCTAGTTTTTTAACCCTACGTGACCCACTTTTGAACTCATCCAAATTTATTCAAGACAATCATTCTGACCAAGTTTCATGAAGACTGGACTAAAATTGTGACCACTAGAGTGTTCACAAGCAAATTGTTGACAACGGACGACACACAATGGACGACAGACATTCAAGCTCACCCTGATCTAAAAATCCTTTATTCTAGTAAATTCTCCTTTTCAGTAGATTTATTCAAAGAGGTTGGGTCTCAAAATAGCCTATGAGGGAATGGGTCAACCACATGACAGCATTACCCTTTTCCCTAATGATATATTCATGTAAGAAATAATTATTTTATGAATATCAATTAGGTGAATTTTATAATGGTATATGAGGAAGAGACTTTTTGGCCATGGCAGAAACTGTGAATAAGCAAAAAGAGCAGACCATGTTCAAACCTATTTGATCTGGTTCTTTTCTGTTTGGAATGCTGTAACCCTATCCATTGTACAAACACTCTGTCACACCTTTGCAAACAGGGTAGACCCAGATCAGACAGCTTCTATAGGACATGTCTGATCAGGGTCTGCTCTGTTTGTTCATGAAATTATGATAGATCAATAATCCTTTCATCCATGTTGTGAAAAGAAAAAAATTAACGTCCAATCAGGGAATGACTCACATGAAAATTATGTCACACACGTCTACACATTATTATAAATGCATAAGCAAATTTTGACGTACTTTGGTGAAGAAATGTAGAAGTAGAATTTGCTTATGAAAAGTAACTAAGGGGAATAACTCCCTTAAAAATGAATTTAGAGTAACAACCCTTGTTGACTGTACATCCTCTAATCACTCTCTATCCATAAATAAGGTTTCACAGTTGTGCCTATAATAATTTAGGAGTAATGCTCCGGACAAAAATCTGGACAGATGGGACACATGGACATTTGTGATTCCAATATAGCCCCCACTTTTTTTACCAATCAGAGGCCACCACTCTGTTACCAACTCTTTTGAAACACCTACACCTGAGGTTGGGGTACCCAAATATCCAGTCATACCAATTTTTAGCAAAATCGAACACTATCTAAATTTTGACCAATCAGAGGCCACCACTCCCTTACCATCGTAACCAAATCTTTCGAAATGCCTACGATTGAGTTCTGGGTACCCAAATACCCTATCATACAATAAACAAGCAAAAAATGCGGAAACAGCATTAAGGCCAGATTTTTCAACTGGAAGACCTTCACCCAAGCTATCTGTATACCAAATATAAATTGTCTAGCATATGTAGTTTAGAAGTTATAACATAATTTTAATGACAGCCAAGTTTTCAAAATAGTGACTTTGACATTGACCTGATTTCAAGTATCTTTATGTCATTGGTAAGGTCCTACCAAAGCTATCTGAATCCCCCCCACCCCTCGACCCCCTGATACCATTAAGGCAATAAACAGGGGGCCACGGCCTCTTGATAAACAAGAGGGCCAGAATGGCCCTGAAGTGCTCACCAGACAATTAGAGGAGAAGGTTTTCAAAGTTTTCACTATATGTTTCTATAGAAAACTAGCCGGCACTGGGGTGGGGCCAATTATGACCCAAAGGGCACAATTTATATAACTCTTGTAGAGGACCTGAATATGATGTTATGTGCCAATATTGAAAGCTGAGATCCTTCCAGTTTCAGAAGAGAAGATTTTCAAAGGTTTCAAGTTATATGTTTCTATTGAAAATGAGCCATGCCTGGGGCGGGCCAATTTCGACCCCAGGGGCATTATTTATTGATCGCCGCATGAGCGGCGATCACTAATGGAATGTTCAAAAGTATTTACCCATGTAGGAGAGGTAGCGACAAGTTTTACAAAGTCTATTCCGCGTATATTGGTGAGAAGAACCAAATGAAATGGCACATGAGGGCGTGGCAGAGAATAGTTTCTATCTGCATTATTGATGTAGTGAAATATGTGATGTAAAAACCTTCATACGATGTTTACAAAGAAATTTATCAAACAAATGTACAATAATAACAATAATTATGACACTTTTTTCGTCGAAGTATCGACATTAAATGCCAAAAACAGTTTTGTAAACATAAATGAAGCCGGGTCAAAGTCGCAAAATTGAAGCCGGGTCAAAACTGTAGTCGTGCACCTGTTTGCGGTGCTCTCGTTCTAAATTATGCCCTTCAGAGATTTTGACATATTACAGTTTTGTTTAATGACCATTGTTTATTGTCCAAAAATGTCGACAAAACTAATACATACATCAGTATATTTATACACATGATATACACATATTAAGTCATGAATAGATTCAAACTCTTTGCTAGTGCCTTTATATGTGAAAGCGATATATACATCTTCAATTTCCCTTGAAGTATGTCTGGCCTGATAGCGTAGTGGTTACCACGGTCGCCTATTGTGCAGTCAGCTCTGGTTCGATACTCACCTCTGACGAAACTTTTTTTTCTCTCTTTTTCCTTTCTATTTTTTTTAATGACGGTTTGGGTTTTTACTGGGATAGTTAATGATAATTATCCATATTAAGTGGGTTTTTTTCAACTGATACGTTATTTTTGGTAAAACAAATTTGTAGAAAAATTAAAAATAGTTCCTGTTATAAGAAGAAATTCCTACACCTACTATACAAATAAACCTCTACTGTACATATAAACTAAGGTTTATTATGCTACCCCTTTATTACGTCACTAGCGGCTGTAGTGACGGGATAAAATATTTATCCTCTTACGTTTTGGTATCGTCAATATGCCTCTGAACCAATCAATGACCGCCCTAGATATTTGTGTCAAGTTTCATGTGATACTTCCAACAATGCATATGTCATAATAGTTTTACCAGGTATTTACTTGTTACAGTTTGCAACAGAGTTCTTTATCAGCATACCATAGTATACTTTCTTGTTTACATAGTTATTTGTTTCATAATAAATGACTATATTTTTAATTTATAGCCTTGTCTCTTTATTATCACCTTTTTAGAGAAGGGGAGTAGGATATTCATTCATCCTCATTTTTTTTTAGCTCACCAGAGCACGACGTGCTCATGCTGAGCTTTTAGGATCGTTGGATGTCCCTCGTCTGTTGTCCGTTGAGATACCACATTTTGCACTTGATCTCTAAGTAAATTGGTTTGTGTTTTGCCCTGTATGAAATTTAGGTCAATCTCGAATATGGGTCGCCTGGGCTCAAAAACAAGGTCACTAGGTCAAATCTTAGAAAATCTTGTTAATGCTCTAGAAGCTACAAATCTTATTGGATCTTACTGAAATTTTATCAGAATGTGTCTCCATGAAATCTACGCCAAGTTCGAATATTGGTCATGTCGGGTCAAAAACTAGGTCACTAGGTCAAATCTTACAAAATCCTAAACACTCTGGAGGCCACATTTTGCACTTGATCTTTAAGTAAATTGGTTTCTGTATTGACCCTGATGATATCTAGGTCAAGTTCGAATATGAATCGCCTGCAGTCATAAACTAGGCCACTAGGTCAAATCATAGAAAAATCTTGTTCACACTCAAGTGGCTACAAATGTTATCAGATCTTACTGAAATTTTATCAGAATGTTTGTCCACATGCAATCTTGGTCAAGTTCAAATATGGATCATGTCGGGTTCAAAACTAGGTCACTACGTCATTACACTCTAGAGGCTACATATCTCGTTAAGTTTTTAATGAAATGTTGTATTTCAATTGTCTTAACAAAACAGTTCCTTATTAAAAACCTTCCTTGTACACAAATTTCGCGGCGATCCAATGCCTTGCATCAGTATTCGTCTTGTATGACTTTTGTAGAGGACCTGAATATGATGCTATGTGCCAAATATTAAAGCTGAGAACCTTCCAGTTTCAGAGGAGAAGATTTGCGAAGTTTTACTATATGTTTCTATTGAAAACAAGGCACCCCTGGGGCGGGGCCAATTTTGACCCCAGGAGTATAATTTATATAACATTTGTAGAGGACCTGAATATGATGCTATGTGCCAAACATGAAAGTTGAGATCCCTGTAGATTCAGAGGAGAAGATTTTTATAGGTTCAAATTGTTGACGACGGACGACGGACGACAACGGACGACGGACAATGGGCGATCACAAAAGCTCACCCTGAGCAGTTTGTGCTCTGTTAAGCTAAAGCCACCCCTGGGGCAGGGCCAATTTTGACCCCAGGGGCATAATTTATACAAATTTTGTAGAAGACTTGAACATGATGCTATGCGGCGAATATGAAAGCTGAGAACCTTCCAGTTTCAGTGGAGAAGAATTTCAGTTTTCACTATGTTTCTATTGAAAACTGACCACCTCTGGCTAACCCTGGGGCGGGGCCAATTTTGACCCCAGGGCCATAATTTATATAACTTTTGGAGAAGACCTTAATATGATGCTATGTGCCAAACATGAAAGTTGAGATCCCTGTAGATTCAGAGGAGAAGATTTTTATAGGTTCAAATTGTTGACGACGGACGATGCACGACAACGGACAATGGGCGATCACAAAAGCTCACCCTGAGCACTTTGTGCTCTGTTAAGCTAAAGTCACCCCTGGGGCAGGGCCAATTTTGACCCCAGGGGCATAATTTATACAAATTTTGTAGAAGACTTGAACATGATGCTATGCGGCGAATATGAAAGCTGAGAACCTTACAGTTTCAGTGGAGAAGAATTTCAAAGTTTTCACTATGTTTCTATTGAAAACTGACCACCTCTGGCTAACCCTGGGGTGGGGCCAATTTTGACCCCAGAGGCATTATTTATATAACTTTTGAAGAAGACTTGAACATGATGCTATGTGCCAAATATTAAAGCTGAGAATCTTCCAGTTTCAGAGGAGAATATTTGCGAAGTTTTACTATATGTTTCTATTGAAAACAAGGCACCCCTGGGGCGGGGCCAATTTTGACCCCAGGGGTATAATTTACATAACATTTGTAGAGGACCTGAATATGATGCTATGTGCCAAACATGAAAGTTGAGATCCCTGTAGATTCAGAGGAGAAGATTTTTATAGGTTCAAATTGTTGACGATGGACGACGAACGACGCACGACAACGGACGACGGACAATGGGCGATCACAAAAGCTCACCCTGAGCACTTTGTGCTCTGTTAAGCTAAAAATAGCCCCTAGTGTACCTAATAACCACTAACAAGAGGGCCAGAATGGCCTTGAAGCGCTCACCACACAATCAGAGGAGAAGATTTTCAAAGTTAATTTTCAAAGTTTTCTATAGAAAACTAGCCGCCCTGGGGCAGGGCTGGGCAAATTTTGACCCAAGGGGCATAATTCATACAAATTTTGTAGAAGACTTGAACATGATGCTATGCGGCGAATATGAAAGCTGAGAACCTTCCAGTTTCAGTGGAGAAGAATTTCAAAGTTTTCACCATGTTCCTATTGAAAACTGACCACCTCTGGGGCGGGGCCAATTTTGACCCAATGGGCACAATCTATATAACTTTTGTAGAGGACCTGAACATGATGCTATGTGCCAAATATGAAAGCTAAGAACCTTACAGTTTCAGAGGAGAAGATTTTCAAAGTTTTCACTATACGTTTCTATTGAAAACTGGCTAACCCTGGGGCGGGGCCAATTTTGACCCCAGGGCCATAATTTATATAACTTTTGAAGAAGACCTGAACATGATGCTATGTGCCAAATATGAAAGCTGAGAACCTTCCAGTATCAGATTAGAAGATTTTCAAATATTTCACTATATGTTTCTATTGAAAACTGACCACCCCTGGGACGGGGCCAATTTTGAGACCTGGGGCATAATTTATATAACTTTTGTAGAGGACCTGAACATGATGCTATGTGCCAAATATGAAAGCTGAGAACCTTTCAGTTTCAGAGGAGAAGATTTTCAAAATTTGCACTATATGTTTCTATTGAAAACTGACCATCCCTGGGGCGGGTCAATTTTGACCACAGGGGCATAATTTATATAACTTTTGTATAGGACCTGAACATGATGCTATATGCCAAATATGAAAGCTGAGAACCTTCCAGTTTCAGAGGAGAAGATTTTCGAAGTTATACTATATACAGTCCACTCTCGTTATGTCGAGTTCATAGGGACCTGTTAAAAACTTCGACTCATTGAGAGTTCGACTCAAAAATCACATGCCATTTTTTATAAAAATCCAGTTTCTTCCATTACGTTCACCTTAAACAAGCTGCCATATTACAAGAATACTAATGTGCGTGTACAGTTTAGTCTTCACATTGTGTAAAAGAATCGCACTCTGTGTATATAAAATTGTACATATGCGTGTTGATCCATTACTGCGAGAATAAAAGTCTGTCTTTCCTACCCTCCATTAATGACACTATGCTGTAATTTACAAGGCCCTATCCAATTTTCAGATCCCTTTTGCCTTTATTATTGAATTAATCACCGTTGGTTTGGTGATTTTTAAAGCGCATCGTTTGTTTACGCCATTTCTATGGGAAATCCCTTTTCCTAAACGGGCACCGGAAATACGCAATCACACGTGAATTAGCTGGTTGCCGATTCGTGTACTTCTGGTGCATCTAAGAGAACAGCCATAATCGGGAAACCAGACATTTCAAAATGTAGTCACCATTTTACATGTTTCGCCGTGAGCTGTTTCGCAATTACTCAAGTGACAAATTAAATTCAATGTTTAACTGCATGTATTGGTAATAAAATAAGGAACAGGCCTTACTTTTTATCCAATCTCTACAAAATCGTCCGGAAGCGAGGACGCTTGAGAGTTATCTTTCTTACTACAGTAGTTATGATTGACACTTAGGACAAATGAACGGTAAGGTGTCATTTTACTTAATAACTTTCACTCAACGCGGCATTATTCCACAGTTTGAATAATTATCTGACATCAGTGATTGTTTACCCACAAAACACTGTAATTACGTGTGTCTTGATCACCTGGCGTACTTTGCCAGGGTCGGATCAAAAGGTCCAATTCACACCTCGAACTCAATCAGACTGAGAGGTGCGACTTTGATACAAACACCGATAATTACATGCAAACAAACACTTTGGGGACGGAAAATGACTTCGACTTAACGAAAATGCGATGAGTTCGAATTCGTCTTAAAAACTTAAATTTATACAGAATATATAGGAAGAAAAGTTGGGACTTTACAAAAACTTCGTGTCAACGAGAAATTCGTGTCAAGCGAGTTCGCCATAACGAGAGTGGACTGTATTTCCTATAGAAAACAAAGCACCCCTGGGGCGAGGCCAATTTTGACCCCAGAGGCATAATTTATATAACTTTAGTAGAGGACCTGAACATGATGCTATGTGCCAAATATGAAAGCTTAGAACCTTCCAGTTTCAGAGGAGAAGATTTTCAAAATTTGCACTATATGTTTCTATTGAAAACTGACCATCCCTGGGGCGGGCCAATTTTGACCACAGGGGCATAATCTATATAACTTTTGTATAGGACCTGAACATGATGCTATATGCCAAATATGAAAGCTGAGAACCTTCCAGTTTCAGAGGAGAAGATTTTCGAAGTTATACTATATATTTCCTATAGAAAACAAAGCACCCCTGGGGCGAGGCCAATTTTGACCCCAGAGGCATAATTTATATAACTTTAGTAGAGGACATGAACATGATGCTATGTGCCAAATATGAAAGCTGAGAACCTTCAAGTTTCAGAGGAGAAGATTTTCAAAGATTTCCCTATATGTTTCTATTGAAAACTGACCACCCCTGGGGCGGGGCCAATTTTGACCCCAGGGGCATAATTTAAATAACTTTTGTAAAGAACCTGAACATGATGCTATGTGCCCAATATGAAAGCTGAGAACCTTCCAGTTTCAGAGTAGAAGATTTTCACTATATATTTCTATAGAAAACAAAGCACCACTGGGGCGGGGCCAATTTTGACCCCAGGGGCATAATTTATATAACTTTTGTAGAGGACCTGAATATGATGCTATGTTCAAAAATGAAAGTTGAGAACCCTGTAGATTCAGAGGAGAAGATTTTTAAAGGTTCAAATTGCTGACGACGGATGATGAACGACGAACGACGCACGACACACGCCGACGGACGACGGACAACGGGTGATCACAAAAGCTCACCCTGAGCACTTTGTGCTCTGGTGAGCTAAAAAGGCCCCCATGCAGTCACTTTTCAGTCGCACGGACAGGGCTGAACAATCATTCTCAATGTAGACATACCTGCATGGACAACAACACATTCATCTACAGAGCTGATGCTTTTATTGGTTGTTGTCTTGTCAGGTGGGCACTCTAAACATGTAGAAGCACCAGAAAATGGCTGGAAAAAGTTATTTGGACAGTCCGTACAAGGTGCATACCCTTTTATGGAGAACGTTCCTGGTTGACAAGGTGCTGTGTGGAAACAAAACAAAACATAATTATGATCTACCAAAACTTGTGGGAAAATAAAAGAAATTAGCACGACCTCTTCACTGGTTTGTAAAGCTTCAACTAGAAAACTGACTCGGTCAGAGAGGTCCCTGCAGATGAAATTTTGATGAATATGGCATTTTTAATAAATCAAGGGCAATTAACTCTGTATATAGTGATCTGATTCAACCCAAAAACTATAGGTGTCTTCCTCTGATTGTACTAAGCATATGCCCATAATATGAAACCAATATATAAAGTACTGTTTGAGTTATCTTGTCACATCAAAATTGTTGACAATAGGTTGATGGCATTTTGATTGAATTAAGGGCAGATAACTCTAGACATAGTGATCTTATTCAACCCAAAAACTATACGTGTCTTCTTCTGGTGATACTTAGCTTATGCCCTTAATATGAAACAGATATGCTAAGTACTGTTTGAGTTATCACGTCACATCAAAAGTGTTGACAAAAGTTGATGGAATTTTTTATGAATCAAGGGCAGATAACTAGAAATTAGTGATCTAATTCAACCCCAAAACTATAGGTTTCTTCCTCTGATGACACTAAGTATATGCCCATAATATGAAAAGAATATCTGAAGTTGTATTTGAGTTATCACGTCACATCAAAATTGTTGACGGATGGAAAGACATCTATCAAATTCCATTAGCAAACAGTACAGACCCTGATCAGACGGCTCCTACAGGAGCCATCTGATCTGAGTATTATGTTTGAAAATGTATGAAAAGGCGTTTATATGAAGGAAAGGATTAAATCAGGCAGATATAGTAGCAAATAGTGCAGATACAAATGGCTCCTTTACAAGTTGCATGGTCTGGGTCTGCATTATTTGCCTTAGACAGATCTGATTCTACAGTTTCTACCAATGCCAAAAAATCCTGTGTATATATTCCTTTTTAAAAACTCAGCTAAATGAATATTCATGATGTCATTATATCTTATGGTAAGCGGACATTAGCCCATTAACTCGGGTAGTAGACCACCAGATCTTTCCCCACCAATTTCTGGAAAGGATGATATTAGCCCACTTGTGTTTTTGTGATAGGCGGACATTAGTCCCTCTACCACACTACAGCATATGAGAGGAATTAATGTATGAACCGTGTATAAAAGTTTTCGAAACAAGAGAGTCGTCGCAGGTGACAAATGCCCTAAAAGTGTTTGACACCGAAATGCATTTTGGCGGAAAAACAATACAATGTAATGCAGGTGTTACATGAAATTTTGATGCTGATAAAAATGACACAGGAGTCAGTTCTTAGCACTAAAAACAAAACCTTTGACGATTATGATAGCTAAGAAAAGAGCCTGGGGTCAAAACTTAGTTAAAAAGGAACCTAAGTCATTCTCAACATTAAAAAGGACCCTGGGGTTGATTGTCAACGTTAAAAACAGATCCTGGGTAAATTCTTTTTTAAAAAAAGACACAGGGTCACATCTGGAATCTGTAGCTGATAAGGTATAGGAGATTTGCTCCGGACAAGCTTTTTGTAAAATCGAGGTCAAAGGTCAAGGTCAAGGTCACAGTGACCTGAAAATGGTATGCGACACTTCACCATCCCAATATGAACTCACACACCAAATTTGGAATCCTTAGCTGGTTAAGGTATAGGAGATATGCTCCAGACAAGCTTTTGGTAAAATCGACGTCTAATCTAGATATACTCCGGACAAGGTTTTTTTGTATATGGTACGGTATAAGATTTTTGTAAAATCGAGGTCAAAGGTCAAGTTCACAGTGACCAGAAAATGGTACGCGACACTCGGCCATCCCAAGATGAACTCACACACCAAATTTGGGATCCTTAGCTTGTAAGGTATAAGAGATATGCTCCGGACCAGCTTTTGGTAAAATCGAGGTCAAAGGTCAAGGTCACAGTGACCTGAAAATGGTACGCCACACTCAGCCATCCCAAGATGAACTAACACACCAAATTTGGAATCCGTAGACCAGCTACAAAAACCATGTCCGGAGTATAACTCCTATACCTTACCAGCTAAGGATTCCAAATTTGGTGTGTGAGTTCATCTTGGGATGGTGAAGTGTCGCGTACCATTTTTAGGTCATTTTAGTCTTGACCTTGACTTTTGACCTCGATTATAAGCTTTTTCTAAAATCGAGGTCAAAGGTCAAGGTCACAGTGACCTGAAAATGGTACGCGACACTCAGCCATCCTTGATGAGCTTACACACCAAATGTTGAATCTGTAGGTGGTAAGGTATAGTAGATATGCTCTGGACAAGCTTTTTCTAAAATTGAGGTCAAAGGTCAAGGTCAAGGTCACAGTGACCTAAAAATGGTACGCGACACTCCGCCATCCCCACATGAACTCACACACCAAATTTGGAATCCGTAGCTGGTAAGGTATAGGAGATATACTCCGGACAAGCTTTTGTATAATCGAGGTCAAGGTCAAGGTCACAGTGACCTGAAAATGATACGCTGATAAGGTATACGAGATATACACCGGACAAGGTTTTTGTAGCAGGTAAGGTATAAGCTTTTTTTTAAATCGAGGTCGAAGGTCAAGGTCAAGGTGACCTGAAAATGGCGCGACACTCTGCCATCCCAAGATGAACTCACACACTAAATTTGGAATCCGTATGTGGTAAGGTCTAGTAGGTATGATCCGGACAAGCTTTTTGTAAAACTGAGGTCAAGGTCACAGTGACCTGAAAATGGTACGCGACACTCCGCCATCCCAAGATGAATTCACACACCAAATTTGGAATCCGTAGCTGATGTGACAAAGGAAATATACTCCGGACAAAAGGTACACACACCTACACACACACCCACACACAGTGCGATCACTATATGCTGCCAAAGCCTAGCTTTATTTGGGGGAATAAAAATGGTCGTACCCACAACTTTTGAGCATATGAACTGGGTTTACCACCACAATCTTCGATGAATGTTTTAGCAGCATATGAATATGTACATCACATATATAAACGTATATGAGCGAATGTCAGTCATTGTATCGTTTCTCTGCGCATAAGCATGTGAGCGTACAAGTAGTGTATGCGAGCATATGAGTAACATATGTGAAGCACATGTGAGTGTATAAGAGCATATGAATAGCCAGGAATATGTTAGATACATTAGTCATTCGTCAGACATACGTTACAACTACATTACTGATAAACTATCCATATGATAGTTTTACTGGCCACCTTCATGTTACAGTATGTGAAGAAAATTTGACCTATAAGTGACATACCTTTACCGACACTTTAGCATATTCAACATGTGCCTAGCATATATGAGCATGTGCGTAATGTATAGTTCATATGAAAATAATCAAAAATTATTTTCTACCTCTGCGTGTGAGAACATACACTGACATATGACAGTATACTTTACATATATACAACATATGCCTAAACTACCCTTATTGTATATCTGCATATGCAAGCATATGAGAAATATTATGCCCCTATTGACGATAGTCGGGGCATATTGTTTTTGCCCTGTCTGTCTGTTTGTTTGTCAGCAACTTTAACATTGGTCATAACTTTTGAGCCTTGATATTTGGCATGCATATGTATCTCATAAAGCTGCACATTTTGAGGGGTGACATGTCAAGGTCAAGGTCATCCTTCAAGGTCAGAGGCCAAATATTATATATGGGTGAAATCACCGACTTTAACATTGGCCATATCTTTTGGACCAGTAGAGATAGAGACTTGATATTTGGCATGCTTGTGTATCTCATGAGGTTGCATATTTTGAGGGTTGACATGTCAAGGTCAAGGTCATCTTTCAGGGTCAAAGGTCAAATTGTCTGTTTCTTTGTCTGTAACTTTAATGCAACCTTAACATTGGTCTTAACTTTTGAGCCAGTACAGATAGAGACTTGATATTTGGCATGCATTATGTATCTCATAAAGCCGCACGTTTTGAGGGGTGACATGTCAAGATCAAGGTCATCCTTCAAGGTCAGAGGTCAAATAATTATATGAGGGGGCATAGTGTTTCACAAACACATCTAGTTTCTTATACACTCGCATACATTCGTGCCATATGCTCTAGTGTGAAATTCCCTTTAATTCATGAATATTCAGGTATGAAATAATTACATCATGAATATTGATTAAATTATTTGTTATAATACCACATGGACATAAGTTTTTGTCCATGGCAGAAACTGTAGAAATTGATCTATATTATATCATAAGCAAACAGAGCAGCCCCTAATCAGACGGCTCCTACAGGAGCCATCTGAACTGGGTCTACTATGTTTGCAAAGGCATAGAGAGGCGTATTTATGGAGTAAAGGTATAGAAAGACTTATTTATGGAGTAAAGGCGAAGAAAGGCGTATTTATGGAGTAAAGGCATAGAAAGGCATATTAATGGAGTAAAGGCATAGAAAAGCATATTAATGGAGTAAAGGCATAGAAAGGCATATTTATGGAGTAAAGGCATAGAAAGGCATATTTATGGAGTAAAGGCATAAAGAGGGGTATTTATGGAGTAAAGGCATAGAAAGGCATATTTATGGAGTAAAGGCATAGAAAGGCATATTAATGGAGTAATGGCATAGAAAGGCATATTAATGGAGAAAAGGCATAGAAAGGCTTATTTATGGAGTAAAGGCATAAAAAGGCGTATTTATGGAGTAAAGGCATAGAGAGGCGTATCTATGGTGTAAAGGCATAGAAAGGCATATTTATGGAGTAAAGGCATAGAAAGGCATATTTATGGAGTAAAGGCATAGAAAGGCATATTAATTGAGTAAAGGCATAGAAAGGCATATTAATGGAGTAAAGGCATAGAAAGGGATATCTATGGAGTAAAGGCATAGAAAGGCGTAATTATGGAGTAAAGGCGTAGAAAGGCGTATTTATGGAGTAAAGGCATAGAAAGGCGTATTTATGGAGTAAAGGCATGGAAAAATCATACATAATTATGGAGTAAAGGCGTTTAAAGGCGTATTTATGGAGTAAAGGCACAGAAAGGCATATTAATGCAGTATAGGCATAGAGAGGCGTATTTATGGAGTAAAGGCATAGAAAGGAATATTTATGGAGTTAAGGCATAGAAAGGCATATTAATGGAGTAAAGGCATAGAAAGGCATATTAATGGAGTAAAGGCATAGAAAGGCATATTTATGGAGTAAAGGCATAGAAAGGCGTATTTATGGAGTAAAGGCATAGAAAGGCGTATTTATGGAGTAAAAGCATGGAAAAATCATACATAATTATGGAGTAAAGGCATATAAAGGCGTATTTATGGAGTAAAGGCATAGAAAGGCATATTAATGGAGTAAAGGCATGGAAAGGCATACATATTTATGGAGTAAAGGCGTAGAAAGGCGTATTTATGGAGTAAAGGCGTATTTATGGAGTAAAGGCATAGAAAGGCGTATTTATGGAGTAAAGGCATGGAAAGGCATATTTATGGGGTAAAGGGTTAAGGTTGGTTTAGGTGGGTTAAGGTAATATTACTTTAGACTTATCATATTACTGTCACCTATTTGAGGCTCCTTCTGTTTCAATGATGTATTATACAAACTCTGTCTGTGCAATGATTAACCCCTTACACCATGAATAAGAAATAAGAAACCCCTAAGAAATGATGACATTGTGAATCTAATAAGCTTTATTTAGCACATGGTTTGGAGCTCTCGACCAATTAGATGCCCAAAGAAGTGTTAACTATATTGTTTAGTTCGATGCTTTTTTTTAAAAAAAACCATGGGCTAACTAACACACTGTTTATTTAGTCAATAGTTCCTGTTGATCAATCACCATAATGCATTTTTTATGTAACACCCTACGCTCTCACGTGATATTGTCCCCAATGCATTGTAGCCTTGATCAGCTGGTTACACTGAACTACAGTAAAAACTTAGATAAAACGACAAGTTAAAGGGAAATGATTTTGCAGTTTTATATACAGGTGACAGTTTAATGCAGTACTAAAGTTATGCAGAAAGCTCCCATTGTGAGCTTTCTGTATTACTTTTATCCCGCATTCAAGCAAACAAGTTGCCTTTAAAAAGTGGTACCATACATAGTGTATTCTTTTATTGGTAGTTGTACATAAGTTTTACTGTAAAAGATGAATAATCAAGTTTTTTGAGGACAATGAGAAGAGAAATTACACACATTTTCAAGTTTTAATGAGTGAAAAGTTGAAAACAATATTTTTCTAACAAATTAAACAAAATTAGACTGCAAAAAGTATTTAGATCTAGAGTATGATCGTTAAATTAATTCACTATTCAACAGCAACTTTTATTTCATATGCAACATATTGAAATGAAAATTATTATAGAATATTTAATTGAACACAGTTCAATTATTGTCTTTAAATTTCCAGTTTCCAGTGTTAAGTGTTAATAAATTAGACTTACCATAACACTGTGCTTCATTGGTGGCTCCTTCTATTCCTTTGGTAGAGCTAGAATCTGGGCACTGCAGACATGACAAGGAGTTTTCCCAGTATGTATCCGCTGGGCAAGGTGAGCATGGAAACATCCCACTTGTTGAATAGAAACCAGGTGGACAGGTTCCTATGATTAGTCAACAGAAAAAAGTCAAATAAGTCAATGAAATATCATAAAATCAACTGCAATAGTGATTTACATGTACAGTAAAACCTCTCTATAACGGCCACTAAATTGTGTTAATTAGTTGGTATTTAGGGCAGGTGGCTGCTTAAAGCAAGGTGAAAGTA
Source organism: Azorinus chamasolen (assembly GCA_963576725.1). Taxonomy (NCBI): domain Eukaryota; kingdom Metazoa; phylum Mollusca; class Bivalvia; order Cardiida; family Solecurtidae; genus Azorinus; species Azorinus chamasolen. The sequence continues at coordinate 63,495,590 of OY755236.1, read as the reverse complement.
AAACAGAACGCTCCTATAGGAGTGTTCTGTTAATTTCACTATGCTTTAAGCAACCACCTGCCTTTAACACAAAATACTTGGCCATTATAGAGAGGTGTTACTGTATTTGCAATTATCAGCAAGTTGAAGTTTATATATAATCTGCAACATTTCGTGTAAATTACATGTTCTTACATTTCCATTGATAAAGAAATATCGATAAAAGTATTAAATGCTCCCTGACAATATCTTATAAAATTATTTTACTATGACAATTACATGTTTCAGAATATAGTCCCATAACCTTTTACTCCAGAGACGTCTTGTGATGCCTTTGCAAACAGAGTAGGCCGAGATCAAATGGCTCCTGTAGGAGCCATCTGGCAAGGATCTGCTCAGTTTGCTTAAGGAAAAATATATATCGGATTCTTCAGTTTCCTGTAGAATCTATCTGTGATTGAGAAGATGTCTTTTAAGAAACTGTTTGACACCACATGACATAACAGGAAACACATAACAGACACAGGGTGATCCAACTTGATCAGCTTGGCACTTTGTGCTTGACGAGCTAAAATCCAAAAACAATGTCACATACAGTAAAATTGTGATTATTCAAACACTCAAATACCTATCATTAGTGATCTTTATGACAGGTGGCAGCTTAATGCAAGGAGAAAGTCATGCAGAAAACTCCTCTAGGAGCTTTCTGTGTGACTTCCACCCTGCATTAAGCAGCCATCTGCCTAAAAGGGTCCAGATTTTCTGTAACAAAATGTCAAATAACCATAATTTCATTGTACATGTGTACTTTTTATTATATAAAATCCCTAATATTTGTGTCTGCTTGAAATTTCTCCAAAAAAGGCTTTCAACAAAAACTTTCATCAAACTTTAGTCAAACATTCATATTCTACAAGCATTGTGTAATAGCTAATTCCAAGGGGAAGGTCATTTTAAACTCTTAACCGTTCCCTTCATATAAATGCCTTTTCATGCACTTGAAACAGAATAGACCCAGATCAGACGGCTCTTACACAAGACCTCTGATCAGGGTCTGCTGTGTTGGCTTATGGTATAATTTAGATCTGATTCTACAGTTTCTGTCTCAGCCAAACTTTCCTGTTTTTGTATTCTGTTTTAAAAAATATTCTAATAAATATTCATGACTTCATTATTTCCTATAAGAATACTGAATAGGTACAGGGTTACTGTATTGTCTACTCAATATGTGTGAAATGGTTTATAGAATTTTTGTCAAACTTTAATCATGAACTAGAATTGTTTTTGATACAAAAACTGATGTCTCCCCCAGTGCGTCAACCAAATTTTCCAAAGTCAAATAACTCATCAAACCAGAATAGGAATAAACTACTCAAAACTAGCCATGGTTTTGATCAATCCTATGAAGTTTCATGAAAATCCGATAAGAAAAAAGAATTGGGAAATCCCGTGGACAAAATTGTCCATGTAAAATTTTCAAAATCCCACAACTCTGCAAAAAATCATCCTAAACAAGAATACAATATGCACAACTAGGCATGATGCTAATCAATCCTATGAAATTTAATGACTATCAAATCAAATGTTTTGGAGAAACCCTGCAGATAAAATTTCCATGTAAAAAATTCACAAAGTCCCATAACTCTGCAGACAATAGGGCCATGATGGCCCTAAATTGCTCACCTGGTTACTAAAGAGTTATGCAAATACTGTATTTCTATGTAACAAGAGCACAGCGAGACGGGGCAATATACGCCCAAAGGCTGTTCTATAGAATTATGTTGAAAAATAAAGGAGGAGTTAGTTGCACAAGAAATTGCTACCCGAATCTATCAAAGGGCAATAACTCCAGAATAAACAAGAGTACCGCATACGGTACATAATATGCCCACTTGCAAACTTTCTCTGATTCAACATGCCTTATAAGTGTTGACATTTTCTAATCTGACTGTGCTTCAGATCTTGATTTCCATATTAAGGTGATACTATTTTTTTTAAAAATGAAGTGAATATCTTATTAAATAAAAAAGTTACAGCTAATCCTCATTTTTGCAGATTTTTGTAAAGTGCAACGGCCATAACTCTGTAAAGACAAACTGAATGAACCTCAAAATAAACTCAGCTTCAAATTTTGTTGCTTAAAACATTTGTGTCAAGTTTCATTTATATCATTTTAATAGTTTTCCCAGAAAACAACAGACAAACTAAAAGTTGACCGACTAACAAAGCAACAAGCACAAGGACCATAACTTTAGAATAAAATGACACATCATAACCCCTGCAATATATGTGAAAATTCACATTAAGGTTTAACCATATAAAAAAATTGAAGTAAATATCATTTCAAATGAAAAAAGTTATGGCCATCCTCATATTTGCATTGCAGTATTTTTTTAAGTGCAAGGGCCATAACTCCGAAACAACAAATCAAATGATCCTCAGAATTGACTTAACTTCAGGTCTTGATGCATTAAACATTTGCATGAAGTTTCATTAATATCTGTCAAACAGTTTTGCCAGAAAACAGCGGACAAACTATTTGCTTATCTTTGCATATTTTTTTTTAAGTAAAAGAGCAATAACTCCGAAACAAAAAATCAAATAAACCTCAAAATCGACTTAGCATCAGATCTTGATGCATTAAACATTTTTGTGAAGTTTCATTAATATCTTTTCCCAGGAAACAGCGGACAAACTATTTGTATTATTTTTTAAGGACAAGGGCCATAACTCTGAAACAAAAAATCAAATGATCCTCAGAATCAATTCAGGTTCAGATCTTGATGCATTAAACATTTGTGTGAAGTTTCATTAATATCTCTCAAATAGTTTTCCCAGAAAACAGCGGACAAACTATTTGCATATTTTTTAAGGACAAGGGCCATAACTCTAAAATGAAAAATCAAATGAACCTCAGAATCAACTCAGCTTCAGATCTTGATGCATTTAACATTTGTGTGAAGTTTCATTAATATCTGTCAAATAGTTTTCCCAGAAAACAGCGGACAAACTATTTGCATGTATTTGCATTATTTTCTAAGTAAAAGGGCCATAACTCACAAATGACAAATCAAATGAACCTCAGAATCAACTCAGCTTCAGATCTTGATGCATTTAACATTTGTGTGAAGTTTCATTAATATCTCTCAAATAGTTTTCCCAGAAAACAGCGGACAAACTTTGCATATTTTTTAAGGACAAGGGCCATAACTCTGAAATGAAAATTCAAATGAACCTCAGAATCAACTCAGCTTCAGATCTTGATGCATTTAACATTTGTGTGAAGTTTCATTAATATCTGTTAAACAGTTTTCCCTGAAAACTGCGGACAAACAAAATGTTGACGGACGAACGAACGAACGAACGAATGAACGAACGAACGGACGGACAGACGGGGCCACAACAATATACGACCACCTTTATTAGGTAGGCGTATAAAAATGATATGAGAGTTATCTCACTGATATGCACAACTACACATCAGTATCTATCATTCCTGAAAGTTTGAAGAAATTATGTTGAACAAGAGAGTCGTCACGGGTGACAAATGCCCCCAAAGTGTTTGACACCGAAATGCATTTTGGCGGAAAAACAGTACAATGTAATGCAGGTGTAACATGAAATTTTGATGCTGTTAAAAATGACACAGGAGTCAGTTCTTAACATTAGAAACAGAACCTTTGACGATTATGATAGCTAAGAAAAGAGCCAAGGGTCAAAACTTAGTTAAAAAGGACCCTAAGTCATTCTCAACGTTAAAAAAGACCCTGGGTTGATTGTCAACGTTTAAGGTATAGGAGATATGCTCTGGACAAGCTTTTTGTATCTGGTAAGGTATAGGAGATATGCTCCGGACTGTAAAATTGAGGTCAAAGGTGAAGGTCAAGGTCAGTGATCTGAAAATTGTACACGACTCTCCTCCATCCCAAGATGGAATCCGTAGCTGGTAAAGTATAGGAGATATACTCCGGACAAGCTTTTTGCAGCTGGTAAGGTATAAGCTTTTTGTAAAATCGAGGTCAAAGTTCAAGGTCACAGTGACCTGAAAATGATACGTGACACTCCGTCATCCCAAGATGAACTCACATACCAAATTTTGGATCCAAAGCTGGTAAGGTATAGGAGATATGCTCCGGACATGCTTTTTGTAAAATCGAGGTCAAAGGTCAAGGTCAAGGTCACAGTGACCTGAAAATGGTACGTGACACTCCTCGATCTCAAGGTGATCTCAAACACCATATTTGGAATCCGTATCTGGTAAGGTATAGGAGATATGCTCTGGACAAGCTTTTTGTAAATTCGGTCAAAGGTCAAGGTCAAGGTCAAGGTCACAGTGATCTGAAAATGGTACGCGACACTCCTCCATCCCAATATGAACTCACACACCAAATTCGGAATCCTTAGCTGGTAAGGTATAGTTGATATACTCTGGACAAGTTTTTTGCAGCTGGTAAGGTATAAGCTTTTTTTAAAATCGAGGTCAAAGGTCAAGGTCAAGGTCACAGTGACCTGGAAATGGTAGCTGGTAAGGTAAAGGAGATATACTCTGGACAAACTTTTTGTAAAATCGGTCAAAGGTCACTGTCAAGGTCACAGTGATCTGAAAATGGTACGCGACACTCCTCCATCCCAAGATGAACTCACACACCAAATTTGGAATCCTTAGCTGGTAAGGTATAGGAGATATACTCCGGACAAGCTTTTTGTAGCTGGTAAGATATAAGCTTTTTTTAAAATTGAGGTCAAAGGTCAAGGTCAAGGTCAAGGTCACAGTGGCCTGGAAATGGTACACGACACTCCGCCATCCCAAGATGAACTCACACACCAAATTTGGAATCTGTAGCTGGTAAGGTAAAGGAGATATGCTCCGGACAAGCTTTTTGTAAAATCAAGGTCAAAGGTCAAGGTCAAAGTCACAGTGACATGAAAATGGTACGCGACACTCCCCCATCCCAAGATGAACTCACACACCAAAGTTGGTATCCGTAGCTGATGTAACAAAGGAAATATACTCCGGACAAAAGGTACACACACCCACATCCCCAACCCCCCCCCCCCACACACCCACCCACCCACACACACACACACCCACGCACGGTGCGATTACTATATGCCGCCAAAGCCCAGCTTTGGGGGCATAAAAATAAAGGAGTTAGTTGCACAAGAAATTGCTAACGGACGGACGGACGGAGGACGGACGGACGACATGCGCCATACCATAATACGTCCCTTCGGGCGTATAAAAATAAGTCAACTTCAAATTGGGGCCAATATGAAACCAAGAGCCATAATTTTAGGCCTGGAGGTTAAAATTTGAACAATCTTAATAAAAGAGCATTAGATGATGCCAGGGGCGGGGCAATTTTGGTCCTGGGGTCATAATTCGAAAATCTTGGTAGAAAACAATTAGATGATACTGCATACCAAATTTCATAGGTCTGGGCCTTACAGTTTCGGAAAAGATGATTTTTAAAGGTTTACCATGGGTTAAGGTTAAGCCATGGGGCGGGACCACTTTTGGCCCTGGGGTAACAATTTGAACAATCTTGGTAGAAATATCATTAGATGATGCTACATACCAAATATCAAAGGTCTAGGCCTTACAGTTTTGGAGAAGAAGATTTTTAAAGATATTCCTATGAAAAACTGATAAGCCCCGGGGCGGGCCATTTTTGATCCAGTGGTCATAATTTGAACAATCTTTGTAGAGGACCATATGATGATGCTACATATTGAATATCAACGGTCTAGGACATACGGTTTCAGAGAAGAAGAATTCTAAATAGTTTCCTATGAACAACTGATACAACCCGGGGCGGGGCCATTTTTAATCCAGGGGTCATAATTTGAAAAATCTTTGTAGAAGGCCATTAGATGATGCTACATACTAAATATCAAAGGTCTAGGCCTTATGACTTCAGAGAAAAATATTTTTAAAGATTTTCCTATAACAAGAGGGCCAGAATGGCCCTGACATCACTCACCAGACAATCAGGAGAGAAGATTTTCAAAGATTTCACTATATGTTTCTATAGAAAACTAGCCAGCCCTGGGGTGGGGCAATTTTAATTCAGAAAGAATAAATTAATCTATACTTATGTTCAAAATTTCAGATATTCTCATTACATCTTCATGAGTTCATATTATTATTCATATCTTATCTTAAGATTGGTGTACTTTTAACCCTTCCCCTGTTCTATGTTTATTCAAAATTTCAATACCTAGTGAATATTCATGGACAACATAGTTGTAATGAAATATGGAAAGTGGGACAGTATAGCCATTTTAGAAAGTAAAGAAGCATATTTAAAATTCCATTGACAAACAGATCAGACCCTGACCAGACAGCTGCTATAGGAGCCATCTGATTTGGGTCTGTTCTGTTTGCAAATGCATGAAAAGTCATTTATATGAGGGAAAGGCTTAAGAAACATATTATAAGTACATGTATATTGTACACAAAATAAAAATAATTTAATGCAATTTGCACTATATTATATCATAAGCAAATACAGCAGATTGATCAGATGGCTACTACATGAGCCATTTGATCTGGGTCTACTCTGTTTGCAAAGGTGTAGAAATGCATATTTTTGGAGTAAAGGGTTAATTGTTCTATTTACAGGTCAGATCTAATTTGCAACTGCCATTATCCAGAAGGGAGGCAATCCAGTTGTAATCAAAAAGTGTGAAAGGGAGATAACCTACCTTTTATGTATGCTTAAAATAGCCAGCTAAAAATAGACACTGCTCTCCAAGATGCAATAGAACACTTGAATTTGTATTAAGTTTAACTTCATAGCAGATACAGTTATAGGATCTATATTGATAGCTTGTAGCTTAATGCAGGGCATAGATATGGAAAAAAAGCTTTAAGAGCTTTCTGCATCTTGAGAATTATCCACATAGTTTTTTTCAATCTAAAATGAGTGTGTGTAATTTGTCTTAAACACAATTTCTACTCTACTGATCAGGCTAAGGGTGATTACCAATACACTCCCACTGCCCAGCTAGTCCTATCAGAGCACTGGCTTATCTCTGAATATGGGGAAAACTTTAACCTGTAGAACCTTTAGACAGTAGTTTCTGATGTGAAAAAGTCTATATACACAGGGCAGGGCCAATTTTAACCTCAGAACTATGATATTAACACAACTCATAAAGGTATGCTAAGTTAATCTATACAACAAATATATAAGCTCTGGGACAAATAGTTTTGACAAGAAGAGTTTCAAGTTTTTCCTATGCATATATAGTGATCCCATGGGCTGTTTAAGAAGTCAGCTACAAAAAACTGTCAATCCCTAGGGTGGGGCCAATTTTGACCCTAGGGGCATAATTTATGTAACTTTTGTAGAAGACCTGAAGTTGAAGCTATGTGCCAAATATGAAAGCCGAGAACCTTCTAGTTTGAGAGGAGAAGAATTTCAAAGTTTTCACAATATGTTTCTATTGAAAAGTGAAAACCCCTGGGACAGGGCCAATTTTGACCCAAGGGGCATAATTTATATAACTTTTGTAGAGGACCTACAGATGATGCTATGTACCAAAGATGAAAGCTGAGAACCCTATAGATTCAGAGGAGAAGATTTTTAAAGGTTGAAATTGTTGACGCCAGACGACGGACGAAGACGGACATCAGGCGATTACAAAAGCTCACCTTGAGCACAAAAAGCTCTGGTGAGCTAAAAAAAAAGATAAACCCTTGGGTAGGGCCATTTTTGGTCCCGGAGTCATGATTTGAACAATCTCTGTAGAGGACCATTAGATGATGCTACATATTGAATATCAACGGTCTAGGACATACGGTTTCAGAGAAGAAGATTTTTAAAGATTTTCCTATGAAAAACTGATAAACCCTTGGGCAGAGCCATTTTTGGTCCGGGGTTCATAATTTATACCATCTTTGTAGAGGACCATTAGATAATGCTACATACCAAATATCAAAGATCTAGGCCTTATGGTTTCAGAGAAGAAATTTTTAAAAAAAAATCCTTTGAAAAACTGATAAGCCCCAGGGCGGGGCCATTTTTAATTCCGGGGGTCATAATTTGAACAATCTTTGTAGAGGACCATTAGATCATGCTACATACCAAATATCAAAGGTCTAGGCCTTACCGTTTCAGAGGAGGAGATTTTCAAAGATTTTCCTGTGAAAAACTGATAAGCCCTGGGGCTTGGCCATTTTTGGTCCGGGGTCATAATTTGAACAATCTTTGTAGACGACCATTAGATGATGCTACATACCAAATATCAAAGGTCTAGGCCTTATGGTTTCAGAGAAGAAGATGTTTAAGTAACTTGTCGACGAGGCACAACGCACACCGCACGATGCATGACGCCGGACACTGCCCCCTCACAACACCTCACCTGGTAATTTGTGCCAGGTGAGCTAAAAATGGGAGGCAATAACTCAAATATTATTGAAGCAAGAGTTATGATACTTGTGCATAACACTTCCTTCCATCATGCTCTTTCAATACATGAAACGTAATTGAAATAGCATCAGTAGAGCAGGAGTTATTAATCAGACAAAAATATGTAACAAAGAGCAGTAACTCCAAAAGTATTGAAGCCAGAGTTATGGCCCTTATACATGACACTTTCCCTCATCATACTCTGTCAATGTATGAAGTTTCAATCAAATAGCATTAGCCATGTAGGATTTATCCTCCGGACAAGAAAGTGTGAATAACTGACCTTGAATTGTGACCATGACCTTGAATTGTGACATTGTCCTTTGACCCACATGCCTAAATCCTGCTGTCTGCACATCGGCTTGTTAAGGAGAACCTTTTTGCCGCAGCACTTTGGAATCCTTCCAAGGGTTATACAGATGTAGAGCAGACATAAAAATTAAGGCTAAAACATTTGACCTTGAATCGTGACCTTGACCTTTTAAGAATGTGCCTAAAACCTGCTTCTGCACTTTGCCTTTTTAAGAAGAACATTTGTGCCACAGCATTTTGGAATCCTACAAGGGTTTAAGAGATACAGGGCGGGCACGAAGGGTGTAGCTAAAAACATTTGACCTTGAATTGTGACCTTGACCTTTGACTCACATACCTGAATTGAATGCCCTGCACATTGTCTTGTTGAGTCAAACATTTGTGACAAAGCATTTTGAAATCCTTCTATATTTGTGAGAGATATGGAGCGGACACGAGTGTGACAGACAGACAGACAACTCAACCAAAAACAATATGTCTCCCCATTATAAACGGCGGAGACATAATTATGTAGTCTATGTTAATGTGTACAATGTTCCATTATCCTTGGTCAATTTTCAAGTTCACAATTCAAGCTTTAGCCCTCAGATTTTATCATGGTCAAATTTAGATTTCAGCCAAGTTGTGGTTAATCAAACACCTCTTGTCCAAACCCCCAGCATTTTTTGAAGTATGTTTATATTCCCGAATCCTATCCTTCTTATTACTACTTGTATGTGAAACTTTCTGGATTTTTCAAATTTGTATTTTCAGAAGCCCGACATTTCAGAACAAAGGGGAATAACTCAAAATGTATGCAGAGTGATGGACCTTATTTACATTAATGGTTATCAATGAGAGAGAGACACGTGTGAAATTTAAAAGCTCTATAATGATAAGTTTAGAAATGACATCCAAAATAAGAAAGTGTGACGAAAATCAGAAGAAAGGGGAATAACTCAAAAAGTATTGCATGCAGAGTGATGGACCTGAATTACATCAGTGGTCCTCAATGAGAGGAAGACACATGTGAATTTTGAAAACTCTATAATAATTAGTTTAAAAATGACAGCCAATAAAACAAGAGGGCCATTGGCACTATATCGCTCACCTGAGTTACAGTAATATATGTACATGTATATTGACATGTTAATTTTTCAGTGGACAACATTTCTAGCAGATGAAATAAGCTTAGTGCACTGCTTTCACCCTTTCACTGCTGAATAAACTTGAACTGAATTCAGAACTAATACCAAGTGACTGGTTGACCAAGATCTAAACTGTTTACAACTTGTGCCATTCTTGCCTTAGCTCAAAATGCCTAAAACTGGTCTTTGAGAAATTCAAATGACTTCAATAAAGCTATGCAATTATACCTTGACCCAGGTATATAGGCAAATAAAGTGCTAGGCAGTACATAATGCCAGTTTTTGTGTGAAAATCGTTTAACCTTTTCCCTGATATAAAGCTGTTTTTATGCATTAGCAAACAGAGTCGACTCAGATCAGACGACTCCTACGGAAGCTGTCTGATCTGGGTCTTCTCTGTTTCTTTTGACACAATATAGATCGGATTCTACAGTTTTTGTCAAAGCAGAAACTTCTCTTCAGAGAAATAATGTGTTTTACACATTAAAAATAAGAGTAGACTAGATCAGACGGCTGCTATAGAAGCTGTCTGATCAGAGTCTGCTCTGTTTACATTTGACAAGATATAGATTTGATTTTACAGTTTTTTTCAAAGCTAAAACTTCTATTTATGGCAATAACAATTTTTTTAAGCATTAGCAAACAAGAGTAGTCCCAGATCAATTTTGGTCAAAGCAAACAGGTTAAGGGTTAATAGGTGTTTAGAAATAATTCTAGCTCTAGGTGTGAATATCTGATGATAATTCAATTAAACGGGTCATTAGTATTTTTAACAATTGAAATTGAGAAGAGTTACGTCTACTGTTATAATTAAGTTATATTTACTCAGTTATTTCATTAATATCATACAAGATTCAGACATTTTAGGACTTTTTAATGTGTTGTCATCAAATTTTATAAAAAAAAGTTATATTTAAGATGCTTTTTGGGGCAGCAGACTTAATCCACAGTAGTAAGTTTAACACCTATCTTTGTTAAGGGGGGGGGGGGGGGGGGGGGGGGGGGGCAAATGCATTATCATGTTTTCTTAAACAATTACCATGACAAAGAATTACCATGACTTATATCAGTTGGGCCATTGCATAATCATGTTTTCACAGTTTTTTTAAACAATACCATGACTTACATCCATTGGGTTTGGACCCAGATCAAAAGTCTAGATGGTGATCATTTTTCTTGATTGGCTGAATTGTTACTTTCCTATATCTCTCACATCTAATTTGAGAGACATTGGAAGACACCATGTAACATCTAGCTAGCACTCACACTACACACTGGGGTTAATGGGTCAACATCCCTTTCAAAATGCCTTTAATGTTTCGTCTGCAACAAAAAGTTATTGTCATCTGCTTCAATTCTTAAAATAAACTTACTTTCATTTTTTTGCAAAAATATGGTTAAGATGACAAACAGTTTGGATCCTGATGAGACGCAGCAGTATGCGGCCTCTCATCTGGATCCAAACTGTTTGCATAGGTAATCACAGTTTCACCACTAGCATGCAAAGAGTTAAGAGTCATGCATTGACCTGGAGAGATTTTACTGCCCAGCAGCTGTAAGCTTTGAACTGCTGCTGGTCTGCAGTTTAGGATCTGGAGTTGTTTATTTAACCCTTAATTTCTCTCATATAAAATTGTTTTCATGCATCTGCAAACAGAGTAGACCCAGATAAGGTGGCTCTTATAGGATCAGGGTCTGCTATGTGCTAATGGAATTTGATAGATGTTTCTATGCCTTCTAAAACAGCTACACTGATTCACCTTCAACATTTTATTATAAATAGTTATAAATAGAATGATACTAGAACTCCAATGCAGTTATCTCCCTTTGTCCCTTATGGCTATGCTGATGGGACAAGGGAAATAACTGTGAGGAAATTACCTTTTAAGTGTTACAGATTCTGATGTTAAGTAGATAAAACCCAAGGGTGAGACCATTTTTGGCCCAGGGGTCATTATTTGAACACACCTGGTAGTGGTATATTAGGTGATGCTTCATACCAAATATCTTAGCTCTAGATTATGTGGTTTCAGACAAAAAGATTTTTAAAGGTTTCCCTATATAAGTCTATGTAAAAACTACAAGCCCCAGGGCAGGGCCATTTTTGGCCCGGGGGTCATCATTTTAACAAACTTGGTAAAGGACCATTAGATGATGCTATATACCAAATATCAAAGCTCTAGAAATTGTGGTTTCAGAGAAGAAGATTTTTAAAGATTTAAAAAAATCAAAGGCCTGAACAGCCATAATTGCTTTCGAGTTTGATAAGGATGTTAAGTGTAAGGGAAGAAGTTGCTGTACATGTTAATCACCATTTTTGACGTCTTGGAATTGTTTAATGTAATACTAAAAATATGACAGACTGTAGCAACAGTCAAACCATAAGCAAAGTGGTTATTAGTAACACTCAGACAGTCCTTGACTTCAACAAGTCAGAAATGCAATGCTGAGTGACAGTGTCCATCTTTCAATTCATATCAAAGCAATATCAAATGCTGTTGTGTATTTCAAAGCACTACCCTCCTTATTAATTATGAATCCTAGAATTTTAACTACTGTTTAGACAACGTAGTATGAAATTTTAGTTAAATTTTGTTCGGGTTTATATACATGTATGCAAACACACAAACATTAATCCAAAATCTTGGTTGATTCATAATGATATCAAATGTACAGTTAATTCCTAATAATCCATATGATGTTTTATCCTATCAAAACTCCACCATGAATTCCACTGATCATAAACTTATATGAATCCCAACTTTTATATTCCAATTTATTCTTGAAATTTGGACTGACAGCATTTTGTTATTAACACTCAAGATTACAGATAAATCATTTTCAAATGAATTCTATAATTGTTCTATCATTACTGGGTCTATTCAAAATAGCCAAACGGAGACTAACCCCTGTAAATATACATGATCAGAGTAGACACTGTTTTACACCTTTTTAAAATATAACTTCATTTCCATCAGATCAGGATATTGATGGCCAAGAATGATATCATCTCTGGCTATTTCATATCAAATTTGTTGTCAAATGTTCTTTGCTATGACATCTCCCAGGGTTTTTTCTTTGATTTTAGGGAAAGGGCATGGCCTTACCGGAGGGGAAAAATAAGCGTGAAATGAAAGATCAGAAAATATCAACATAACATTTAACATGTTCATATTTTCTCTATCAAGTGACAGTACAATTCAATTAAAAGCATTTCATGCAGTTCTGATAATTTAATGGTGTTTTTCTTGTGTGTTTTGTCTGCAACTGCATAACTCTTGGCTATTACTAAAATTGTAAACACGTCATCAATGAGTTTTCATAAAAACCCATTATAAATCAGAAATCACAGTAAATCTCAACTATTCCATTAACCAAGACAAATATGATCGGACTTTTGGTAGATAAAAGATATCATCCGCATTTTTTGTAAATGAAGAAGCCTACATGTATGTCTCGCATTTTTGCGATGACAATGGCATGAATGGAAAGTTCCATCTCGGTTTGTGGAGAAACTAATTAAATCCATTGTAGAGAGTAATACGCATACTAGCCTGTTAACACTGCAAGAGAAGTTGGCATCTCTATCGTGTTTCATCAGTAAAATTACGCTAATAGAAAGAAATTGTTGTGGTACTGCTGGTATGAAAGCGAAAGTACAGACACTGCGATTCATAAACGCTATACGGATTACTCAGATCTCTAGGTTAGACGGATGTATAGAAATGCGGTTAGCGTTTTATCACGTACACGGCGGAGAGGTAATTGATCAATGAAAAACACAACAGGTTTTCTAGTTGGGAAGTCTTTGCTATCGGCGGAGAAGAAATTTATAATTTACAGACAAGCTATTGCTGCTGTAGAAACGCCAATGTGTTGCGAAAACAATGTTTAACTAAACACCAGGAATGAGGTTCATATACGCGTATATGATAAATGCTGATTTTCAAGCTTGCGCAACTCATATCCGCGGATATGAACTTCATATCTGGTCAGATCCGGTGTTTAGTCATACCGATATTCTTTCGCGTTTTTGGGAGTATATTCAATAATTCAAGCTTTTAAAAGGTTGATCTTGTGTAGACTAGAAGTTATCTGACAAAGCGAAGTGTTATTAAATGCATGAAAAGTAAATAAATTAATGAACAATTTACAACAAAACTAGTTTAGAATTGAAGAGAACTATTTTCTCTTGCGCATGTTCACAAGAAATAGTGAACTCTTTGCCGTAAAAACGACCGATCGCTATATTGCATTCTTCGAAAGCAATAAAAACCTGTAAAAGAAGTGGGGCTGGGCCATTTTTTGCCCGGGGGTCATGATTTTAACAAAACTGATAGAGGACACCCTAAGGTACATTTCTGTGAAATTTGGTTGAAATCCTCCCAGTGGTTTAGGAGAAGAAGTCATTTGAAATAAAAGTGAACGGACAGACGGACGGACAGATGGACAGACGGACGACAGGCGGTCACAATAGCTCACCTTGAGCCTTTGGCTCAGGTGAGCTAAAAAGTGTGAGGGGCAGACAGACAGACAGACAGACGACAGAAAAGTGATCCCTAAGTGACACACCAGGGTTCCCACAAAACAGAAAAAATAAAATTCCCTGACTTTTCACTGACTTTTCCCTGTCCGAATTTCAATTTTCCCTGACCCCATGTTAACAGATTAAGTTTAATTGGTCATCTATGAGCATGATCGATAAATGTTGGCCTCCGTCCTCCCCATCAGCCAATCCTTACCATCTCTCTCTTTATGACAACTATATATACAGCAGTAGTGTTTTGATCATTTAAAAAAAAATGTTTTTGACTCTTTCATTTTTAATTGCTCAATATTGAATGTTACATGCAGGATGCCAAACATATCCTAATATGCACCCAAAGTATAAAGTATCTTGAACATTTTCTACCTCTCTTAAACCTTTCCTCCATTATTTTTTAATAGAGACTCCATCTACTATGAATATATAATTAAGTAAAAAAAATTTTTTTAAAGCAAAGTTAAGAAATATTTTGGCAGTAGACTACAGTAAAAACTCAGATTTATGATATTTTTCTAAGCAAACAGAGTAGACCCTGATCAGGCAGCTCCTACAGGAGCTGTCTGATATGGGTCTATTCTGTTTGCAAAGGTGATAAAATGTGTATCTATGGTAGAAATGGTTAATCTTTCAGTTTTTCTATGTAAGCTGAATTTTAAAATAGTACGTCATACAGTGTGTAAGACACTGATACAGCATGCTAATAAAATGGGGTCAAAATTGGCCCCGTCCCAGGGCTGGTTAGTTTTCTATAGAAACACATGGTGAAAACTTTGAAAATATTCTCCTCTTTTTTTCTGGTGAGTGATATCAGGGCCTTTCAGGCCCTCTTGTTTTGCAATTTAATCAAAATTTTGCATCACTTGGGATATTTTTCCCAAATTGGGAAAAATAGGTCCTTTTAATGGGTCTATATAGATGCCAGAAAAGGGTCTACATTTTCACTGTTTTCATAATAGCAGACCAAATATTGCCGCCGGCAAGTGAAGACAGTACAGTAGAATGTCGAATATCTTGCACCGCTGCCCAGCCTGTCCTAACAAGTGAAGACACTACAGTAGAATGTCCAATATCTAGCATTGCTGCCCTATTGTAGCACTGCTGTCAAAATGGATGCTGGAGTCTTGCAGAGGTGCCAGAATTCTCCAATGATTTTGTTTTAACAGACTTCGTGACAGATATACTATAAAATTTGGATGTGAAATATACAAAGCTAATCAAAGATGTGTAAAGATGTTCTCTTTGATTTTATGGCTGAATGCATGAAACAATAAAAATGTGACATGTATTTTGACATGATAATCTTTGAAAAAGGCCCTTAATGGTCAACATATTAGATCAGAGCAATTCAAGTATTTATGTATAAAGATGTTTGGTTTAGTCAAAATTGAAGAAACTGCCTTAGCCTTTTATTTTCAGTCTTTCTCCTTTTTGACATATTTCCTCAGCCCTCATCCTTTGGATCCAAAATTCCCTGACTTTTCCCTGACTTTTGCCAAATTCCAAATTTCCCTGACCAATTAAAAAATTCCCTGACTTTTCCCTGACCTTGAAAAAAAATCTTTTTTCCCTGACTTTTCCCTGTCCGTGGGAACCCTGACACACTGCCTTTCGGCAGGTAACACAAAAAGGAGATATTCTTGAAAACATTTCCGCATCTTATCTGGGCCTCTGTGATTCAGTTGTACTACTCACCAAGACATTCTATACGCTCTACATTGGCATTGGCATTGGTAGGACAGTTTTCACACTGGATCTGGTCTGCAAGGGGCTGGAACTGGTCAATAGGACACTGGGTGCAGTCATCTGAGTTCTCATCATAGACAGAACCAGGACTACAGGGAACTGTAAACAAAATATACAGTGATTATGTATAGATATTTTTTTCCTATATTATATTAAAAGTTATTTCCAGGTAGAAGTCTTTTTTTATCTTTCTTTCTGGAGGAAAATTGCAAAAGGTTTAAGCTAGGAATATCAACATATATTGTTATGGGCCCACAAGTCTTTATTAACCCTTCGCTTGCTGAATTTCATGCCCTGTTGTATAATTACATATATCTTCACTGTATACAAGTATTTCACTGTGCAATCACTGCTGTGGAGTGCACTGGTTGCACAATCAACTTGTAAATAGTGCAGACCCTGATGAGACAGCTCCTGCAGGAGCCGTCTCATCTGGGTCTTCACTATTTACAGGAAGGTATATTGACGTGAATAGCAAGCGAAGGGTTAATCCTTCACTCCATGAATATTTATGTTATTCCATATGCAAACAAAGCAGACCCTGATCAGAGGACTGCTTCAGAAGCCATCTGATCTGGGTCCACTCAGTTTGCAAAGGCAAAGAAAGGTTAAATGTTTCCTTCATATCAACATCTTTCCATGCCTTTGTAAACAGAGTAGACCCAGATCAGATGACTCTGTCTGCTCTGTTTGCTTTTGGTATAATTTAGATATGATCCTACATTTTTTCACTGAAAAAATTATATTACCGCTATGAAATTCAGCTAATAAAAAATTCCTGATGTCATTTATTAAGGCATTTCTTACATGAATATTGAACAGGGAAAGTGTTACCCCTTCCTCCATAAATACGCCTTTCTACACCTCTGTAATAAACCATTGTGATAAATAGAGCATTTGCTCCTATAGGAGCAAATACTCTATTTATCGCAATGGTTTCAAACTACAAAATCATAAATTTTACTTTTCTCTAGTCAATGCTCTTTTTGGGTAGATTCATTCAAAGAGGTTGGATTTAAAAATAGCCTATGGAGGAAAGGGTTAAATACAGAATTGGGAACGTGCAAGCCACCACTGAGGTACAAACTCATTACCTCCAAATCATGAGGGGGTGCTATACCACTGAGAAACTGTGCCCCAGAAACCAAAAATACCTTGATTTAACCCTTTCCTTCATACAAATGCTTTTACTTTTGCAAACAAGAAACAGGGTAGACCCAGGCAAGATGGCTCCTATAAGAACTGACTGATCAGGGTCTGCTCTGTTTGCCAATGAAAATATAATACAGACGATTTGGTTGTAACATCAAGGAGGATAATGCACTAATGCATGCATGACGTCTTTGCACTCATGACCACATTATTTTGATGATGTCATTTGATGATGTCATGTCACTTAAAACAAGGGCATGTTGTATTGCTATGCAAGACATGAGTCCCCTACCGGACTGAAAAACAAGAGTACCGCATACGGTACATAATACGCCCACTTGCAAACTTTCTCTGATTCAATATGCCTTATAAGTGTTGACATTTTCTAATCTGTGCTTCAGAACTTGATTTCCATATTAAGGTGATACTATTTTTTTTAAAAAAATGAAGTGATTATCTTATTAAATAAAAAAGTTGAATAAAAAAATATCCTCATATTTGCAGATTTTTGAAAAGTGCAAAGGCCATAACTCTGTAAAAACAAACTGAATGAACCTCAAAATAAACTCAGCTTCCGATTTTGTTGCTTAAATCATTTCCTTTAAGTTTCATTTATTTCATTTTAATAGTTTTCCCAGAAAACAAGAGACAAACTAAAAGCTGATTGACAAACAAAGCAACGAACACACAAAGTTCAAGGACCATAATTTAAGAATAAAATGACTTACCAAAACCCCCGCAATATATGTGAAAATTCATATTAAGGTTTAACCATATAAAAATAATTGAAGTAAATATCAGTTATGGCCATCCTCATATATATATTTGCATAGATTTGCATTATTTCTTTTAAGTGCAAGGGTCATAACTCCAAAACAGCAAATCAAGTGAACCTCAGAATTAAGTTAGCTTCAGGTTTTGATGCATTAAACATGTGTGTGAAGTTTCATTAATATCTGTCAAATAGTTTTCCCACAAAGCAGCGGACAAACTATATGCATATATTTGCATTATTTTTTAAGTAAAAGGGCCATAACTCTGAAATGAAAAATCAAACGAACCTCAGAATCGACTCAGCTTCAGATCTTGATGCATTAAACAGTTGTCTTTTGTTTCATTAATATCTCTCAAATAGTTTTCCCAGAAAACAGCGGACAAACTATTTGCATATATTTGCATTATTTTTAACGTAAAAGGGCCATAACTCTGAAACGAAAAATCAAATGAACCTCAGAATCAATCAGCTTCAGATCTTGATGCATTAAACATTTGTGTGAAGTTCCATTAATATCTCTCAAATAGAAAACAGCGGACAAACTATTTGCATCTATTTGCATTATTTTTTAAGGACAAGGGCCATAACTCTGAAATGAAAAATCAAATGATCCTCAGAATCAACTCAGCTTCTGATCTTGATGCATTAAACATTTGTGTGAAAATTCATTAATATCTCTCAAATAGTTTTCCCACAAACAGCGGACAATCTATTTGCATGTATTTACATTATTTTTTAAGTAAAAGGGCCATAACTCCAAAACGACATATCAAATGAACCTCAGAATCAACTCAGCTTCAGATCTTGATGCATTAAACATTTGTGTGAAGTTTCATTAATATTTCTCATATAGTTTTCCCAGAAAACAGCGGACAAACTATTTGCATTTTTTAAGGACAAGGGCCATAACTCTGAAACGAAAAATCAAATGAACCTCAGAATCAACTCAGCTTCAGATCTTGATACATTAAACATTTGTGTGAAGTTTCATTAATATCTGTCGAACAGTTTTCCGAGACAGGGCCACGCCAATATACGACCACCTTTATTAGGTGGGCATATAAAAAACCTCCACTCTCCCCACCCCACCCACCTATGGTGTGGCTGACCATGGTATATACATGACCACTTGAATGATATTAGTACCTACTTTCATACATTGAATCGGTAAATAAAAAGATATTGTCCTGACAAGAAAATATGAAAAAGGGTAGTAACTCCAAAAATATTGATGCTAGAGTTATTGCTTTAGTGCATGAAACTACACCTCATCATGCTTGTTCCATATGAGAAGTTCCAAATCAATTAAACCAGAACATAAAGAGTTATTAACTGGACTAGAAAATATGAAAAGGGGAAGAGATAAAAAAAATATTGATGCTAGAGTTATGGCCCTTGTGCATGACACTACCCTTCATCATGATTGTTCCATATGTAAAGTAGATAAAGAGTTATTGTCCGGACAAGAAAATATGTAAAAGGGGAATAACTCCAAAAATATTGATGCTAGAGTTATGGCCCTTGTGCATGACAATAGCCCTCATCATGCTTCTTCAATGTGTGAAGTTGTAATGAATTTGGCATAACTTTGAAGGAGATATGGCCCGGACACGAAGCATAACAGACAGACGGACGGACGGAATCGAGAAAACCTATAGTCCCCCAACCGGTAACCGGTGGGGGACTAATAACAACCCAATGTCACCATGATGCTGGATCAACATTATTCTCTTTGATTTTATGGCTGAATGCATGTAACAAAAATGTGACTTGTATTTTGACATGATAATCTTTGAAAAAGGCCGTTAGTGGTCGAAATATTAGATCAGAGCAGTTCAAGTATTTATGGAAAATATACCTATACCAAGAACAATCCAAGTATTTATGGAAAATATACCTATACCATTATAAAATTCAGATAAAGAATGTTCATGATGTCAATATGTCTTACATGAATATTTAACAGGGAATGGGTTAACCTTTTCCTCCATATATACGCCTTTCTACGCCTCTGTAAAAATCACCTGTTAAAACCATTGTGATAAATAGAGCATTTGCTCCTATAGAACTACAAAATTCTAAAAAACATCCGTTTCTCTAGTTAATGCTCCTTTTCTGTAGATTCATTCGAAGAGGATGGGTCTAAAAATAGCTTATGGATGAAAGGGTTAAACAATATTGATTGAAACTCATTCAAAACAAAAGTTATGGAAACTAGCGAAAACTTACCACAGATATTGTTGTTGACACTGGTATAACCAGTGGAGCAGCCTTGGGAGCTGGGCCCAGTTTCTACACCAACTGGAGACCATTGAATAAAACTATTCACATTACTTGAGTCTACACATCTAACATTGTCTCCCAACAGAAAGAATGTAGCAGTTTCATCTATCTTGGCTTTACAGGCAGTTATCTGTGGATTAGTCGAATCTGTACTTGTTGAACTGAATTCCAATACAGCTGTAATCTGAAAATTGATTGTATATTTTTTATATCTATACCATATTCCCCCAAATAACTCCAACCCCAACCCCAACTCTAATAAGCCACCCCTTACTAACTTAAACCTTATATAACAATTAAATAAAGAAATATGTTTTACAAAATACCTGGTGCAGGTGGTAGCTTAAAGCAGATTAAAAGCAACACAGAAAGCTCCCATAGCTTTCTACTCCTATAATCTCTTTAATCCAAAAATAAGCATTTCTACACCTTTGCAAACAGAGTAGACCAAGAGCAGACAGCTCCTGTAGGAGCCGTCTGATCAGGGTCTGATACAGTATATCATATCAACTTGAATTAAACTCATTCTGATTATAACAAGAGCTGTCCGCAGACAGCGCGCTCCACTTTCTTTAGTGCTGGATAGTGTAGTGGAAGTCTAAGTCAGAAAGGGGAGATAACAACAGCAAAATTAACTTTAGGGTTACCTACCCTTGTGAAATGGGTCCCCCTTGTAATAGTTAATATGTATACCAAAGATGAACCAAATATCTTTGACAGTTTCTGAGACATGGACCTGAACATAAAACTTAACCAACAATGAAATTCTAAGTCGAACAAGAGGGCCATGAGGCCCTGAAGCGCTCACCTGAGATAACCCCAGGGGCTGGGCCATTTTTTACCACAAAGAATTATGTGGACAACCTTGGTAGAGAACCACAAGGCAAAGCAGTATGTCATTAATTAAAGGCCTAAGCCTTATGGTTTCAGAGAGAAATAATATTTCATATTTTTCCCATGAAAAACTGATAAGCCCTGAGGCAGGGCCAAGTTTCGCCCAGTGGTCAGGGTTGTAAGTTAAACATTCTTGGCAGAGGACCACAAGCCACAGCTACATATTTATAGAGGACCATTAGATCATGTTAGTCACACCAAATATCAATGGTCTAGGCCTTACAGTTTCAGTAGATTTTTAAAGATTTTCCAATGAAAAACTGATAAGCCCTTGGGCGGGGCCATTTTTGGCCCGGGGGTTATAATTTGAACAATATTTGAAGAGGACCATAAGATCATGCTACATACCAAATATCAAAGGTCTAGGCCTAACAGTTTCAGAGAAGAAGATTTTTTAAAGATTTTCCTATGAAAAACTGATAAGCCCTTGGGCGGGGCCATTTTTGGCCCGGGGGTCATAATTTGAACCTATTTTATAGAGGACCATTAGATCATGCTACATAACAATTATCAAAGGTCTAGGCCAAACAGTTTCAGAAAAGAAGATTTTTAAAGATTTTCCAATGAAAAACTGATAAGCCCATGGGTGGGGCCATTTTTGGCCCGGGGGTCATAATTTGAACAAAGTATGTAGAGGACCATAAGATAATGCTTCATACCAAATATCAAAGGTCTAGGCCTTACAATTTCAGAGAAGAAGATTTTTAAAGATTTTCCTATGAAAAACTGATAAGCCCTTGGGTGGGGCCATTTTTGGTCCGGGGGTCATAATTTGAACAGTATTTGAAGAGGACCATAAGATCATGCTACATACCAAATATCAAAGGTCTAGGCCTAACAGTTTCAGAGAAGAAGATTTTTTAAAGATTTTCCTATGAAAAACTGATAAGCCCTTGGGCGGGGCCATTTTTGGCCCGGGGGTCATAATTTGAACAGTATTTGAAGAGGACCATAAGATCATGCTACATACCAAATATCAAAGGTCTAGGCCTTACAGTTTCAGAGAAGAAGATTTTTAAAGATTTTCCTATGAAAACGCCCTCTGGCGGCCATGTTTTTTGCCGGATCAAAATTCTTTTAACAACTTTTGAAGTCTATCAACTGAGAAACATTTTGGTGAAAACTATATTCAAATCGGACAAGTCATTCTGGAGAAGAAGATTTTTCTAGATATTGTGTATGGTTGCCATGGCAACAAGACCGATGGCCCCACCCACTATCTTTTAACAACTTTTGAAGCACCCACCAACAGTATGTATCTGACCAAGTTTGGTTACAATTGGGCAGTCGGTTTCAGAGAAGAAGTCGTTTGAAATTGTTGACGGACAGACGGACATAACGGATGGGTAGTTGTGTGACTTTTTCCTTTGATCTTTTCTTGTGTGACTAGTCCCACAAGAAAAACTATTTTTGGCTCTAACTTTTGAAAAGAATGATCTGGAAGCTAACCCTAACCCTAACCCTATGTCCGACAACTGGACAGGTTAATGTCACAAGAAATGGCCAGGTTAATGTCACAAGAGATGGCCAGGTTAATGATTTTACTTGTGGGACTAGTTAGAAAAAGTCACACAACTACCCTTTGGTGAGTGCGGACAGACGGACAGACGGACGCCGGACGCCGGACACAGGGGTATCACAAAAGCTCACCTTGAGCACTTTGTGCTCTGGTGAGCTAAAAAGGGGCATAACTATGGCAAAATTAATTTTAGAGTTACCGGTACCTACCCTTGTGAAATGGGTTCCCCTTGTGATAGTAAACATACATACCAAATATGAACCAAATATCTTTGATGGTTTCTGAGAAAAGGACCTTAACAAAAAGGTTAACCAACGCCGACGCCGACGAGAGGGTCATGACAATAGCTCCACTTTTTGAAAAAGTGTCGCTAAAAACATAGTCACAGTAACAAACAGTTTGAATCCTAGAAGAGACGTCAGGTTACTCAGTGTCTCATCTGGATCCAAACTGATTGCAAAGGTAATCACAGATGTGACATTGGCAATTCTTTTCTAACATTCTCCTATTTACCCTATATATTTGAACACCTGTAATGTTCCTCTCCAACTTGCATAGCTGAATAATCCAATATTGTACCATTTTGATAACTTTGAATTTGACTGACGGAGTATCAGTTCCTTGCTTGTAATGTTCAAGGTTCGTTCTGTTGAACATTACACAATGTGGACTTGCCTTGACATTTGTTTCATTAAGATAACATATTTGTGTACTATGGGGATACAATATATCGTCAAGTTACCTATGGGTACAAATTGCGCCTCTCTTGTTGCATATTTGTTTTAGTATTGCTATGAGACGGATTTTAAAGCTTAAAACCTGATACACAAGCTGATATAGTTAATGCGTTAAATAAAACTTCTAGGTATTGAGACAATATTTTGAATTTGGATAATCCTTATTTTGAAACTATGGTTTTTTTCTATTTACCCAAAAGAACTTACTTTAAACAAAGCAAATCAATACAACTCTATTGCTTCCTTTTTAGATTTGAATCTTTCCATCATAAATGATAAAGTTTCTCCCAAAATGTATGATGAAAGGGAGGATTTTAATTTCAAAACTGTTAAGTATCCTTTTCTAGATGGAGATGTGCCTCATTCTACATCTTATGGAGTTTACATTTCTCTAATAATTGACTTTGCCCAAGCCTGTTCTTTGCTAGAAGATTTTAATAGTCGTAATTTAATCACAACTGATAAACTTCTTAAGCAAGGTTACATCATAAAATTAGGAATGCTTTTTCTAAATCTTATTATCGAAATTTACCTCTCATTAGTAAATATAATTGCAATCTATGGACATTATTGCAACAAGGTATTTCTAATCCAGAATTCTATGTTGACATTATCTACATACATGTACTTAGGAAAATTCAGGGTCATATCCATTTATATGCTTTGTTTTTTAAATGCATTAAAGGTTTTAGGAAGAAAGGTTATGACCCCATCACAGCAACACACTGCATGTTTGGTTATTGAACCCTTTACAGTCAGTAGTTAGGCTTCCCTCTTTGCTTGCACAATGACAGGCAGAGGGTAGTACTCTATGATGGTATACTCTTAAACTCAGAAACGGGATGAGCTTACCAGATACATGCATAGCCTTTTTTCTGTCGTGCCCATAACGGCTTCCCTGTGGTTGCTCTGACTTCAGCAAAGTCATTGAGTACATATTTGACAGACTTTCACAGTTATTGTCATGCTATGTTATATATATATTATCCTCCCAATTTGACCTGAGACTCGATTAAATTTCTGCGTGTTTATCAGGATTGTTCGTAATACTCTGTGACAAAACATAGCAAACCAAAAGCCATGTTCCACGAGGATTGTACAGTAAAACACCTCTAATGCGACCACTTAATGAATGAACTTGACCGTCCTTATAAGCAGCTGATTGCTTAATGCAGGACAAAAGTTATGCAGAAAGCTCTTACAGGAGCTTTCTGCATAACTTTCGTCCTGTATTAAGCTACCATGTCTTTGACACTTTGAATTATGCTCCCTTTTGCTGGTCGGTTATATTAGAGGAGTTTTACTGTATTTATAAAGCGCATTCTTATATCTTCGGAAATTTATTTGAAGATTACCGACGATAATACACGGAGTATGCATGAGTCTCAGGTCAAATTTGTAGGATAATATTGTCCTGTGTTAACCATCTCCTATGTTGTGGGGAAGTCTGGCTGGGATACCTTTATTTACAGTATTTGTTAAGCTAGAGTGACTTTGAGATAAGTGTGAGGTTAGGACGTCCATGAACCGGTTTAAACCCCCAGTGGTGTTTTTGCCACTGACCGTTCCAAGGTGGTACTCTCTTTGTCACCCTTGCTTTTGTGTTTGTTTTGTGTCTTTTTGCTTTTGTGTTTGTGCTTTTGTTTGTGTTTGATGTTTTTTGTCTCGTGTGTTTGTGTGTGTGCGTGTGTATGTGTTTAGTTGTGTGGATGTGTTGCTAGCTTTCTGTTGCTGTTTTGGTGTTGGTTACCTTTTGTTTGTGTCTTTTCCTGCTTGATTTAACTACTTTTTTATTTAACCCTTTGCTCCATAAATACGCCTTTCTACGCTTCTGTAAAAATCACCTGTTGAAACCAATGTGATAAATACAGCATTTGATCCTATAGGAGCAAATGCTCTATTTATCACAATGGCTTCAAGTTACAAAGTTCTAAAACTTTCCTTTTCTCTAGTTAATGCTCCTTTTCGATACATGTAGATTCACTAAAAGAGGTTTGGTATAAAAATAGCCTATGGAGGAATGGGTTAACTCTTAGAATGCAGGAAACAAACACTAGCAATATCTTTTGCAATGTCTTTTGCAAACAATGCAGACCCAGAATAGAGGTCTCCTAGAAGAGCCCTCTGGTCAAGGTCTGCACTGTTTGTCATTCAAAGTTGTCTAGTATAAACCTTTACACAGAGCAGGCTCTATAAATACATGTAATAAGAAGTTGCCACAGTATTGTTTTGTAGGTGGTCCTGTATGGATAATTGCTAAATGAAACTAAAAGATAGCACACAGTGTGACCAGATCAGGATCTCCTTTGTTTGCAAAGGTGTAGAAAGTCGAATATAGGGAACAATGGGTTAAAACATATGACAATGCAGGCTGAAAGTCAAGCAGGAAGTTTCTAGAGGAATTGGACCGCATGACTGCCACATGTCAAAAACATTCTCTTTAACTATCGAGTTTTCACGGTTATTCCAATAGATGAACTGAATAGCTCGCTCTAATCAGACATTGGCACAGTCTTTCTATTTTTCAACCATTTCCTAAAGAACATTGATAACTTCATGAATATTCACTAACTTGACCAAAATCTGTAAGATATGAGGTCTATACAACACCACACACAGAGCTGACACTGATCAGACAACACCACACACAGAGCTGACACTGCCTATACAACACCACACACAGAGCTGACACTGATCAGACAACACCACACACAGAGCTGACACTGCCTATACAACACCACACACAGAGCTGACACTGCCTATACAACACAACACACAGAGCTTACACTGATCAGACAACACCACACAGAGCTGACACTGATCAGACAAGTCCTATTGGAGCTTTCTCATCTGTGTCTTCTACAACACCACACACAGAGCTGACACTGATCAGACAAGTCCTATTGGAGATTTCTCATCTGTGTCTTCTACAACACCACACAGTGCTGACACTGATCAGACAAGTCCTATTGGAGCTTTCTCATCTGTGTCTTCTTGCAAAGGTGTTAAAAGGCATTACTATGACGGAAAGAATTAAGAAATGGCACATAAGGCTATAAATCTATAACAATTTTGATATTTTTTTAGAGTAGACTCTGACCAGGGCCATACGATATAATATTGATACATTGTATGATTCTACAGTTTTTGCCATGGCTAAAAGTTCCTGATATTACTCTTAACAAATTAATCTTATTCAAATTCATGATGTCATTATTTAATTCTAACATGAATATTCATGGAGTAAAGGTCCTGATAAATACTTACTTCTAAATAATTTGTTACACTCGTTGTTTTCGTCATCACTGTCCAGGATATACCAGAACAAGTTCCTTCATTACTCAATCTGTTAAGAAGTAGTCCTATACTTTCTGCAAACTTGACCCTAAATTCGGGCAAACAATTGGCTGCTAGTGTACTGGCGGATTCATACATAACAGTTGCCTCAAATGCTATTGTTGGATTCTGGTACTCTGCAATAACAATACATAACTAGAACTATCACTAAAGGTGATTTATACCCTCACTAGCACATTTGACACAGAGATGGGGTCAGTGCAGGACAACTTCAGTCCATAGTACTACCCATCAACTAAGACATTATTATTATACCTATCTCAGGGTCTAAACTGTAACTTAATATTAGGGAAGATAATTCAATAATGATGTGAAGAAGTAGAACCAAAACTCACAGGAGTACATTTTCAGATAGTATTTATCAATACAGCAAAATTTAAAGAAAAGTTCCATTGAAGTGTGTGTGTATGTGTTTCATTTTCATTTGTTAACTTATGGAAAGGGAGATAATTAGCAAAAAGAAGAGTCAAATCAAAACTTGTATCGCAGGTGCACAACTACAGATGGTGTTCAATAATACTTAAAAATTCAAAAAGGTTCTGTTGAGGTATGACAGAGTAAGGCTCTGGACCGCTAAATTTTCATTTGTTAGGTTATGAAAAGGGAGATAATTCATTCATGCACAAGGGACAAATCAAATCCTTTATAGGAGTTGCACAACTTAAGTTTATCTTCAACAAAAGTGCAAAATTTAAATAAGTTCTGTTGAGGTATGACAGAGGAAAGCTCCATATAATTTTATTTTATAAAAATTAAAAAAGGGAGATAATTCATGAATGAAGAATTAAAACAAAACCCCAATTGCAGGTGCACAATTTCAGATGGTGTTCAACAATACTACTTAATCTAAACAAGATGTGTTTGTGAAACACTATGCCCCCTTGATATGATATTTGACCCTAAAGGATGACCTTGATCTTGACATGTCACCCTCAAACTGCGCAGCTTTATGGGGTGCACGTGCATACCACATATCAAGTCTGTATCTCTACTGGTTCAAAAGTTATGGCCAATGTTAAAGTCGGTGACCTTTGACCCTGAAAGATGACCTTGACCTTGAAATGTCACCTCCAAACTGTGCAGCTTCATGAGATACACATGCATACCAAATATCAAGACTCTATCTCTATTGGTTCAAAAGTTATGGCCAATTTGAAGTTGGTGGCCTTTGAACCTGAAGGATGACCTTGACATTTCACCCCTCCAACTGTGCAACTTCATGAGATACACAAGCATGCCACATATCAAGTCTCTATCTGTACTGGTTCAAAAGTTATGGCCAATGTCAGTGATTTGACCCATATGTTTGACCTCTGACCTTTAAGGATGACCTTGACCATGACCATGCCACCCCTCAAAATGTGTGGCTTAATGCGATACATATGCATGCCAAATATCAAGTCTCTATCTGTACATGCTCAAAGGTTATGACCAATGTTAAAGTCGGTGATTTGACCCATGTGTTTGACCTCTGACCTTTAAAGATGACCTTGACCTTAAATTATCACACCTCAAAATGTGCGATACATATGCATGCCAAATATCAAGTAACTAGCTGTACTGGCTCAAAAGTTATGATTAATGTTAAAGTAACAGACAAAAAACAGACAATTTGACCATTGACCCTGAAGGATGACCTTGACCTTGACATTTCACCCATCAAAATGTGCAGTTTCATGAGATACACACGCATGCCAAATATCAAGTCTCTATCTCAACTGGTTCAAAAGTTATGGCTAATGTTAAAGTCGGTGATTTGACCCATATATTTGACCTCTGACCTTGAAGGATGACCTTGACATTGACATGTCACCACTCAAAATGTACCGCTTCATGAGATACATATGCATGCCAAATATCAAGTCTATATCTATACTTGCTCAAAAGTTATGACCAATTCTAAAGTTGTGGTAAAGTTACTGACAGACAACAGACAATTTGACCTTTGACCCTGAAGGATGACCTTGACCTTGACATGTCACCCTTCAAAATGTGTGGCTTCATGAGATACACAAGCATGCCAAATATCAAGTCTCTATCTCTACTTGTCTCAAAGTTATGGCCAATGTTAAAGTCGGTTATTTGACCCATATATTTGACCTCTGACCTTGAAGGATGACCTTGACCTTGACATATCACCCCTCAAAATGTGCGGCTTTATGAGATACATATGTATACCAATTATCAAGTCTCTATCTGTACTGGCTCAAAAGTTATGACCAATGTTAAAGTTGCTGACAAACAAACAGACAGACAGACAGACAGGGCAAAAACAATATGCCCCCCAGATCTGATCTGGGGGGCATAAATAAAAAAATCTGTTGAGGCATGGTAGAATAAAGCTGAGGACTAAATTTCATATAATTATTAAAATTACCAAAAGGGAGATAATTCAATAATGAAATGACAAATCAAAACTGCAATCACATGTGCACAACTTCAGATGGTGACCAACAACAAAGCAAAATTTAAAAATGTTCCAATGAGAGATGGCAAAGTAAAGCTCTGGACAAATTCCCTCTATCTAAATTAAGAAACGGGAGATTAATAAGTAACGAAATGAAAATTTAAAACTGCAATTGCAGGTGAATAACTTCAAATGGTGACAAACAACAAAACATAATTTAACAAGAGGGCCATGAGGCCCTGAAGCGCTCACCTGAGATAACCCCGGCTCTCTGCTTTACATTTTCAGAGAAGAAGAATTTCCTATGAACAAGAGGGCCAGAATGGCCCTGAAGCGCTCACCAGACAATCAGAGGACAAGATTTTCAAAGTTTTGACTATATGTTTCTATAGAAAACTAGCATGCCCTGGGGCGGGGCTAATTTTGACCCAAGAGGCACAATTTATATAACTTTTGTAGAGGACCTGAACATGATGCTATATGCCAAATATGAAAGCTGAGAACCTTCCAGTTTCAGAGAAGAAGATTTTCAAAGGTTTCACTATATGTTTCTATTGAAAACTGGCTACCCCTGGGGCAGGCCAATTTTAACCCCTGGGCCATAATTTATATATAACTTTTGTAGAAGACCTGAACATGATGCTATGTGCAAAATATGAAAGCTTAGAACCTTCCGGTTTCAGAGAAAAAGATATTCAAATATTTCACGATTTGTTTCTATTGAAAACTGCTCACCCCTGGGGCGGGGCCAATTTTGACCCTGGGGCCATATTTTATACATATTTTGTAGAGGACCTGGACATGATGCTATGTGCCAAATATGAAAACTGAAAACCTTCAAGTTTCAGAGGAGAAGGTTGTCAAAGTTTTCCCTACATGCATTTATTTCTATTGAAAACTGCCCATCCCTGGGGTGGGGCCAATTTTGACCATAGGCCATAATTTATATGACTTTTGTAGAGGACCTGAGCATCATGCTCTGTGCCAAATATTAAAGCTGAGAGCCATCCAGTTTCAGAAGAAGATTTTCAAAGATTTCACTATTTGTTTCTATTTAAAACTGCCCACCCCTGGGGCGGGCCAATTTTGACCTTGGGGCCATAATTTATATAACTTTTGTAGAGCACCTGAACATGATGCTATGTGTCAAATATGAAAGCTAATAGCCTTCCAGTTTCAGAGAAGAAGATTTTCAAAGTTTTCACTATTTGTTTCTATTTATAACTGCCCATCCCTGGGGCAGGGCCAATTTTGACCCAAGGACCATACTTTATACAACTTTTGTAGAGGACCTGAACATGATGCTCTGTCCCAAATATGAAAGCTGAGAGACTACCAGTTTCAGAGAAGAAGATTTTCAAAGATTTCACTATTTGTTTCTATTGAAAACTGCCCACCCCTGGGGCGGGGCCAATTTTAACCCGAGTGCCATAATTTATACAAATTTTGTAGAGGAGCTGAACATGATCCTATGTGCCAAATATGAAAGGTGTGAACCTTCTGGTTTCAGAGAAGAAGATTTTCAAAGTTTTCACAATTTGTTTCTATTTAAAACTGCCCACCCCTGGGGCGGGGCCAATTTTGACCCAAGGGCCATAATTTATACAACTTTTGTAGAGGACCTGAACATGATGCTCTGTCCCAAATATGAAAGCTGAGAGACTTCAAGTTTCAGAGAAGAAGATTTTCAAAGATTTCACTATTTGTTTCTATTTAAAACTGCCCACCCCTGGGGTGGGGCCAATTTTAACCCCAGGGCCATACTTTATATTTTTTGTAGAGGAGCTGAACATGATGCTATGTGCCATATATGAAAGCTGAGAACCTTCTGGTTTCAGAGAAGAAGATTTTCAAAGTTTTCACTATTTGTTTCTATTTAAAACTGCCCACCCCTGGGGCAGGGCCAATTTTGACCTAAGGGCCATAATTTATATAACTTTTGTAGAGGACCTGAACATGATGCTCTGTGCCAAATATGAAAGCTGAGAGACTTCCAGTTTCAGAAGAAGATTTTCAAAGATTTCACTATTTGTTTCTATTTAAAACTGCCCACACCTGGGGCAGGGCCAATTTTGACCCCAGGGGCATAATTTATATAACTTTTGTAGAGCACCTGAACATGATGCTATATGCCAAATATGAAAGCTAAGAACCTTCTGGTTTAAGAGGAGAAGATTTTCAAAGGTTCAAATTACTACATGTTTCTACTGAAAACAAGGCACCCCTGGGGCGGGGCCAATTTTGACCCCAGGGGCATAATTTACATATCTTTTGTAGAGGACCTAAAGATGATACCATGTGCCAAAGATGAAAGATGAGAACCCTGTAGATTCAGAGGAAAAGGTTTTTAAAGGTTCAAATTGTTGACGACGGATGACGAACGACGCACGCCGGACAACGGGCGATCACAAAAGCTTACCCTGAGCACAAAGTGCTCTGGTGAGCTAAAAACTGATCAGTCCTAGGATGGGGCCATTTTTGGTCTGGGGATCATAATTTGAACAATCTTTTAAGAGGACCATAAGATCATGCTACATACCAAATATCAAAGGTCAAGACCTTACAGTTTCAGATAAGAAGATTTTTAAAGATTTTTCTATGAAAACTGATAAACCCTAAGATTTTCCTATGAAAAACTGATAAACCCTTGGGCGGGGCCATTTTGGGTCCAGGGTCATAATTTGAACAATCTTTATGAAGGACCATTATAATAGTTATTCTTATAATCTTGGCCTAACAGTCTTAGAGAAGAAGATTTTTAAAGATTTTCCTATGAAAAACTGATAAGCAAGCCTTTCGGCGGGGCCAATTTTGGTCCGGGGGTCATAATGTGAACAATAATTCCTTCCCCCTAGCCACTACTGCTTTTGACAAAATTTGGTTAAATCGTCTTAGTGGTTTCAGGAATTTTACTGTACATAATTATATAAATTATATTGAATAAAAGAATTCCAGATTTCATTAAAAGACTGGCATGTCTTGAGAATCATTTCTATGTTTGGTCAGAGGTCCAGATAAGATGCATAAATTAAAACATTTTCAAGAATAACTTCTTTATTTGGCTTGCGCCTTTGTGCAATCAACATCATACTGCCACTTAAAGTGTCCTTGAAACTAGGTAATCGTAATCCTATTCATCCAGAAACTGTAAGGAAAAGATTGCAAGAAGTTAATCTAGAGGGCTTGATGCCCCTATGTATGTCTATCAATCATGGCAGCCCGTTGTGAGCGCCACATCCCTTGGGTAATGACATGCTCCCAGAATATTCCGAATGAGACAGACTAAAGTCATAGTAGAGACAGGTTTTCTTTACCAATGAGTCTCAGTTCCCCTGTTTCAAGCTGACAGTTGACGTAGAAATATATAAACGTCGTGGTGAGTATTTTGCTAATGCTTTCGTTGTAGAGCAAGATCAGTTACGGTGTGGGGAGGACTCTCACATGGGGTAAAATCACCACTGGCAGTGGTAGAGGGTAATTTATCTGCCACTAGATATAGAAATAAGATCCTAATTCCTTATGTTGTTCCCATACTACAGCAAAATAACCTGACATTCCAGCAAGATTATACACAACCCTATGTAGCAAGGATCTGTTGTGAATTTATTACAAACAACAACATTGAACTGTTGAACTGGCCTCCATTTAGTCCAGATTTATATCTAATCGAATATTTGTGGGACCAACTGGATAGACAGTTGAGAAAACATCATCCTATGCCTGCTACCTTGGCCCAATTAAGAGCAGCCCTCACAGAAGAATGGGCCAACATTCCTATCAGAAAAGTAAATGCTCTAATGAATTCAATACATAGGAGAATCAGGGCTGTGGAGAGAGCAAATGTTGAGCATACTCGGTACTGACAAGCCTGCTTTCATAGTAAACCCATTTTGATTATAAAATAAAAAACCAGGGTCTCGCATTATTTTCTTCAGAAACTCTATTTTCCATTACTGACTGAATCCATTTTCTTTGTAAATAGATCTGAATTGAGCAAACTTAATTCTGAACTAAGACCAAGCTTAATTATTTCTTGAAATATTTAGGCAAATCTAAATCAAAGTTCACCCTGCATTGTTTTGAAATATCAACATGATTTTAGCAATTATGATAAAGGGTAACTAGGTGACTACTCCTACCAAATACTATTTAAATTTATACCACCAGTTTTGGAGAAGAAGATTTTTAAAGGTTTTCTAAAAAGTTGTACATGTATAAGGAAATCTAGCTCGATCAGCCCCTGGCAGCTATGTATTTCGAGATATCAACATGATTTTAGCGATTTTGATAAAGGGTAACCGGCGCTATTCCTACCAAATGCCATTTAACCCTTTCCTCTATAAATACGCCTTGCTACATCTCTGTAAAAGTCACTTCTTGAAACCACTGTGATACATAGAGCATTTGCTCCTATAGGAGCAAATGCTCTATATATCACAATGGTTTCAAACTACAAAATTCTAAAATATATGTAGTTGATAAGGAAATCTAGCTTCTTCCCCTGGCGACCATGTATTTGAGATATCAACATGATTTTAGCAATATTGGTAGCGGGTCGCAAGAAAACTAATCCTATAAAATATCATTCAATTCTATTCACTAGTTTCGGAGAAGATGTTTAAAGCTTTTTCTTTTGGTTGCCATGGCAACCAGAGTTCTACTTGAATCCAGATTCTTTTAAAAAAAATGATACAAAGATAATTTCTGTAAAGATTGGTTGCATTCTGTCATGAGATGTCATTTGTTGACAATTGTTGACGGACAGATGGCTGGAGGGCGGATGGTTAGCCATCACAAAAGCTCACTTGAGCATACTCAAGAGAGCTAAAAATCATACACTCTGATATTGTCTGAGCTAATTTCCATTTATGAATAAGGGGTTAATCATGTATAAGCAAACATTTTGGTAATTTGCATTATATATTGTGTGGGTCTGAAGCCTATTTCAAACCACACAGCAATGCTTTTATATACACCACTTACTCAAAAAATCTGCAACAGTATATTTTCTGAATATATTATGCAAAAGACAGGGTTAAAATGGGTTGCCAAGTGACTTGGCAACTCATCAGGATCCAAACTACCTGAAATCTGGTCATGGGTTTTGAAAAACAACAGCACCACATGCAGGTGCAAATGCTTGTCTATCGAGACATTTTAAGTTTTTATTTCCTTAGTCCATAAAGGAGATTAATTTTGTTAAAAAGCCTTACAGAATTATGACCCTTTGTCAGAGTGTAGCCCTTATTATGGCAAACAAGTGTGTGAAGTTTCATAAGATTTGCTCCAATAGTTTTTAAACAATAGGCAACGTTTAAGTCTTTTGTTAAAGTTTTAAAATTAGGTCAAAGTCCAAAGGTCAGTGAAAAGTAAAAAAAAATAACATTGATGGAACGGCCTTGTGACAAGCGATTCACATATGAAATATGAGAGATCTGCTGGTTGTGTTTTAAATGATGGACATCCAAACAGGGGCATAATTTTGTAAACAAGAGGACCAGAATGGCCCTGAAGCGCTCACCAGACAATCAGAGGAGAAGATTTTCAAAGTTTTCACTATATGTTTCTATTGAAAACTGGCTACCCCTGGGGGCAGGGCAAGGCAAATTTTGACCCAATGGGCACAATTTATATAGCTCTTGTAGAGGACCTGAGCATGATGCAATGCGCCAAATATGAAAGCTGAGAACCCTTTAGATTCAGAGGAGCAGATTTTCAAAATTTGCACTATATGTTTCTATTGAAAATTGGCTACCTCTGGGACAGGGCATATTGATCCAAGGGCTACAATCTATTTAATAATTTTAACTTTTGTAGAGGACCTGTACACGATGCTATGTGCCAAATATAAAGCTGAGAATGTTACCTTCCAGTTTCAGGAGAAAATTTTCAAAGTTTTCACTAAATATGCTTCTATTGAAAACTGCCCACCCCTGGGGTGGGAGCCAATCATTTATAACTTTTGTAGAGGACCTGAACATGATGCTATGCGCCAAATATGAAAGCTAAGAACCTTCCTGTTTCAGAGATGAAGATTTTCAAAGTTTTCACTATAATTATATTTCTATTGAAAACTGCCCATCCCTGGGGCAGGGCCAATTTTGACCCTAGGGCCATAATTTAAATACATGTAACTTTCTTAGAGGACCAGAATATGATGCTATGTGCCAAATATGAAAACTAAGAACCTTCCCATTTCAGAGATGAAGATTTTTAATGTTTTCAATATATATTTCTATGGAAAACTGCCCACCAATGGGGCAGGGCCATTCTTGACCCCAGGGCCATAATTTATACAAATTTTGAAGAGCACCTGAACATGATGCTATGCGCCAAATATGAAAGCTGAGAACCATCCAGTGTCAGAGGAGATGATTTTCAAAGTTTTCACTATATGTTTCTATTGAAAACTGCCCACACCTGGGGCAGGGCCAATTTTGACTCCTGGGGCATGATTTATATAACTTTTATAGAGGACCTAATGATGATGCTATGTGCAAAAGATGAAAGCTGAGAACCCTGTGGATTCAGAGAATAAAAATTTTAAAGGTTCATATTGTTGACGACAGATGACGCACGACGGACACCGCACGACGCATGCCAGGCAATCAAAAAAGCTCACCCTGAGCACTTTGTGCTCTGGTGAGCTAAAAATGCTGACAGTTTTAATACCCTTGGTCAGACTGTAGACCTTGTAATGGTGAAAAGGTGTGTCAAGTTTCATAAGATTTGTATGAATAGTAAAGAAGTAATAACCAATGTTAAATTTTGCCGGCGAAGACAACGATAATGGCGACAACGACAACGACAATGCAGATGCTGGGGTAACAACAATAGTTCATACTTTTTTCTTAAAAAAACAAACAAGCTAACAATGGAGAAATTCCAAGTTTAATAATTCATAGCAGATGACAAATTTTTCAGTCACCATAACTTAGCATATCAAGATATACCTTTTACTCCATAAATATGCCTTTGTATGCCATTGCAAACAGTGTAGAATCAGATCAGACGGCTCTTACTGGAGTCATCTGATCAGGATCTGCCTTGTTTGCTTATAATATAGTATAGATACTATTTTACTGTTAAAGCCATGGTCAAAATTTCCTGTGTTCATATTATGCTATTATAACAATTCCACTGATATTATCATAAGCTCTTTCATGCGACGGATGCAACTTCATTAGAACTTATGATAATTTCTGCTGTCCTTAAGTTATCCTGAATTGCTACATACTAGAACCTGTGATAATTTTGGAATAGTAGGGACAGTCATGACTTGTAATAATTTCGGTTGTATAATCTTCAGTAAAACAGGACCCTGAACATAATCACCATATATCCCAAACCTACCTAAACAGAACATATCTGGGCCGTACTCAAAAGATCCATCGATGCAGGTAAAGTTCTTTGTCGACTGTCCATCTGCGTATACATAACCAGTATTGCATTCACGCGTTGCAGTAAGAGCAACATTTCCAGGAAATTCCATTACCCAGACTGCATTAGGATCGACATACGCCAGTGTCACATCACAAAACTTGACTGTAAAATGTAAAACATCATCCTTTAACCCATTACCTGATAGGCTATTTTTAGACGCAACCTCTTTCAATAAATGTACCGAAAAGGAACATTAACTAGAGAAAAGGAAACTTTTAGAATTTTGTAGTTTGAAACCATTGTGATAAATAAAGCATTTGCTCCTATAGGAGCTAATGCTCTTTTTATCACAATGATTTCATTAAGTGACTTTTACAGAGTCGTCAAAAGTCGTCAATATGAGGGAAAGGGTTAACCTTTTACACCACTGATATTCATTTAAGAAATAATGGTATCATGAATATTAATTAGATTAGCTTTTATAATGCCACATGGTCATGGGAATATTTGGCCATAGCAGAAACTGTAGAATCATACCTGTATTATTTCATAAGCAAACAGAGCAGAACCTGATCAGATGGCTCCTGTAAGGTCTAATCTGTTTTTAAAGGCGTAGAAAGGCTTATTTATGGAGTAAAAGATTAACCTGTTGTATAAATTGATGTCTCCTCAAATTTTCTATTAACCCTTTCCTTCATATAAATACTATTTCACGCACTTGCAAACAGAGAAGACCAAGATCAGATGGCTTCTATAGAAGTTATCTGATCAGGGTCTGCTCTGTTTGCAAATCAAATTTGATATACATGTACCTGTTTCTTTACTTTCTAAAATGGCTACAATGTTCCAATGTCCATATTTAAACTATATTGTCTATGAATATTCAGTAGGTATTGAAATTTTGAATAAACACAGAACAGGGAACCAGGGTTAAACCTTTGGTTTTACCTGATGAATGTTTTTGTACGATATAATGACATTGTAAATATTTATTAGATGAAATTTTATAATGGCATAATTATGTGAACACAGAATCTTCTGGCCATGGCAGGAACTGTTCACTCAGATCTGTTAGTTATTCCATTAGCAAATAGAGCAGACCCTGATCAGATGACTCTAATAGCGGCTGTATGATCTAGGTCTGCTCTGTTTGCAAAGGTGTCACTATCTGGTAAAGGGCTTATTAACCCTTTCCTCCATAAATACACCTTTCTACGCCAGTAAAAGTCACTTTTTGAAACCATTGTGATAAATAGAGCATTTGCTCCTAAGGAGCAAATGCTCTATTTATCACAATGGTTTCAGAACTACAAAATTCTAAAAATTTCCTTTTCTCTAGTTCCTTTTTGGTAGATTCATTCAAAGAGGTTGGATGTAAAAATATCCTATGAGGTAATGGGTTAAAGCGATAAACTCTTTACTCCATAAATACACCTT
Source organism: Azorinus chamasolen (assembly GCA_963576725.1). Taxonomy (NCBI): domain Eukaryota; kingdom Metazoa; phylum Mollusca; class Bivalvia; order Cardiida; family Solecurtidae; genus Azorinus; species Azorinus chamasolen. The sequence goes on along the minus strand of OY755236.1, from coordinate 63,457,522 downwards.
TCTACTCCTTTGAAAACAGAGTAGACCCAGATATGAAATACATGCAGTATAGATATGATTCTACAGTTCCTGCCATTGCCAAAAATTGTTGTATTTATGTGCAATAATTATAAATAATAATCTAATTAATATCCATGCTGTCATTATTTCTTACATAAATAAACTTTGATGGAGGACCATCTGGGGATAACTTCTATGAAGTTTGACCAAACTCCATTTAGCATTTTAAGAGATTTCATGTAAGAAAGTGTTCATTGAAACCTAATTTTAGCTCCTGTAACAAACAGTGGATTAATACCATTAAAATTTTTGTATGATAATTTTGATGGATGACCACCTGAGAATAGTTTATATTCCCTTTATATGAAGTTTGGTCAAATCCCATTCATTGGTTTAACTAATTCCTGCCTAGACTATTTTAGACCTAACCTTTTTGAATAAATCTACCAAAAAGGAGCATTTACTCAAGGCAAAAGGAAAGTGTTTAGAATTGTGTAGTTTTGAAACCATTGTGATAGGAGCAAATGTTCTATCACAATGATTTTTAAACAAGAGGGCCAGAATGGCCCTGAAGCGCTCACCAGACAATCAGAGGAGAAGATTTTCAAAGTTTTCACTATATGTTTCTATAGAGAACTAGCCGGCCCTGGGGCGGGCTAATTTTGACCCCAGGGAAATAATTTAGAAAAACTTGTAGGGGACCTGAACACAATGCTATGAGCCAAATATGAGAGCTGAGATTAACCTTCCAGTTTCAGAGAAGAAGATTTTCAAAGTTTTCTCAATATGTTTCTATTGAAAACTGTCTACTACCCCTGTGGCAGGGCCAATTTTGACCCCAGGGTCATAATTTAAATAACTTTTGTAGAGGACCTGAACATGATGCTCTGTGCCAAATATGAAACCTGAGAGCCTTCCAGTTTCAGAGAAGAAGATTTTCAAAGATTTCACTATTTGTTTCTATTGAAAACTGCCCACCCCTGGGGCGGAGCCAATTTTGACCCCGGGGCCATACTTTATATAACTTTTGTAGAAGACCTGAACATGATGCTATGTGCCAAATATGAAAGCTGAGAACCTTCCAGTTTCAGAGGAAAAGATTTTCAAGGATTTCACTATTTGTTTCTATTGAGAACTGCCCTACCCTGGGGAGGGGCCAATTTTGACCCAGGGCCCATAATTTACATAACTTTTGTAGAGGACCTGAACATGATGCTTTGTGCCAAATATGAGAGCTGAGAGCCTTCCAGTTTCAGAGAAGAAGATTTTCAAAGATTTCACTATTTGTTTCTATTGAAAACTGCCCACCCCTGGGGTGGGGCCAATTTTGACCGAGGGGCCATACTTTATATAATTTTTGTAGAAGACCTGAACATGATGCTATGTGCCAAATATGAAAGCTGAGAACCATCCAGTTTCAGAGGAAAAGATTTTCAAGGATTTCACTATTTGTTTCTACTGAAAACTGCCCATCCCTGGGGCGGGGCCAATTTTGACCCCAGGGCCATAATTTATATAACTTTTGTAAAGGACCTGAACATGATGCTCTGTGCCAAATATGAAAGCTGAGAACCTTCCAGTTTCAGACAAGAAGATTTTCAAAGATTTCACTATTTGTTTCTATTGAAAACTGCCCACCCCTGGGGCGGGGCCAATTTTGACCCCGGGGCCATAAATAATATAACTTTTGTAGAGGACCTGAACATGATGCTATGTGCCAAATATGAAAGCTGAGAACCTTCGAGTTTCAGAGGAGAAGATTTTCAAAGATTTCACTATTTGTTTCTTTTGAAACCTGCCCACCCCTGGGGCGGGGCCAATTTTGACCCTGGGGCCATAATTTATATAACTTCTGTAGAGGACCTGAACATGATGCTATGTGCCAAATATGAAAGCTGAGAACCTTCCAGTTTCAGAGGAGAAGATTTTCAAAGATTTCACTATTTGTTTCTATTGAAAACTGCCCACCCCTGGGGAGGGGCCAATTTTGACCCAGGGGCCATAATTTATATAACTTTTGTAGAGGACCTGAACATGATGCTATGTGCTAAATATGAAAGCTGAGAGCCTTCCAGTTTCAGAGAAGAAGATTTTCAAAGTTTGCACTATATGATTCTATTGAAAACTGCCCACCCCTGGGGCGGGGCCAATTTTGACCCCAGGGCCATAATTTATATAACTTTTGTAGAGGACCTGAACATGATGCTATGTGCCAATTATGAAAGCTGAGAAGCTTCTGGTTTCAGAGGAGAAGATTTTCAAAGTTTTACTATATGTTTCTATTGAAAACAAGGCACCCCTGGGGCTGGGTCAATTTTGACCCCAGGGGCATAATTTATATAACTTTTGTAGAGGACCTGAATATGATGCTATGTGCCAAAGATGAAAGTTGAGATCCCTGTAGATTCAGAGGAGAAGATTTTTAAAGGTTCAAATTGTTGACGACGGACGACGAACGACGGACGACGCACGACGCATGCCGACGGACGACGGACAACGGGCGATCACAATAGCTCACCCTGAGCACTTTGTGCTCTGGTGAGCTAAAAATGACTTTTACAGAGGCGTCAACAGAAGGGAATGTGTTAAGAGAGGATTTAGTTTAGAGAAATTGCTTTTTAAAATCTGTTTTTAGCTTCTACGACATATTTATGTGGTGGACCAAAACTATTCATATAATTATGCTAGAGGACCCCCTGAGGATTTTTTCTGTGAGGTTTGATCAAGCTTCATTCAGAGGTTTTGTTGGTGTTATTTAACCCTTTCCTCCATAAATATGCCTTTCTACGCCTCTGTAATACAAAATGTAGTCACTTCTTGAAACCATTGTGATATATAAAGCTCTATTTATCACAATGTTTCATTACTACATAATTCTAGCATTTTCCTTTTCTCTGGTAAATGCTTCTGTTTGGTAGATTTATTCAAAGAGGTTAGGCCTAAAATAGCCTATGTGGGAATGGGTTATGGTAATTGTTGGTTATAGTTGAAATATAATGGACCAGCACCTGCCATACCTTTGATAAAGGACCATCTAAGGATCATTCCTATGAAATTTGGTCAAATTCCAGCTGGCAGTTTAGGAGAAGATATTGTTTTAGGAAAATGTTCAAAACAGGCTACTGATGCCTTTTGACACATCTTTTAAAAGTCTTTTTTTGAAATCATTGTGATAGATTTGCTCTAACTATCACAATGGTTTCAAAACTACATTATACCAAAATTCTCCTCTCTAAGTTTAAATGCTCCTGATTTGTTCAAAGAGGTTGAGTCTAAAAGTAGTATACTGAGTATGAAAGGCTAACCCTGAAAGAGGATTTCGAAGAATAGGATCCATCTGATCTGAGTCTACACTATTTGCAAATGACAGTGCATACGTTAAATCAGTTGAATTTCTTTGGTAAATTCCACAGCAAAATACAATATATTAGAACAACTGAATGAATAACATTTTCAGTAAACAACATACTCTTTTATTCACCCTTTACGTGTTGAATATTCATGCAAGAAATAATGACATCTTGATTATTAATTAGACATATGAAAACAGATCTATTTAGACCACTAGCAAACAGAGCAGACCTTGATCAGACGACTCCTATTCATAATGTGTTATTCAATCAAAAGTAACTTAGGAATATATCAATTTATTAGCTATGTGGCCCTGGAATAGATATAACCAAAGCAATGGGTAAAAAGTCATCTATACGAGGGAAATGGTTAATATTTCCCTGCTCTGTGTTTATTATAAATTTCAATACCTACTGAATATTAATGGACAAAAAGGTTATAATGAAATATGGAAGTTGGAGCATTGTAACCATTTTAGAAAGTAAATACACAGATCTTTGAAAGTCTATAAGCAAACAGAGTAGACCCTGATCAGACGGCTCCTCTAGGAGCCGTCTGATCTGGGTCTGCTCTGTTTGCAGATGCGTGAAAACACGTTTATATGAGGGAAATGGTTAATACTTTCCCTCAAATAAATGCTTTTTTACGCCTTTTCAAACAGAGTAGACCCAGATCAGTTGGCTCCTGTAGCGGCAGTCTGATCAGGATCTGTTCTGTTTGCTTATAAAATCATAATAAATCTGACCCTATAATTTTTAACAATACAAAAAACTCCTGTGTAAATTACAAAAATTCAACTAATAAAGAGACATTATTATGTCATTATTTCAGATAAATAAACAACAGGAAGACAGGATTTACTGTTTAGAATATACTAATATTTACCTTCATATGTGATCAAGAATGTGCAAAATGAGGTCAGTCCATGTGGATTGGTAGCTGTCACCATCACTTGGTCTGAGCTTCCGACCTTGTCCAGGTTAGCCTCTACTGATTGCGGAACTGTTTCTAGAGCGTTATCATCAGATGATATAATATATATTAAAAAGTATACATTTGTTGTCTGTGTGCTGTTTATGGTGTAGACAATATAGTCTGGGCATTCTAGCTGAGGCATATTTGTGTTTGGATCTGAAGAAACAAAAACATGAACAGAAATTATATCCACTCATAACAGATAAAATGGAAAGGGATGATTTCTCATCCTATGACTTAACCTTAAATTATGCCTTGATTTTCATATTTGATACAGACTATTCTAGATTTATAACTGAAGGTGATTAACCCTTTCCTTCATATTTATAAACACTTTTCTAAGCTTTTGCAAACAGAAAAGAACCAGATCAGACGGCTACTGTAGGGGCCGTCTGATCAGGATCTACTCTGCTTGTTTTATATGAAATAATGTAGATATGATTCAACAGTTTCTGCCATGGCCAAAACTTTCTTAGTGCATATGATATTATTAAAGCCAATATTCTTGATGTCATTATTTCTTAGATGAATGTTCAAAGGGTTAACCTTTTTCCTGTTGAATATTCATGTAAGAAATAATGACATCAAGAATATTATTTATCTGGATTTTTATAATGGCCTCATTATGTACAGTGTTTTTTGGTAGTGGTAGAAACTGCTTCCTTATGGAATTGTATAGGTGTCTTTCTACAGTTCCTTTCATAGTTAACATGTCTTGTGTGACCATGTGTCATTACATGTACAGTAATTTGAGAATTTAAAAGCTCTATAATGATTAGTTTAGAAATGACAGCCAGAAAAAGGAAGTGTGACAAAAATCATAGCAAAGGGGTATAACTCAAAAAGTATTGCATGCAAAGTAATGGACCTTAGATACACCAATGGTCCTCAATGAGAGGAAGACACATGTGAAATTTGAAAGGTCTATAATGATAAGTTTAGAAATGACAGCCAAAATGAGAGGGCCAGAATGGCCCTGTAGCGCTCACCAGACAATCAGAGGAGAAGATTTTCAAAGTTTTCACTATATGTTTCTATAGAAAAACTAGCCTGCCCTGGGCCGTGCCTAATTTTGACCCAAGCGGCTAAATTTATATATTTTTTGTAGAGGACCTAAACATGATGCTATGTGCCAAATATGAAAGCTGAGAACCTTCCAGTTTCAGAAGAGAAGATTTTCAAAGTTTTCACTACATGTTTCTATTGAAAACTGGCTACCCCTAGAGCGGGGCCAATTTTGACTCCAGGGGCATATTTTATATCACTTTTGTAGAGGACCTGAACATGATGCTCTGTGCCAAATATTAAAGCTGAGAGCCTCCCAGTTTCAGAGAAGGAGATTTTCAAATATTTCACTATTTGTTTCTATTGAAAACGGCCCACCCCTTGGGCGGGGCCAATTTTGACCCCAGTGCCATAATTTATAAGACTTTTGTAGAGGACCTAAACATGATGCTCTGTGCCAAATAAGAAAGCTGAGAACCCTGTAGATTCAGAGGAGAAGATTTTCAAAGTTTTCACTATTTGTTTCTATTGAAAACTGCCTACCCCTGGGCTATTGTCCTAAGGGGCATTTGTCTGAGGGGCAATCATCCTATGGGGTAATCATCCTAAGGGACAATTGTGTGTACATAAATGTTGATTTGAGTAGCAAAGGATGAAAAACATTTCCATTAGTAACCATCTGTGATTTACTGATCATTGTGGTCAAAACCATAGGAGGTCTGTACCGCTTCATAGGAGTCTATAAATACTATATAATAAACAAGCGTTCCAACTGACAGAACGGACATATGTGTACTTCAAGTACAAACAAGTCTGTTACCTTTACAATTTATATGATAATTTCATAATTCTTATGGCTATTGAAAGCCAAGATATTTCACTACCAAATAAGTATAATTTTCTGACCATATCGTACGCATTATTATAAATAAAACAATGATTTTCTCCACATTTTACGTGTGTTCTGAGTCATTGATAAAGGTTTGTTCACCCCTGCCTCACCTTATAACAGCAATAACCTGACAACAGGCAGTTCAACAGATTGCATCATTCAATAAACGACTCAATTCTATCACCAATCTCAATCTTTTAAGTCCCCAGCATCACAGCGATGATGTAAAACTAGCAAGTTTTGTCAGTTAGCTTCAAATCGTCGAGGAAGCAGCCATATTGTATGTGATGTCATGGATTTCACAAGTTTTCCTTCACTTATCCAGTGAAATGGCTCCATTCATATTTGTTGCAAAACGGAATCACCCGAAACAGAAACATAGCAACAGACGGAAAAGCCGCTGTTGCCAGTTGCTTACTTATTTAGAGGACAAAACAAATGGAGATTGGTGATAGAATTGAGTTGTTTTATTGAACCACGCCATCTTTTGAACTGCAACTTGTCAAGTTATTGCTGTGATAGGGTGAGACCAGAGTGAACAAACGTTAAAACTTTGTCAATGACCCAGAAAACACGTGAAATTTTGAGAAAATCATTACTAGTTTGATGATAGTGCATGATTTACCATCAGAAGATCATATTTATTTGGCAGTAAAATTGTGGCTTGCAATAGTTGAAAATATTACAAAATTATCAATTAAATAGTAATAGTTACAGTCATATTTGTACTTGTGGTACATGAATATTCGTCCTGCCAGTTGGAACCCTTGTTATTATATAGTATTTATAGACTCCCATAAAGAGGTACATACCCCTAAGGGATCAGATACATATGTCATCAGTGAGCAGATCAAACCCTGATTGTATAGGAGCCATAGTATAAATAGACTTCCATGAAGAGGTACAGACCCCAATGGGATCAGATACATTATTATGTCATCAGTGAGCAGATCAGACCCTGATCGTGTAGGAGCCATCTGATCTGGGTCTGCTCTGTTTGCAAAGGCTTAAAAAGGCATTTCTATGATGCAAAAGGTTAAAATAATTTTCAAATGGTTTGGCAAAAAAAGAAAACATCCAATATTCTTTTGAGCTCCATTAACAAAATTTGCAGTATGTGCAAAACACCCACCTGTAACATTAAACTTCATCATGCAGGTAGCAGAAAGCCCCTCGAAGTCTTCTACTGTGGCAGTTACAGTTTGATCTTCGGTTATCACATCCCCTGACTTCAGGTGGCTGTCAATTTGTATATAGGCAATTCCAAAGTTGTCACCAATCGGTAAAGTAGGCACCACAATTTCTTTCATGGGTAACAGCATTAATTCAATAAGTGGGCAGTTACTAATAACTGGCAGTACAACATCTGAAAGTAAATCAGACATAACTCAGACAATCAGTATAGAACTTCAGCCAAACCTGTCTTAAGCAGCCATCTAAAGGATGTTTTATTATGAGTTTGTAAGGCTGGTGGAAGCTAAATGCAGGTTAATGATCTACATTAAGCAACTACCTGCTTTTTAAGACTCCTATGTTCAATGTAAGACTGGTTGTTTAAGACAGGTTCTACTGTACAGAACAAGAGTGCCAGTGGGCACAATATACGCCCGTCGAGGTTTTGTTCAACATAAACTGGGGTTAACGTATTTGCTAAATTCAAATTCTAAGTCCAATTTTGCGACCAAGTTTCAGGGTTGTAAATAGGCATACTTTAACGAAAAACCTTAACCAAAAACTCTAAATTAAAAAGTGCCATAATTGTGTCTAAATGCTTAAGATAAAGATGAAGCTTGTGATGGTGAACAAATGTTTCAAGTTTAAAAGCTTTATCTGAAAGGATTATGTAAATAAGTGGACTTTAACCAAAACCTTAACCAAAAATTCCAAGCTAAAAAGCTTCATAATTATGTCAAAATGTTGGACAGCGTTATGTACTCTTGCCTACAGGTAAAGCTTGTGATGGTGAGTAAGTGTTCCAAGTTTAAAAGCTTAATTTAAAAGGGTTATGTAAAAAAGTGGACTTTAACCAAAATTTTAAAAAAGTTAAAAGGGGGCATAATTCTGTCAAAATGTTGGACAGAGTTATGTACTCTTGCCTACAGGTAAAGCTTGTGATGGTGAACAAGTGTTCCAAGGTTAAGAGCTTTATCTCAAAGGGTTATGTAAATAAATGGACTTTAACAAAGCCTTAACCGTAAATTCTAAGTTAAAAAGGGAAATGATTCTGTCAAAATGCTTGAAAGAGTTATGTACTGTTGTCTACAGGTTAAGATTGTGATGGTGAACAAGTGTTCCAAGTTTAAAAGCTTTATCTCAAAGGGTTATGTAAATAAATGGACTTTAACAAAGCCTTAACCAAAAATTCTAAGTTAAAAAGGGGCATAATTCGGTCAAAATGCTTGACAGAGTTACTTTCTCTTGCCTACAGGTGAAGGTTGTGATGGTAAACAAGTGCTCTAAGTTTAAAAGCTTTATCTCAAAGGGTTATGTAAATAAATGGACTTTAACAAAGCCTTAACCAAAAATTCTAAGTTAAAAAGGGGCATAATTCAATCAAAATGCTTGACAGAGTTATTTACTCTTGCCTACAGGTGAAGGTTGTGACGGTGAACAAGTGTTCCAAGTTTCAAAGCTTTATCACAAAGTGTTATGTAAATAAGTCGACTTGTTCCACATAAATTGAGGTTAACATTTTTGCTTAACGCAAATGCTAAACGCAATTTCTAAGTCCAATTAAGCAACCTTGACCTTGGATAAATGAGCCGGGACTTGGCAGGCTACTGTAGCATGTCTAGATAAACATTTTGATTAAATTTGGGAAGGATCCACCAAGCGAAACTTGAGTTAGAGATGTATCAGACAGACAGACAGACCGGTTAACATTTTTGCTAAACGCAAATTCTAAGTCCTATTGTGTGACCTTGACCTTGAATAAACAAACCGGGACTTGGCAGGCTACTGTAGCATGTCTAGATAAACATTGTGGCTAAATTTGAGAAGGATCCACAAAGCGGAACTTGAGTTAGAGATGTTACAGACGGACAGACGGACAGACAACACCATTCCATAATACGTCCCGTTTTTTCAAACGGGCGTATAAAAATGAATACTCTGGAGATCTACGGCAAATTTTACAAAAGATCATGAGGTGAAAATCATTGTAAGTCCAAATTTACGATTACTTTGACAACTTGAACAGCTGAAATTATCACACAGTCTAGTGTGTATCAATAAATAAAACTTCACATACAGTAAAACCTCTCTATGAAGGCCACCAAATTACATCAAGTACTTTGTGTTAAGGGCAGGTGGTTGCTTAAAGCAAGGTGAAAGTAAAACAGAATGCTCCTATAGGAGCGTTGCGTTTTGCTCTCACCTTGCTTTAAGCAGCCACCTGCCCTAAATACCAACTAATTAACATGATTTAGTGACCGTCATAGAGAGGTTTTACTAAGTTCTAACATACAAAGATCGTTGTACAGTATAACCTCTCTATAACGACCAATAAATTAAAGGCAGGGGGCTGCTTAAAGCAAGGTGAAAGTAAAACAGGAGCGTCCTGTTTTACTTAATCTTGCTTTAAGCAGCCACCTGCTCTAAATACAGACTAATTAACACAATTTAGTGGCCGTTTTAGAGAGGTTTTACTGTATGTTAGAATCTATGACAATTTCCGTCGAGTGATCTTTCATAAAACAGGTCCCTAGACAGGGCAACAGATAAGATTTGGTTCATGGAGACAATTCTACTGTGAGGTCAAAACATTAAGTTTTATGGTGAAATAAATGAGCAATTCTTGTAAATGTAGACTCTTTACACCATGAATATTCATGTTAGAAATGATGATATCAGGAATATTAATTAACATGAATATTTTGCCAAAGTAGAAACTGTAGCAAACAAACAAAGCAAACAAACAAACAAACAAACAAAGCAGATTTTGATCCTATCCTATTAGGAGCCTTCTGATCTAGGTCTAATGTATTCAAAGGCGTGAAATGGCAACTCTGTCAGTTAAAGTGATAGCCCCATAATCTTTATAATGACACATAAACACAGGAAATTTTGGCCTGGGCTGAAACTGTAGAATCAGATTTATGTAATTCCATAAGCAAACAGAGTAGACCCTGATCAGACAGCTCCTACAGGAGCCTTCTAATCTGGGTCTAATATGTTAGCAAAGGCATGAAATGGAAACTGTGTCAGTTAAAACTAGATCTTTCACTAAAGGTGATGAATACCCCCACACGGAAGCCTTGATTGCAAATCCAAGTTTTGAACATGTAACAGGACCAAATAACAAAAATACCTAAAGTTCAAATAGAGAAAATTCTGTAATTTATGCCAAGTATCAAGTGAATCAGGTTGAAATTGAAGGAGGAGTTCAAAGTACAAGATTTCGCCTGCCAATTTCAAGGCCAAAGGTCAAGGTCACAGAGACCTGAAATTTGTGTCTTGCACATCTACTACTCCTGAGTAACATTTATGCCAAGTATCAAGTAAATCAGGTTGAAAGTAAAGGAGGAGTTTGCCGTACAAGATTTTGCCTGCCAATTTTAAGACCAATTTCAAGGCCAAAGGTCAAGGTCACAGAGATTTTAAATTTGTGTCTTGCACATCTACTACTCCTGAGTAACATTTATGCCAAGTATCAAGTGAATCAGGTTGAAATTGAAGGAGAAGTTCAAAGTACAAGATTTTGCCTGCCAATTTTAAGACCAATTTCAAGGGCAACGGTCAAGGTCAAGGTCACAGAGACCTGAAATTTGTTTCTTGCACATATACTACTCCTGAGTAACATTTATGCCAAGTATCAAGTGAATCAGGTTGAAATTGAAGGAGGAGTTCAAAGTACAAGATTTTGCCTGCCAATATCATGACCAATTTCAAGGCCAAAGGTAAAGGTCAAGGTCACAGAGACCTGAAATGTGTGTCTTGCACATCTACCACTCCTGAGTAAAATTTATGCCAAGTATCAAATGAATCAGATTTATGTAATTCCATAAGCAAACAGAGTAGACCCTGACCAGACAGCTCCTACAGGAGCCTTCTAATCTGGGTCTAATATGTTAGCAAAGGCATGAAATGGAAACTCTGTCAGTTAAAACTAGAACTTTCACTAAAGGTGATGAATACCCCCACACGGCAGCCTTGATTGCAGATCCAAGTTTTGAACATGTAACAGGACCAAATTTGTGTCTTGCACATCTACTACTCCTGAGTAAAATTGATGCCAAGTATCAAATGAATCAGATTGAAAGTGAAGGAGGAGTTTGCCGTACAAGATTTTGCTTGCCAATTTTAAGACCAATTTCAAGGCCAAAGGTCAAGGTCAAGGTCACAGAGACCTGAAATTTGTGTCTTGCACATCTACTACTCCTGATTAACAATTATTCCGCCAAGTGTCAAGTGAATCGGGTTGAAACTGAAGGAGGAGTTTGCCGTACAAGATTTTGCAAACAGACCGCCCGACCGACCGACCACCCGACCAACTGACGACCGACCGACAGGCTGATTCCAGTATACCGTCCTCAAACTCTGTTTGTGGGGGTATAATAATTGCCCCTACAATAAACGCAACAATAAAATCATAAAACATGTTCATTCTTATGAAGAAGATTGTCTTTTGAAAACTAGCCCGCTCTGGGGCAGGGCAGGGCAAATTTTGACCCAATGGGCACAATTTATATAACTTTTGTAGAGGACCTGAACATGATGCTATGTGCCAAATATGAAAGCTGAGAACCTGTAGATTCAGGAGAAGATTGTCAAAGATTTCACTATATGTTTCTATTGAAAACTGGCTACCCCTGGGGAGGGCTAATTTTGTCCCCAGAGGCATAATTTATATAACTTTTGTAGAGGACCTGAACATGATGCTTTGTGCCAAATATGAAAGCTGAGAACCTGTAGATTCAGAGGAGATTTTCAAAGATTTCACTATATGTTTCTATTGAAAACTGGCTACCCCTGGGGCATGCCAATTTTGACCCCAGAGGCATAATTAATATAACTTTTGAATAGGACCTGAACATGATGCTATGTGCCAAATATGGAAGCTGAGAACCTTCCAGTTTCAGAGTAGAAGATTTTCACTATATGTTTCTATTGAAAACTGGGTACCCCTGGGGCTGGCCAATTTTGATCCCAGGGACATAATTTATATAGCTTTTGTAGAGGACCTGAACATGATGCTATGTGCCAAATATGAAAGCTGAGAACCTTCCAGTTTCAGAGGAGAAGATTTTCAAAGTTTTACTATATGTTTCTATAGAAAACAAGGCACCCCTGGGGCAGGGCCAATTTTGACCCCAGGGGCATAATTTATAAAAAAATTGTAGAGGACCTACAGATGATGCTATGTACCAAAGATGAAAGCTGAGAACCTTGTAGATTCAGAGGAGAAGATTTTTAAAGGTTGAAATTAATGACGCGGGATGACGCACAATGCAAGACGGACATCAGGCGATCACAAAAGTGCTCTGGTGAGCTAAATGATGCCCTTGTGATGCAAAATAAACCTATATCGTCAATACGTATAATTTTTTGTTGTTCAATAAAATATTATCGTATATATCAAACAGTCACAAAACTAAAAGAAGCCCGAATATATACTAATACATCGCGATACATTCGTCTTGCTTTAAGCATCCACCTGCCTTTAACACAAAATACTTGATGTAATTTAATGGTTGTTATAGAGAGGTTTTACTGTACATCTTTTAAGCATATAAACAAATAATTTATGTAATTTTTATGGACATTTTATTTTAAAAAATACTTCAAGTAAGCAACAGTATCAATATGTAAGACAGGTAGCAGATTTGGATGAAAGTCCTATGGGTGCTGATGATGTTTGCTCTGAAATACTGAAATTCTGCTGTTAATATTTGCTCTGAAATAGTGCTGTTATTGTTTGCTTTGAGATACTGCTACTGATATTTTCTCTGAAAAACTGCTCTTGATGTTTGCTTTGAAATACCGCTGTTGATGTTTGCTTTGAAATACTGAAATACTGCTGTTGACCTTTTGTCTGACACTATTTTGGGCCTTCAGAGGCAACTGAATGCATGTTTTGAACTACTGTATTGAACACAAACATACTGCAAGGATTAACAAAAACAAAGATCTTGGTGTTTAACCCTTTCCGTCATAAAAACGTGTTTGAACATTCTTGGCAGAGGACCACAAGCCAAGCTAAATATTTGTAGAGGACCATTAGATCATGTTACAAATCGAACATCAAAGGTCTAGGCCTTACAGTTTCAGAAGATTTTAAGATTTTCCTATGAAAAACTGATAAGCACTTGCGCAGGGCCATTTTTGGTTCGGGGTCATAATTTAAACAATCTTTGTAAAGGACCATTAGATCATGCTACATACCAATTATCAAAGGTCTAGGCCTTACAGTTTCAGAGAAGAAGATTTTTTAAAGATTTTCTTATGAAATGCTGATAAGCCCTTGGGCAGGGCCATTTTTGGTCTGGGGTCATAATTTGAACAATCTTTGTAGAGGACCATTAAATCATGCTACATAACATATATCAAAGGTCTAGGCCTTACAGTTTCAGAGAAGAAGATTTTTAAAGATTTTCCTTTGAAAAACTGAAAAGCCCTTGGGCGGAGCCATTTCTGGCCCAGGGGTCATAATTTGAACAATCTTTGTAGAGGACCATTAGATCATTCATGTTACATACCAATTATCAAAGATCTAGGCCTTACAGTTTCAGAAGATTTTTTTTAAAGATTTTCCTATGAAAAACTGATAAGCCCTTGCGCAGGGCCATTTTTGGTCTGGGGTCATAATTTGAACAATCTTTGTAGAGGACCATAAGATCATGCTACATACCAATTATCAAAGGTCTAGGCCTTACAGTTTCAGAAAAGAAGATTTTAAAGATTTTCCAATGAAAAACTGATAAGCCCTTGGGTGGGGCCATTTATGGCCCGGGGGTCATAATTTGAACAATCTTTGTACAGGAACATATGATCATTATACATGCTAAATATCAAAGGTCTAGGCCTTACAGTTTCAGAGAAGAAACTTATGAAAAACTGATAAGCCCTTAGGCGGGGCTATTCTTGGCCCTGGGGGTCATAATTTGAACAACTTTTGTAGAGGACCATTAGATCATGCTACATACCAAATATCAAAGGTCTAGGCCTATCAGTTTCAGAGAAGAAGATTTTTAAAGATTTTCCTATGACAAACTGATAAGCCCTTGGACGGGGCCATTTTTGGCTTGGTGGTCATAATGTGAACAACATTTCGTTCCCCCCTAGCCACTGATGCTTCTGACAAAATTTGGTTAAAATCAGGTCAGCAGTTTCAAAGGAGATGTTTGAAAATGTGGCCGGACAATGGACGGATCGCGGTCACAATAGCTCATCCTGAGCCTTTGGCTTAGGTGAGCTAACTATGGAGGGGTTCGGGTGATCATCGGGGGAAAAGGTTGAAAATTTTAACAGAAAGGGCCAATAATATTGTGTTGTAGAACAATAATTATAAATTTTTATCAAATCGCTTTATTTGTATCAAAGGGGCATTTAATATTTGATATAAGTTTGGCAACCTTCATAATAATGATTGAGCATAACAAATACCAAGTTTTATGATATTATTAAAAATATGCGTTCATTGTAGGGACTTTCTCTTTAATACCTTTGCAAACAGTGTAGACTCAGATCAGAAATTAACCCATTCGTTCCAGTGTCCTTTATGATTGAGGACATAGTCAAACACAGCAGACTTAGATCAGAGAGTCTCTGATCTGGGTCAGCACTGTTTCCTGAACCCATCAGTGTCAATGGCTTATTCCAGAAAATGGTTTGTTTGATGTGCCCCCTCCACATGACAAATGGATGGGTTCCAAAATTAGACCCTGATCTGGGTCCCTGCTTATAAAGCTTTTAGTTGAGTCTGAGTTTCGTTCTCAAGCTTTTGATTGGTCAGATTTGAGTTCTCAAGCTTTTGATTGGTCAGATTTGAGCCAGAGGCTCAAATCTGAACAATCAAAAGCTTGAGAACGTACTCAGACTCAACTAAAAGTTTTATAGGCATGGACCCAGAAGGCTCCTCAAGGAGCCCTCTCATTTGAGTCTATACTGTTTGCAAATGACAGTGCACTTGTTTTCAGCATTCAAAAGGTTAAGCAACCATCTGTCTAAAAAGTTCTCCATTCTTCTGTACTAAACATTTGGATAAACGAGGTTGTACTGTATATGCTATGCATTTTGTACATGGGCAGGAGGCCAATATATCACAATAAACTAATAAATTTCAAATGAAGTGAATTGCAAGATACATGCCGATACATGTCAACCCTTTTTCATATAAATGTGTTTTTACGCATTAGCAAACAGAGTAGATCCAGATAGTTTTGGGGCATGAACCGTGAGCTATGCAATAAGTCTGTTTACAATGATACATTTACTTACCTGTACACACTGGCAAATGTTGTTTATTCAGGCCATGTGACCATGTGGCTTCATCACTAGTCTCATTATATTCACATGTGTATGTTTCTTCCATTCCGGATGATCTATCCAAAGCTATGAAGCCGTCTTTATTACACATATAGCTAAGATTCTGACCAATTTCAAATGACTGTACTGCTGCCACTGCACCACCTGGGGTGCCCGGGTCTGGGCACTTCTTTCCTGTTATGGAAAAAAAAGTGGTTAAGAAATGTATATTAAAACTGTGATACTAAACACAAAACATATTACGCTTACCCCTTTACTCCATAGATATTTGTTTTAACACCATTGCAAACAGAATAGACAAAGATCAGACAGCTCCTGTAGGAGTCATCTCATCAGGGTCGGGTCTGTTTGCTTATGATTCTACAGTGTCCAAAATTGATCAAAACTTTATGTGTTCATACGTCAAAACAATATTTTTGCTGATTCATGACCAAAAACTCTGTTTTCATATGTCATTATGGAAATTCAACTAATTAATAATCATGATGCCATTTTATCCAGTCACCAGGCTTCTCTAGTGACATAATAAAGGGGGTGCAAATAAACTTAGGTTTATTAGGTTACTTCCGGTAGTTGAAGGTTTAATAGGTTAGTAGATAGGCGGTATGATTCTATAACCATGGAACTATTTTGATTTTCTGTAAATAAGCATGAACATATTGACAGAATAGATCTAATAGAAAATTCACCAATATGATTATTCAAATAAGAAACAAATAGGAAAAAAAATATAAATGGCTATAGCTGGATTCGAACCCGCGCCTGATTCTACAAAAGTCAAAATCTAATCTAGAGACATCATGCTTACCGATTACGCCACTGAGGCCACATACAAACTGACGTTGATTTATCAGTTTTATTAATTTAAATCACCTCTGGAGAAACACGTTTTTGATAAAAATTAAGTCAGAGAGCAAAGATTTACAGATAAATAGTAAATGTTTTCTTTTCACCCTCATAATAATTTGATTGATAAGCTCTTACAAGGGCGGTGATTGTCATAGACCTAAATATAGGCTGTTCAGTTCCATCGATTTATGAGTGACGTTAGCCCTATCTAAAAATAGAAACCGAGATGACGGAACTCCAATTCGACCAGAGAGCCTCCGGGAGAATATTATCATGTCTGTTTAAATTAACATATCGACTCTCAATTCAAATGATCTTATTTTTCAAATTCAACCACGTTTCCCCTCTTGTAATGTAAGAATCGAAACTATTTTCCTCTGCGGTGGCTCACTATTTACGTCTCTAGAATGGAAATGAAAAGGGAGGTCCGTTGATCGAAAAACCGCATTCTCAATGCAAATCATTTCAATATTCGTATGTTTTATGAGTCTATAAAAAAAGATATAACTAAATTGACTGGATAAATAGAATAATAGGTTAGTGCCGTAGATGGGACGCCTTTATCCGACTCCGAGAGAAAACAGTTGAGGCTCAGCAAGCCTCGCCTCAACGTTTTCTCCCCTCGTCGGATAAAGCGTCCCATCTACGGCACTAACCTATTATTCTCTATATTTCTTACATGAGTATTCATGGAGTAAATGGTTAACACTTTCCCTGTTCTGTTTTTAGGCCAAATTTCAATACCTACTGGATATTCATTAACAAAATAGTTATAAAGAAATATGGAAGGTGGAACATTGTAGCCTTTTTAGAAAGTAAAGAAACATATCTTTCAAATTATGTTAGCAAACAGAGCAGACCCTGATCAGACAGCTCCTCTAGGAGTCGTCTGATTTGGGTCTACTCGGTTTGCAAATGCGTGAAAATGCGTTTATATGAGGGAAAGGGTTAAAGACCAAGGTACTTACAGGATTTCATGCATTTGCAAACATAGTAGACCCAGATCAGATGGCTCCTAGAGGTCTGCTCTGTTTGCTAATGGAATTTGAAAGACCCGTTTCTTTACTTTCTAAAATGGCTACAATGTTCCACCTTCCATATTTCATCATAACTATTTAGTCCATAAATATTCAGTAGGTATTGAAATTTGGAATAAACAAAGAACAGGGAAATGTTTAAGTCTCCTCTTAACACCAGTCAGACCAAACTGTAACCCTTTACTTTATGAATATTCATTTAATATATATCTGAATATTGATATGATTACGTGATATACTGGTGGAATATTGGTATGATTACGTGATATACTGGTGGAATATTGGTATGATTACATGATATACTGGTGGAATATTGGTATGATTATTCATACATTAATAAAGGTTACTGCATAAAACCTCCAATACAAATGTTACGGTTTATAAAAGAAGATATTTTAATGTACATGACCATGAAACATAGAAAGTTTGACGTCCATGTGAAACAGAGAAAAATGAAAATAAGGAGAAGTGCTATCTATGAAATAGTGACATAAATGAAACTGATCTAGCATTTGGCAGCCTGTCGGATCAGCCTCTTGTCAATTTACAATATACTTGTTCAATGATGAAATCAACTTCTTTCACGTATATGGCACATAATATTATCGGTATTAAAACCCAAACAAACTATAAAATTCTGCAATCACTGGTTTCAGCAAGAGTGATAACTCTGCTGACTTCTATTACAACTTTGTTTTATACATACACTTTTTCATGCATTTGCAAACAGAGTAGACCCAGATGAAGGTCCATAAGTATTCATGTAAGGAACAATCACAACATGAATATTAATTAGATTAATATTTATCATGACACATGAACACTTAATTTTTAGGCCATGGCAGAAACTGTAGAATCATAATCTATATTATTTCATAAGCAGAGCAGACCAAGATCAGACAGCTCCAACCATAACTGTCAGACCTGGATCTAATCCGTTTGCAAAGGTGCAGAAATGCATATTTAATGGTGAAGGACTATCCAGAGTATACCTACCATCACAGCTGAGATTTCCAAATTTCCATCTGCCATTTTCCTGACAGGTTACAGTCAAGGAGTTGCTTCCATCCTCACTGCTTCCAATTGTGTTAGTTCCAACTTGACAGTTGAAGGCAAAATTGCATCCCAAGGTCATACAGCTTGGATCAAAAACTATTGTGCCAGTGGGTTTCACAAGATTAGGATCTCTACAGTCAATCTCTGCAAGAAATAGAAAAAAAAATAGAATTGTAAGTCAAAGGCTTAAAAATACCCTCCACCAGCTCCTTATATACAGTGAAAAATGTCAGAAAAGAGAAATAACTCTGGTAGCAAGAACAAAGTCAAATATTAACACTTTCATCCATGAATATTCATGTGAGAAATAATGAAATCATGAATATTAATTAGATTAATTTGTTACAATAAGACATGGACACAGGACATTTGGCAATAGCGTAAACTGTAGAATCATATCTATATTATTTCATAAGCCAACAATAAGATTAAAGGAGTTTGCAACACTAACTACCCATGTTTCATGTCAAAATGACAAAAAGTACTCAGAGGACTCAATTTTTCAATGCCTGGCACGTACTAGATAATGTAAATTGCATCTTGCATATTTACTATTTGTGGTAATTATTGTGTTGGCAAAACACGAATTCAATAACTTTCAAATTGAAGAAGGAATTTTAGACAACAACTACCAATGTTTCAAGGCAGGGGGATCTAACTGATCACCTGACTAACCACTGGGGCGATTCCAGCATATCCCCTCAAACCTTGTTTGGGGTGTGTATAATGAACCGGGAACAATGATTTTCCATCAAATTTGATCTTGATGGGTAATATCAGACTAGAACACATTATCTATGAGCCAAATACATATGGTGCTGCAGCTATATCAAGGACTAGGATTCATGAGTCTTACCCTTTCCAGGAAGACCCTACATATGATGCAGCAGATTGTCCAAGGGCAGGACAACCAAACTCAATGTCAGGTAAAGCAGATGAGACTGTGATGCTACGGAGAGCTTACAGGAGATTTACTGTTCAGGATATTACATTGAAATAATGGACCAGGAACTGCATCTGTTCATGATATTATCACAAAGCAGCTATGTATGAGAAAGGTTTGTTCTCGCTATATGCCATATGTTCTTTATTATTCAACAGAAGCAACAATGAGTTGCTGACAGTAACGCTTTTCAGAAAAAAATGTAGAAACCATGGTTACTGATTCCTAGAATCTACAATGTATCAAGACTGCTGTTGAAATATGGACAAGACTATATGACAGCTCAGTGTGGAGGACTCCAAACTTCCCATTATCTACCCAAGCTTTGGTGAGAATGCTGTGAAGAAACTCATGTTCATTTTGTTCTTCTACATTAAAGGCTTCATCTTAACCCTTTTCCTCATACAATTGTGTTTGAGGAGCCGTCTGATCAGGGTCTACTCTGTTTGCAAATGAAATTTGATAGACCTGTATCTTTTAGTTTCTAAAATGGCTACAATGCTCTATCTGCCATATTTCATGTTAACTATTTTGTCCATGAATACTTAGTAAGTACTGAAGTTGACTTTATTTCACAATATAATAAAGTAGTGTACATGTAAATCCATCATTAATAATTTGTTCATCATAAAAATTAATGCAAATTTGTTGCTTTCAGGCATGACTTGATAGCAGTATGAGTGAGGGTTATTTGGAAATACTATCTCTTCTCAAGACAATGTTTGCAAATACGTTGAGGACACCTGCTGTAAGTAAGGTTAACATAAAATAGAAATTAGGACTACTAATACAATTTGCTTTGGTTTGTAATGTATGCGGGCCTTTCACCTCACATCTTTGCAAACAGAGCAGATCCAGATCAGACAGATCCCCAGGAGCTGTCTGCTTAGTCTCTGCTCTGTTTGATTATGGAACTTTATATACTAATTATAAAGTTTCTGTCACTGAATATTCATGCACTGGTAAATTCATGGATAATTATTTATGAGGCAAAGGGATGTGTAATGCACTGAATATTGCATGTACAAGGAGAGGTCTCATATTCTCCTTAACTTATTCCCCCATAGGAGTTTTAGATCCAACCTCTTTCAATGAATCTGCCAAACAGGAGAATTTACTGGAGAAAAGGGAAAGTTTAGATTTGCTTAGTATTGAAGGAGCAAATGCTCTATCAGTCACAATGGTGACTTTTACAGAGGCGTAGAAAGGCGTATTTATGGAAGAAAGGGTTAATATACACCACCATTATAATAAATGCCAGCTTACTTCTTGGAAAGGAATCTTGTTGATATTCATTAATCCATTCCATTCTATGTTTATTCCAAATTTTAGTACCTACTGAATATTCACGAACAAAATAGTGATAATTAAATATGGAGGTGGAACATTGTAGCCATTTTAGCAAGTAAAGAAACAAATCTATCTAATTCAACTAGCAAACAGAGCAGACCCTGATCAGACGGCTCCTTATAGGAGTGGTCTGATCTGGGTCTACTATGTTTGCAAATGCGTGAAAACATGTTTATATAAAAGAAAGGGCTGAAATCACCTCCCCGGTTTCTCTCACAATCTCTAAAGTGATTCTTATGATTAGCAGCTGAAATATATGGGATTTCAATATGCAGCAGAACCTGTCTTAAGGGGCCATTAGAGGTCTAATTATGGTTCTGTAAGGCAAGTGGTAGCTTAATGCAGGTCAAAGGTAATGCATAAAGCTCTTGCTGGAGCTTTCTGCATTATTTTAGCCCTTCATTAAGCACCAACCAACTTTTTAAGAATCCTATGTTCAATAAATGAATGGCAACTTAACCTTTTACCCCATAAATACACCTTTCTGTGCCTTTACAAACAGAGAATACCCAGATCTGAGTCCATGCTTATAAAGCTATTTAGTTGAGTCTTGAGTTTGACTCAACTAAAAAGTTTTATAAGCATGGCTACAGATGACTCCTATAGGAGCCATCTTATCTTATCAGGGTCTGCTATGTTTGCTTATGATATAATATAGATATATTCTACAGTTTCTGTCATGGCCATACATTCATGAGTCCTTGTGCTATTAATTAAATTAATCTAATTAATATTCATGATATCACTTTTTCTTATATGAATATTCATGGAGGAAAGGGTTAAGACAGGCTCTACTGTAAAACAGTATACATCTTATCTATTGCCCTGTCTGACTATTTTATGAACTTTTATATGAAAGCACAGTGAGTTTATTTTTACCTGGACATTCATCAATGTTGTCACCCTTGAGAACCACACCAGACCCTTCATCCACACACTGAGCCTGTTTCACCTCTTGTTTGGTATTGCTTAAAGTGCAGGTCAGCTCCACAGTATCTCCATACCCTACTGTTGGCTTATCAAAAACCCCATTACTTGGTGCCGCGGGAACATTGCAAGTCTTTTCTGAAATTCATAAATACATATATACATCAATGATTCACAAACTAAATACAACAATGTCTCGTAAATATGAGCATTCAAAAGAAGTGTTATCTAGATTTTTTAACCAGGTGTTAGTGTTTAATGCAGCACAACCGGTTCCTATATCAATCAAGTGTTCACTGCATTAACCCTTTACTCCATAAATATACCTTAGACTAGACCCACATCACACCTCCTATTATAAGGAGCCATCTCATCAGGGTCTGCTCTGTTTGCTTATGATATAAGATAGATAGGATTCTAGTTTCTGCCGTGGCCAAAAATTCCTGTGCCCAAGTGCTATCATAACAAATTAACCTAATCAATATTCATGATATCATTATATATTTACATGAATATTCATGGAGGAAAGGGTTAAGCAGCCTCCTACTTTTACAACCTCCTATGTTATATTTACAACCTCCTATGTTATATTTACAACCTCCTATGTTATATTTACAACCTCCTATGTTATATTTACAACCTCCTATGTTAAAAGACCACGTGGTTGCTTTAGCAAGAATCTACTGCAGTATAATACAGGGGAATCTAAAAGCTTAACATTCCACCAGCAACTTACACTGTTAACCCATTACCTCATAGGCTATTTTAAGATACAACCTTTTTATATAAAATAAATCTACCGAAAAGGAGCGTTAATTAGAGAAAAGGATTTTTTTAAATAATTTGGTAGTTTGAAACCATTGTGATAAATAGAGCATTTGCTCCTATAGGAGCAAATGCTCTATTTATCACAATGGTTTCACAAAGTTGTCAATATGAGGGCATTGGTTAACCATGTCCTCCATAAATACAACTTTCCATGCCTTTGCAAACAGAGTAGACCCAGATCAGAGCTGTAGGAGTCATCTGATAAGGTTCTGCTCTGTTAGCTTATAGAATAATATAGATTTGTGTCTACAGTTACTGCCATGGTCATACTATCTTGTGTTCATGAGCAATGATGAAAATGAATCCCAAGTAATATTCATTATTTCTTAAATGAATATTCATGGTGTAAAGGATTAATCAGATCCAATTTGTGTACTTTTAAACCTTAATAATCTCTAATAAGTATCATTATCTATATTTAACCCTTTCCCTCATATAAACATGTTTTCATGCATTTGCAAACAGAGTAGACCCAGATCAGACAGCTCCTATAGGAGCCATCTGATCTGGGTCTACTCTGTTTGCAAATGGCATTTAATATACCTTTTTCTCTACTTTCCAAAATGGCTACAATGTTCCACCTACCATATTTCATTATGACTATTTTGTTCATGAATATTCAGTAGGTATTGAAATTTGAAATAAACGCAGAACAGGGAAAGGGTTAAGACAAGTAGCAGCTTAACCCTTCCTAGGCTATTTTTAGACCCAACCTCTTTGAATAAATCTACTGAAAAGGAGCATTTTTGTACTTATATAGTTATGAAATCAATGTGATAGAGATAGAGCATTTGCTCCATAGTTTCAATGGTTTCAAAAATGACTATTACAGAGACATCAATATGTGTCAGTAGGAGGGAATGGATTAATGCATGGTGAAAGTCATGCACAAAGCTCCCATAGCCTTTTACTCTGCATTAAGCAGTCATCTGCCTAAAACAGCTATTTTTTCCTTGCAAAGTGTTCAGCTTAGTGAGGTTTTACTGTATGTAATTGGCAAATAAACACTACTAACCATTAGAGTTACTTGTCCGTCTATGACTGAGCTATTAGCAAATTAACATTACTTATCATTTGTTTCTTATAAATTTATATTTCACAGTAAGATAATGTTTTAAAGAAGAGCCACCTGTGGTGCCAACGCTCGTCTGATTTGGTGCTTGTCCAACTAAATTAAAAAAAAAATGAAAACAATAAAGAGCCATAACTCCAAAATTTTGAAATCAAGAGTTATGGTTCTTATGTAGCAGTCTTCCCCTCAATGAGATCTACTAACCTATTAAGTTTCATGTTGATACCTCTTATACTCTTTGAGTAATGAGCTACATTAAAACTCTTTGAGTAATGAGCTACATTAAAGTTTTTGCATGTCGACGACAATGACAACGCCTACGACCCAGTGATCACAATAGCGTGACTTTTCTTTGAAACAGACAAACTAAAAATGACAGTTGTTCAAAGAAAAACAGCTCCATGCATATCTTATTAAAGACAAGAAGGAAAGTGTTTAGGAATTAGAACTATCACTATAGGTGATGAATACCCCCGCATGACAACCTTGATCCCAAAATCCAAGGGTTGATAACTCCTGTATGTATTATACTGAAACATATACACATCACAGAGATCATTGTGTATCAACTATCAACATTCATTGAATGACGTTAAAAACTGTAGAAGTCCACTTCATAAACTTTGGCTGGCAACACAATTGTTTAAGTCCAGGGTCAGTTAACTCCTGTATGGTAACTGTACACTTCAAAGCTAGATAGATAGATAGATTAGTTAGATAGATAGATAGAGAGAGAGAGAATTATTTTTGTTAGCAAATACTCAAAGCAAACTGATATTAACTTACTTGTACATAAAGGCTGGCTACTCCATTCCCCATTATCTTGACATGTCAGTTCAATTTCAGTGCCACTACCTGGTTGCATAAATCCATCGTCACACCTCCAGGTAGCTACCTCCCCAGTGTGCCAATATGACGATCTTGACAATATTTTCCCATTCATTGGTTCATCTAAATCAGGACATGCTTTCCCTGAAATATTACAATATTCCCTCAAGTGTTTATCACATTCTGACACCTTTGAATGCCATTGCAGACAGACTAAACCTAGATCAGGCAGTTTCTGTACGCGCCATCTGATAAGGATCTGCTCTGTTTGCTTATGGCACTATACAGATATGATTCTACAGTTTCTGCTAAGGCAAATACATCCTAAATTTCAACTAATAAGTATACATGTATCTGAGTTGTCTTTATTTCTTACATGAATATTAATCAGGTAACTATCATTATGCATTGCTGCACACAAGCACAATACTGTAGTTGGTGTCAACTGGTTTTCACAGTATCAATTCAAGACATGATTATAGGATTTACCCTATTTTTTAATCCATTCCTCCATAGGCTATTTTTAGATCCAATCTCTTTGAATGAATCTACCCAAAAGGAGCATTTACTAGAGAAAAGCAAAATTTTAGAATTTTGTAGTTTGAAACCATTGTGATATACAGAGCATTTGCTCCTATAGGAGTAAATGCTCTATTTATCACAATGGTTTCAAGAAGTCATAGAAATGCATATTTATGGAGGAAAGGGTTAAAGCTCCAGCATAATTTTTGATGATATGCAGGAACTAACAGCAGAAACTCTATCAAACAAGAGATGTTTGCTAGCCCATTACTAAATGGATATTCATGTAAAAAATAATACAGACTATACCTCACAAATAGTCCAATTTATTGCAGGAAAAAATGAACTGCTTCGGTTAGTTATTCTCACGGTGTGCCGGTTATCATGCGGAGCCGGTACTTTGTTCCGAGTCTTATCAATTTCAGTGGATCAAGTTGCCAACATGCATTTTGGGGAAATAGTTGAAGTTTCCAATAAATAATGGCAGCATTGATATTAATTAGATTAATTTTGTAATAGCACATGGACAAATGAATTTTTGGCCACATGGCAGAAACTGTAGAATCATATCTATATTATATCAAAAGCAAACATAGCAGACCCTGATCATACAGTTCCTGCAGGAGCCATCTGATCTGGTAGACATTTTAATGTTTAAAGAATTGACCTTTGTACCTGAAGTTTGGAATTGACCTTGATAACATGGCTCCTTTATGGATTGCATCTTTTTTAAATTAATATTCATGTCAAGTATAATTATGTAGTCTCTATCCCTAACTGTTCAAAAGTTATTGTTAAGTTTTAACCCATTCCCTCATATTGACGACTTTTGACTTTTAAAAGGCACTTTGTGAAACCATTGTGATAAATAGAGCACTAAGTTTTGCTCCTATAGGAGCAAATGCTCTATTTATGACAATTGTTTCAAACATTAAAATCCTAAAATTTTCCTTGTCTCTAGTTAATGCTCCTTTTCATTTGATTCATTCAAAGAGGTTTTATCTAAAAATAACCTATGGGGCAATGGGTTAAGCTTTAAGAATTTGAACTTTGATCATGAAGTTTAGGCATTGACCTTGACAAAATGGCTCCTCTTAAAGCTTGAAGTTTCATTAGATCAACCATTTCCCTGTTGAATATTCATGTAAGAATTAATGACATGATGAACAATTATTAGCTGAAAGAGTTCACAGGAGATTTTGGTTCATACAAAATTGTAAAATCAGATCTATACTATAAATGGCTCCTATATAGGCCATCTGACCTTGGTCTTCTCTGTTTTCAAAGGCGTAGAAATGTGTATTTATGGAGCAAAGGGTTTAACAAATTACAATGGTTTGAACAAATTTTGAGGAGGCGGGGATCACCTAAGGACCATTTATGCCAAATTATATTGAAATTGAAATTTGTTCAACCATTTTAGGCAAGAAGAGTGTCAAAGTTTTTTAACCTTTTCAGATTTTCTACATGAATTACAATGTTTTCAACAAAAATGAAAGAAAACCTCACAAGGACCATTTCTGTGAATTTCTTTGACAATTGTTTTTCAGATGTTATCGCAATATCTCAATTAAGTTTCAGGATAAAGCTTCAAATTGTTGTGGAATATGGTGCAGATTGGAACCATAACTTTTTGCTTAATTTCCTAAAACATAAAGTTTGAGCACCCTGTGGGTAAATACCTACCCCTATATCTCTAAGCATTCAGACAACATCCTCCACTCTTCATTGGTTTATAAAGGTCAATAAGTCACTTTGACTATGTTTTGATAACTTTAACACTTACAGTGCAGGACACGAGTCACTAATGTCCTTTGCAAACAGTATAGACCCAGATGAGAGGGCTCCTAGAGGAGCCCTCTCATCAGGGTCTGCACCGTTTGTCATGTTACACTTTTCTTTAGGAAAAAACCCTATATATTCACCATAAGATTGGCCGGTTTGAATTTTGGAATAGTCCATTTAAAAATTCAGCGTTGTAAGGGTTAACCTTTCTTCATGAAATTACTAGAGGAACTGTCTGATCAGGGTCTGCTTTGTTTGTTTATGGTATAACATAGATCTGATTCTGCAGTTTGTTCGCCATTATAACAATTAATCTATTAAATATTCATGATGTCATTATTTCTAACATGAATATTCAACAGGAAAATCGTTAATTAAAGTAGACTGACATCGTAGCAAATAGTGTTGATCCCTGCTAAAACTGCTCCATCTGGATAACTTTTAAATGGGTCGGCACCACTTTCCCAATTTTTTCTGTTCGAATTCTTAGAAATTTGGGCAAGTTTGAAGGTGATACTTAAAATGGTTTGAAAGAATGAGTGAAAAAAATGCAAAGAGCTTTATCTTATGACATTAAATTGTGACAATGATCAAGTCCTTGGTTGTTACAAACACAATATTCTCCCCATCCAAGAGAAAATGATTTTGTATTAGCCATAGATATTTGTACCTTAGTTTGGTTTGTTTTTGTTTGTTTGCATATGGGTTTTAGTTTGCTTTAACAAAATTCCAGTCATACTGCAATATCAAGCCCTGCTAATAGCAGATGGAGGAAGGCCCCATAGAAGCAAATGCTCTATTTATCACAATGGTTTCAACAGGTGATTTTTACAGAGTCATAGAATCGCATATTTATGGAGGAAAGGGTTAATTCCATAAATACACCTTCTATGCCTGTGCAAGCAAGAGTGGACCCAGATCAGATGGATCCTGTAGGTGCCATCCGATCAGAGTCTACTCTGATTGCTTATGAAATAATATAGATATGATTCTACACTTTCTGCCATTGCCAAACTATCCTGTGCTTATGTGCCATTATATAAAATAATCTAATCATTATTCAAAAGGCTATTATTTCTTACACAAATATTTATAGAGTAAAGGGTTAACCCTTTCCTCCATAGGCTATTTTTAGACCAAACCACTTTGAATAAATCTACCCAAAAGGAGCACTAACAAGAGAAATGGAAAATTTTAAAATTTTGTAGTTTGAGACCACTGTGATAAATAAAGCATTTGCTCCTATAGGAGCAAATTCTCTATTTATCACAATGGTTTCAAGAAGTGACTGTTACAGAGGGGTAGAAAGGCGTATTTATGGAGGAAAGATTAAGTCGCAAATATAACTTTGGATTCATTCTTGGCCATTACAGTTTTTGTTTAGGGTACTATTGATTTGCCAATATAAAGCTAAACCCAATGCACTCACCCATAATTGACGTTGGATCAAAATGTCATACTGATCTTTACTAATGAGTAAATGTTTGGTTTTGGTTAAGGTTTTTATCAGGTTTTATGTCACTTTAACAGTATTTCAGTCATATCACAACATCCAGGTATTTACCAGTGGGGGACGACCCCAGAGGTTCTTCTGTGCACAGAACAAACTGTTTCATGATGCACAGAAGAACATCTGGGTATAACCACCAACCTACAGCAAACCAGCTGGAAGGTTTCCCTACATGAAAAATCCAAATGCCCAGACCGGTATTCGACCCACAACAGTGAGGGGCTAAACGATTGTCATTGGAAGACCATAACCACTTGGCCGTGGAGGCCCCAAAAATGACAATGCATCAATTGGATACACATTATTGACATAAACAAATCGCATCAAATATATTTATGAGCAGAATTTAGCTGAACTGTTTGTCATTCGAAATCCTATAGCAATTTAACCCTTTACTCAATAAATAATTAAATATGCAAACAGAGTAGACCAAGATGAAATTGCTCCTATAGGAGCAGTGTGATCAGGGTCAGCTCTGTTTGCTTATGATATATAAGATTCTACAATTTTTGACATGTGCTATTATAACAAATAATCTAATTAATATTTATATTGTCATTATTTCTTACATAAATATTTATGGAGTAAAGGGTTAATCCTGCCATACAGGATTGAGTCTATAGTTTAACCCTTCTCTAATATAAACACATTTTTATGCCTTTGCAAACAGAGTAGGTCCAGATCAGACGGCTGTTGTAGGAGCCATCTGATCAGGGCCTGCTCTGTTTGATTAT
This sequence comes from Azorinus chamasolen, assembly GCA_963576725.1. Lineage (NCBI taxonomy): Eukaryota > Metazoa > Mollusca > Bivalvia > Cardiida > Solecurtidae > Azorinus > Azorinus chamasolen. Next base: position 63,428,372 of record OY755236.1, on the reverse strand, counting down.
AATGCATCAAAATCTAGTTTCTACCAATGCCAAAACATCCTGTTACACATGCCACTATGAAAAATCAACTAATAAATGTTCATTAACTCTTGCATGACTGAAATACTGTTGGTCGGATGTAAAACCCAACTCACTCACTCACTCTTGCATGAATTATTCAACAGAGAAAGGGTGGCTCATTCCACTTTAAATACCCAGCATTCAAAGGTTAAACCTTCACTCCATACATGAATACTCAATGAATATTTGTCATAAATATTCATTAGATTCATTATTTTTTTATAATGGCCAATAAACACAGGATATGTTGGCCATGGCAGAGACTCTAGTAGAGTCATATCTGTATTACACTATGAGCAAACACAGCAGACCCTGAATCAGATAGCTTCTAGGAGCCATCTCATTTGGGTCTACTCTATTTTCAAAGGTGTAGAATGAGGAAAGGGATAATCATATAGTCTAGATTGATACTATGTAACACTTTGACTGTGATATGAGAGGAAAAAACTGAAATTTAACATTGAAAATCAATAAAAAATTATGATGCTTATAATGGTTCAAGGCTGTAGGTATTTTTATTTTGCACTAAGCCCAAGAAAATAATTCAGATGTACTTACGAACACATGTGTAACCCAACCGATAAAAATCACCAACATTAAATCCATGCATGCCATCCTCTGTCAACATATCAAAGCCTTCATCACACATGCAAGTGAAGGAGCCATCGTTGTTGATGCATTGATGGAAACATGGATTGTTTAAACATTCATCAATATCTAAAAAACAAAATGTATGAAACATTTATATTATCAACATATTGACCTTTATACAGTAAAACCCCTCTAAATCAGACATTTAATTTGGTATAAATATAAGTCTTAAGACAGGTGGCAGGAACCTCTAGGAACTTTCTGCATGACTTTCACCCTGTAATAAGCAGCCACCTGCCTAAAAATTGCCTAAATTCTTTTCTGCTAGGATACCAATTTAGAGGGGGTATACTGTATAGTGAGCTTATTCCATTTCACATACATTTGAGCTCTATAATGTTAGGTAGTATGGTACTAGTATTGTGACAGAAAACCCCTACTGGAGAGCATCCATCTACTGAGTCAGTATTCCTAATAAAACCTTTAACAACAGTCAAGATCTATTAATTCACTCCAACTCCATTAAGGCCAGATAACTGTAGAAGATCACTGACCAAAACAACTTGTAAGAATGCAAGGTCATTCTTCATCAATTTAACCAATCTGAATAGTTTCTTCACCTACATGATTTGCATAAATAAAACCAAGAAATAATTAATTGACTGTGTTGATTAATGTCTGTTTTTGCTCACTATGGGCTAATTTGACACCCCTGAGAGAAGGGATAGGATACAGAGAAACCTAGGCACGGTGCCCTAATCTTATTATCGACAGAGTTTCTTTGAATCTTTTAGATGCCCAGTGTGAAGCAAGCAAGAAATGTGTCATGACAAATTCTCCCAAAGCAAAGCATGAACATTTAGATGTATTTTGTATGCAGGTCTGTATTTATAAGTGTTTGCTTAATGAAATTAAGACTGCACAGTGCAACCTTAATTTGAACATTTACTTAAACAACTAAGCAACAATGTGGAAATAATGTAATACACGTGTATATCCATTTTTAACTGTAAGTGTGAAGGTTTTCAAACCATCGAGGTCAAAGGTAAAGGTTACAGTGACCAGAAACTGGTATGCAACAGTCTCAGCCATCCCAAGATGTACTCATACATTAAATGTTGCATTTCTACCTCAAGAGATACAGCAGATATGCCCCAGACAAGGTTTGTTTTGTACACGAGGTCACATTCACCTTATAATATTCATGATATTCAAACATTCCAAGATGTACTACCACACCAAATTTGCCATTTGAATCCAGTAAAGGAAAGAATTTATGTCATAAACAGCACCTTAATTAAGAAATGAATGACATGCTTCCGGTGTTCATGAGGTTATGCAACGCATAGCTTTATGAGCAAAGTTAGTGAAGCCCGAAGGGCTTCACGTGAATCTTTGCTCTTAAAGCTATGCGTTGCATAACCCATGAACACCGGGAGCACGTCATTTATTTCTTATATTTATATTCCATTGTATTTCTTATATTTAAAAAATGAATGACGTGCTTCCGGTGTTCATGAGGTTATGCAACTTTCTTTTCAGAATAAGGTTATATAAGGACGTTGCAGGGCGAATGTAAATATTATATCATGAATTTCAAACAAATGTAGCAAAAAATGTAGAAGTTCCTCAACAAGGACATCTCCTGTTTCAATATGGCTGCCAGTCAGCCATCCTGAATTCAATGGGTATGTTATGTTAGGCACTGTGCCTCAACATGTCAATCCATAATTGAATATTCAAGAAAATGTAGCGGAAAATGAAGAAGTAAGTTGCTCCACAAGGAAATTGCATAATTCACATGTGAAGTTCCAAATTTATGTAATGCATAACTACTCATCATGCAAACAATTTCTTTGAAAAATAACTAATGGAGTAGGAGATAGTGTAGGTTCTACCCTTTACAAATTGTACAGATAATCACTGAACAAGGGTTCAAAATTTCTTGAGGGAGGAGGGAGACCCCTGATACCCCTTTACAACATGGGTGCACTGCCCCATCTTGTGCTTCGATCAACATGTCAATATCCTGGCTACGCCCCTGCAGGTAGTTGCCAAATGAAGCAAAAAAAGTAATGCTAAAAGCTCCTGTTGTTAACCCATAACCTCATAGGCCATTTTAAGACCTATTCTCTTTGAATAAATCTACAGAAAATGAGCATTTACTAGTGAAAAGGAAAATTTTAGAATTGTGTAGTTATGAAACCATTGTGATAAATAGAGCATTTGCTCCATAGAAGCAAATGCTCTCTTTATCACAATGGTTTCAAAAAGTGGCTATTACAGAAGTGTCAAGAGGCGTCAATATGAGGGAATGGGTTAAGTAAAATATCTTTTGTAATAAATGTCGCTGTATCTAGATTTGATATCAACGCTTCTTAAATGTTACTGTATCTAGATTTGATTATATACTACTATACCAATGCTACTTAAATGCATTCAAGAGTAACCCTTACCTTCACAAACAAAATCAGTCTTTCTTTTGAAACCTGCCAAACAGTCACATGTGTATGAACCTTCTGTGTTCATGCATTCTGTATTTTCTCCACAAGCATGGGTATTTGCTGCACACTCATCAATATCTATATGTCAAAAAATATGGAAGAATGACATATCAAACAAAATGCTAATAATCAACTGTGAGGGGTAATAATCAACTGGTGTATGTGGGGCAATAATCAACCGGTACATGACAGGTAATAGTCAACTGGTATATGAAGGGCCATAATCAACTGGTGTATGGTGGGGGAATAATCAACTGGTATATGATGGGCAATAATCAACTGGCACACAACTGGTATATGAGGGCCAATATTCATTCGGTATATGAAGGCAATAATCAACAGATATATGAGGGGCAATAATCAACTGGTATATGAGGGGCAATGTATATGAGGGGAAAAATCAACAGGTATATGGGATGGGGGATTCACACTTGACCTGTAACTAATTATAATAAAGCTACATACCAAATATCACTCCAATAGCAGCTAGGGTTAAGAAAAAAACTTCAGAAAGCCTAAAATTTTCTGAAAATTTCCAAGTCCAACAGTGCTGTAATTCTGTGAAAAATCAATGTATCGTAACAAAATTCAAACTTGATCTCATTATAATAAAGGTTCATACCAAATATAATTTCAAAATCTGCTAGGGTTTAGAAAAAAAAATCTGTCCAACAGCTATAATTTAGTGAAAAATCATTGTAGCATATCAAATATCACTTCAATACCTCCTAGGGTATAGAAAAAAAATCCGGAACACCTTAAATTTCCTGAAAATTAGGTCAAACAGCTGTAATTCTGTGAAAAATTAAGGAAGAGTAACAAAATTCAAACTTGATCTGTAACTCACTATAATAAAGCTACATACCAAATATAACATCAATATCTGCATTGATTTAGAAATAAGTCAGGAAAACCTAAAATTTCCAAAGATGTTCGAAGTCAAACTGCTGATATTCCGTGAAAAATAAAAGCAACGTATTAAATCAACCTTGATCTGTAACTCATTTTAATATTAAAAGCCACATACCAGATATCATTTTAATATTTGCTACTGTTTAGAAAAAAAACTCAAGAAAACCTGAAATTCCAGAAAAATTCTAAGTCAAACAGCTGTAATTGCGTGAAAAACCAATGAAGTGTAACAGAATTCAAATTTGATCTGTAACTCATTATAATAAAGGTACATACCAAATATAACATCAATATCTGCAAAGGTTTAGAAAAACAGTCCAGAAAACCCAATTTTCCAGAAAATTTCTAAGTCAAACCTATGTAATCCCTTAAATCAATCTAGCGTAACAAAATTCAAACTTGATCTGTAACTTATTATAATAAAGGTACATACCAAATATCACATCAGTATGTACAAGGGTTTATAAAAAAAAACACCCGGAAAACCTAATTTTCCAGAAAATTTCTAAGTTAAACCACTGTAATTCTGTGAAAAATCAATGTGTAACTCATTATAATAAGGTACATACCAAATATCTCTTCAATATCTGTAAGGTTTTTGGGAACAAAGTCCAAAAAACCAATGTGTGACACACTGACGGACAAAAAACAAAGTGTGACAAACTGATGGACTGACGGACGGACAAACAGAGTGTAAACCTATAGTCCCCTTCGGCATTGCTGAAAGGGGACTAATAATAAAGTGGTATATGAGGGACAGTAATCTACTAGTATATGAGGGACAATACTCAACTGGTATTTCACAGGGAATAACCAAATGGTATAAGAGGGGCAATAGTCAACTAGTATATAAGGGGCAATACTAAACTGGTATATGAGGGGCAACACTCTACTGATATATGTGGGGGGTTTGGAAATAAACCCTTACCTCCCTGTAACTTCTACTAAAGTCTGGATCTAATGAAATTTTTACTACTTCGGATTCAATCAAACATTTGAGAAATTATTGACTGGGTGTTTAACAGCTTGGATCTTGATGAGTGCTGAGTTACTTGGGGACTCATAATGAATTCAAGCTGTTTTGGAAATGTGAGTCAGGTGGAGTTAGATAGCATGTGGGTTATTGTATTTTTTATGGACAAACTTATGAAATATTTCAAATTTCTACATACAGTAAAACCCCGCTAATGCGACCACCAAAAAGGGGCATAATTCTGGGTGACAGAGGCAGGTGGTAGCTTAATGCAGGACGAAAGTTATGCAGAAAGCTCCTATAGGAGCTTTCTGCATAACTTTCGTCCTGCATTAAGCAACCACCTGCTTTAAACGGCGCCAGTGGCTGTTTATTAAGTGGTCGCATTAGCGGGGTTGTACTGTACTTATACATGTACAGTGGAACCTAGATATCTCAATCTCGGATAACTCAAACTTTGGAATAACTCGAACTAAAAGTTTGGTCCTTCCAAATTTTACATTAAAGAATTATTCTAAGTTGTATCACTATGCATAATATATAGAACAAGAGTACCGCATACGGTACATAATACGCCCACTTGCGAACTTTCTCTGATTCAACATGCCTTATAAGTGTTGACATTTTCTAATCTGTGCTTCAGATCTTGATTTCCATATTAAGGTGATACTATTTTTTTTAAAAAATGAAGTGAATATCTTATTAAATAAAAAAGTTACAGCTAATCCTCATTTTTGCAGATTTTTGTAAAGTGCAATGGCCATAACTCTGTAAAGACAAACTGAATGAACCTCAAAATAAACTCAGCTTCAAATTTTGTTGCTTAAAACATTTGTGTTAAGTTTCATTTATATCATTTTAATAGTTTTCCCAGAAAACAACAGACAAACTAAAAGTTGACCGACTAACAAAGCAATGAACACACGAAGTTCAAGGACCATAACTTTAGAATAAAATGACATATCAAAACCCCCGCAATATATGTGAAAATTCACATTAAGGTTTAACCATATAAAAAAATTGAAGTAAATATTATTTCAAATGAAAAAGTTATGGCCATCCTCATATTTGCATAGATTTGCATTATTTTTTTCAGTGCAAGTGCCATAACTCCGAAACAACAAATCAAATGATCCTCAGAATCGACTTAGCTTCAGGTCTTGATGCATTAAACATGTGTATGAAGTTTCATTAATATCTGTCAAACAGTTTTGCCAGAAAACAGCGGACAAACTATTTGCATATATTTGCATTTTTTTTAAGTAAAAGGGCAATAACTCTGAAACGAAAAATCAAATAACCCTCAAAATCGACTCAGCATCAGATCTTGATGCATTAAACATTTTTTGAAGTTTCATTAATATCTCTCAAATAGTTTTCCCAGAAAACAGCGGACAAACTATTTGCATTATTTTTTAAGGACAAGGGCCATAACTCTGAAACGAAAAATCAAATGATCCCCAGAATTAATTCAGCTTCAGATCTTGATACATTAAATATTTGTGTGAAGTTTCATTAATATCTGTCAAATAGTTTTCCCAGAAAACAGCGGACAAACTGTTTGCATGTATTTGCATTATTTTTTAAGTAAAAGGGCCATAACTTCGAAACGACAAATCAAATGAACCTCAGAATCGACTCAGCTTCAGATCTTGATGCATTAAACATTTGTGTGAAGTTTCATTAATATCTCTCAAACAGTTTTCCCAGAAAACAGCGGACAAACTATTTGCATGTAATTGCATTATTTTCTAAGTAAAAGGGCCATAACTCCGAAACGACAAATCAAATGAACCTCAGAATCTACTCAGCTTCAGACCTTGATGCATTAAACATTTGTGTGAAGTTTCATTTATAATTTTCAAATAGTTTTCCCAGAAAACAGCGGACAAACTATTTGCATATTTTTTAAGGACAAGGGCCATAACTCTGTAATGAAAAATCAAATGAACCTCAGAATCAACTCAGCTTCAGATCTTGATGCATTTAACATTTGTGTAAAGTTTCATTAATATCTGTCAAACAGTTTTCCCAGAAAACAGCGGACAAACAAAATGTTGACGGACGAACGAACGAACGAACGAACGAACGAACGAACGAACGAACGAACGGACGGACGGACAGGGCCACGACAATATACGACCACCTTTATTAGGTGGGCGTATAAAAACATTAGACAGCTTAATGCAGGACTAAAGTAATGCTGAAAGCAGCTGCTGTTACAGGAGATTTCAGCATTACTTTAGACCTGCATTAAGCTGTGAAATTGAACCCCTCAAGCAGAAAAGTTTATGAAGAAGAATTGAGGTGATCTTAGGCCGCTAAATGCAGGGTGACAGTCATGCAGAAAGCTCCTTTGGGAGCTTTCTGCATGACTGTCACACTGCTTTAAGCTTACACCTGTCTTAAAGACTGACATTAATACTAATTTGAGCATCTGGTTTAGAGGGATTTAAATGTACCAGTATATGAAAGATTGAGGTTACATACCTTGACACTGTAACACTTTATCAAATGTTTGATCTGCCTGACAAGTTAGGTCCTCACTTGTTTCTCCTTCTGATATCTGGTATCCATCTTGGCATGACACCGTTAATTGATCATCATATGCTGCTTCATCCCTACTTAAAACAGCATTCGCTATATCTGGTAGAGGACATTTTAAAACTGAAAAAAACCAGGACATAGATTTATAACTTTAATCTTTGTCAAACAAAGACTGTTGTGCCTAGCCACAGAAGTGATGCATTGAAGAATGACCATTATAAACCTCTGATCTGTCCAATTGAGTGTTGCATGGGAAGGTTTTCTTACACAATGAATTATGACTGATTAACTCTTTCCTCCATAAATATGCCCTTCTATGCCTTTGCAAACAGAGTAGACCCAGATAAGATGGCTCCTAGAGAAGCAGTCTGATGAGGGTTTGCTCTGTTTGCTTATACTATAATATAGATAATATGATTCTACAGTGTCTGCAATGACCAAAACTTTCTTTATCCATGTGCTATTACATGTAAAACAATTAATGTAATTAATAATGACAATGTTATTATTTCTTACGTGAATATTCATGGAGAAAGGGGTCAAATTATTATGGGATGAACAAGTATGTATGAAACAAGGTCATGTTGTATTGCTATGCAAGACATGAGTCCCCCACCGGACTGAAAAAAAACCCTCCGCTCTCCCCACCCCACCCACCCATGGTGTGGTTGACCATGGTATATACATGACCACCTGAATGGTATTAGTACCTACTTTCATACATTAAATCAGTAAATAAAAAGTTATTGTCCCGACAAGAAAATATGAAAAAGGGGAGTAACTCCAAAAATATTGATGCTAGAGTTATTGCCCTTGTGCATGACACTACACCTCACCATGCTTGTTTCATATGAGAAGTTTCAAATCAATTGAACCAGTACATAAAGAGTTATTAACTGGACAAGAAAATATGAAAATGGGAATAACTCCAAAAATATAGATGCTAGAGTTATGGCCCTTGTGCATGACATTACCCCTCATCATGCTTGTTCCATATGTGAAGTTTCAAATCAATTGAACTAGTAGATAAAGAGTTATTGTCCGGACAAAAAATATGAAAAAGGGGAATAACTCCAAAAATATTGATGCTAGAGTTATGGCCCTTGTGCATGACACTACTCCTGATCATGCTTCTTCAATGTGTGAAGTTATAATGAATTTGGCCTAACTTTATAGGAGATATTGCCCGGACACGAAGCGTGACAGACAGACTGACAAGAAAATATGAAAAAGGGGAATAACTCCAAAAATATCGATGCTAGAGTTATGACCCTTGTGTATGACACTACTCCTCATCATGATTGTTCCATATGTGAAGTTTCAAATCAATTGAACCAGTAGATAAAGAGTTATTGTCCGGACAAAAAAAAGTTTCAAATCAATTGAACCAGTAGATAAAGAGTTATTGTCCGGACAAAAAAATATGTAAAAGGGGAATAACTCCAAAAATATTGATGCTAGATTTATGGCCCTTGTGCATGACACTAGCCCTCATCATGCTCCTTCAATGTTTGAAGTAATAATGAATTTGGCCTAACTTTGTAGGAGATATGGCCTGGACACGAAGTGTGACAGATGGACTGACAAGAAAATATGAAAAAGGGGAATAACTCCAAAAATATTGATGCTAGAATTATGGCCCTTGTGTATGACACTACCCCTCATCATGATTGTTCCATATGTGAAGTTTCAAATCAATTGAACTAGTAGATAAAGAGTTATTGTCCGGACAAAAAAATATGTAAAAGGGGAATAACTCCAAAAATATTGATGCTAGATTTATGGCCCTTGTGCATGACACTAGCCCTCATCATGCTCCTTCAATGTGTGAAGTTATAATGAATTTGGCATAACTTTGTAGGAGATATGGCCCGGACACGAAGTGTGACAGACGGACGGACGGACAGACGGACAGACGGACGGACGGACGGACGGACGGAATCGAGCAAACCTATAGTCCCCCAACCGGTAACCGGTGGGGGACTAATAATGACATCATGGCTATGTTCTAGAGGAACACAGAAAATCATATCTATATAATTTCATAAGCAAAAAGAGCTGACCTTGAAAATACTGCTAATACAGGAGTCAATTGATCTAGGTCTACTCTGTTTGCAAAGGTGTAACGTTTTGATACTTAACCTATTCCCTCAAATTGATGCCTTCTGACGCCTCTGCTTTAAGAAACCATTGTGATAAATAGAGTATTTGCTCCTATAGGAGCAAATGCTCTATATATCAAAATGGTTAAAAAAAACCTATACAATTCTAAAATGTCCTTTTCTGTAGTAAATCCTCCTTTTGGTCGATTTATTCAAAGAGTTTTGGTCTAAAAATAGGCTATGAGGGAATGGGTTAAACACTGCCAAACAACTGATTTTTGTATTCTTTGCGAAGCAATAGAAAACAAAGGTGGCGTTCCACAGCCAAACCATGGTACCCTCGCCGGCCTGACAAAATAGTGCAAATTATTGACCTGCATTCGATGGATACAAAGGGTGTTTAATAACATGGCATCAGGAACCAATCGTGGTATACTATATCTGACATGAAAAAGCTTCGTAACATAAGCTTCGGCTTAGTACGTGCAAAAATCAACAAAACCAACAAAATATAGCAATGTGTAAGAAGGGCGCACGGATATACAAATATCAGTCACATGAAGAAATCACGTGATCATAACATGAATGAAAATACTCAATGAATAAAGAAGCGTGAGTCGGATGACCTTATGCAAGCAATTAAGTAATCACGCAAACAACTGCGAGTGGTCAGTGTGATAATAAGCATAGTGGGAAAAGGTTGAAGTGTCAGCTGCAACTGTATCATCAACTGGATAGAGTGTTAATGCATTCCCTTATAGATACGCAATTCCATGCCAAAGCGAACTTATTCGATATCAGATTGATACCATGCAAAGAATACTGCAGCGTCTACAACGCTTTGATTTTATAAAGGTATCACAAACAAAGGAGTTTTGACTATAGCATAAATTGTCGAATACAATTCATATCATAAATAGAGAAGACCCTGGTCAGACTGCTGATGCCCACAAATTCTGTGTACATTACAAACATCTAGCTGATAAATATTCATGATGTTATTATTTCTTACATGAATATGCAATCGGAAAAGGTTTAAATGAAGGTAAATGGTTAAGCATTCCTGTTGAATTTCATGACTCTAACCCAATTATTGCTGGAGCTATACATGACACAAATTTTCTACACCCTCAAGACTTCATCAAAGTCAAGGTCCATCATTCTGCAGTAACTGGGATTCAGAAAGAGTGAAATCTCTGATACAGTAGAGCCTGTCTTAACCCTTTACTCCATAGGCTATTTTGATTTAATAAATCTACCAAAATGGAGCACTAACTGGAGAAAAGGATTTTTTTTTAGAATTTTGTAATTTGAAACCATTGTGATAAATAGGGCATTTGCTCCTATAGGAGCAAATGCTCTATTTATCACAATGGTTTCATAAAGTGACTTTTACAGAGGCGTAGAAAGGCGTATTTATGGAAGAATGGGTTGAGCAACCATTAAAAGAGGTCTAATTATTGATCATTAAGGCAGGTTGTAGCTTAATGCAGCTTTCTGCATTACTTTTGCCCTGCATTAAGCTGAGAACATGAGAAATTGTTCAGGTTAGAAATCGGATGTCTCAAACATCTGTAATCTCGAATTTTCAAACAGATTATTCCAAATTTCGAACAGGTCAAGCTTACCGTGAATATTCAGAGATTCTTTTAAAGAAAAGTGTAATGTGACAAACAGTGCAGACACTGATGAGACATTTCTTCTAGGAGCTCTCTCATCTGAGTCTACACTGTACACAAAAGACATTCAATTCCCCCACTGAAAGAGTTAATGTAACACATTTTGTTTCAAATATTTTATGCTAATTTTAACTTAGTCAAAGCCCATAATTTTTTGCCTGTAACTTACTTCTGCAGGAAGGAGGGTTAGCTTCATGATCCCAGCCAGCTTCATGAGTGCAGCGAGATATGGGCCCTCCCATAAGATCATACCCAAGATCACAAAAAAACTCCACCACTGTATTAGCATCTCTACCGTTCCCTTCCCTTATTTCAAAACGACCATTTTGAAGGATGTAGGCATCTAGACTGCTGCAAGTATCATCTGAAAAAAAAAAGAAACATAATTTTCCACATGTATACCTTTCCCTCATATAGAAAATTTTGGCACTTTGTAGGCAGGAAGGCCCAGATCAGATAGCATACTCATATTCTGAAATTGTCATTTCTCCATCAAAACCTATGTTGTGACCACTTTTCAGAACCATATTGAGACAATTCTAAAGAGTGATCACAACAAAGAGTTTGGTGGAGAAATAAAGAAGTTATTCAGGAAAATGTTCTAATTTACACATCTTATCTGGACCTCTGTCCTATAGGAGCTATCTGATTATCTCATATCACCTCTGTAAAAGTCACTTTTTGAAACCATTGTGATAAATGGTGTTTTCAAAACAACACAATTCTTAGTTTTTCTTTTTTCTGGTAAATCCTTTCTTTCAGTGGATTCATTCAAAGAGGTTGGGTCTAAAAATAGCCTATGAGGTAAAGTGTAAAAAATTGATGGAAAATAATATGAAATATTAACAAGTCAATCATTTATCAGCTTATTAACCAATTCCATCATATTGACACCTTTTGACACATCTGTATATGTCACGTTTTGAAAGCATTGTGATAAATAGAGCATTTGTTCCATAGCAGCAACTGCTCTATTTATTACAATGGTTTCAAAAAAAAACATTTCCTTTTTTGTAGTAAATGCTGTTTTCAATAGATTAATTCAAATAGGTTTGATCTAAAAAAAAGTCTATGACGAAATGCGTTAAATAATCAATAAATTAATCTATTTGGTTGATTGTAACTGACAATCATTTTCAATTTGAACCTATTGCCAAATACATTTGTACTAATATATACTAGTTTTCCCATATAACCCTCATTTTGGTGCTCATTACAATTGTCTCTCCAATATTAGTATCAAAGAGCAGATTTTTGTCTAAGACTTAATAGATTTTAATAGATCTGCAGTTCTGTCATATCTAATGGAGATTTGGTGCTCATCCAGGATTTTAAATCTAACCCTTTCTTTCATAAAAACACTGTTGCACACCTTTGCTCACAGAGCGAATCACACAGTTTCCACCATAGTGAAAAAAATCTCTTTACAATATTCCATTTTATTGATTCTGTCTATGAACATTTGTACTTATAGTGAAGAAGTGATAAAATCTTAAATAAATGTTAACCTGGGAAAGGGTTAGCTTCCAAGAACAATAGTACCTACCGTTGCATTGTGGGACACCTTCCCATTTGCCATCAATGCTGCATGCTGCTGTGCTTGATCCTGTCATTATAAATTGGGCATCACAATCGTATTCTGTTGTTGCACCAGGGGTAGATCCAGTGGCACTAACAATGAAGCCATTAGTTACTATAGGAGGAGATCCACAGTGTTTTTCTGCAAAACAAATATAGACTAGTTCACTGCTAAATAATTATAACCAATGATGCCATAATTAACCCATTCCCTCATAGGCTATTTTTAGATCCTACTTCTTTGATTAAATCTACCAAAAAGGAGCATTTAATAGAGAACAGGACCATTTTAGAATTTTGTACTTTTCAAACCATTGTGATAAATAGAGCATTTGCTCCTTTAGGAGCAAATGCTCTATTTATCACAATGGTTTCATAAAGTGACTTTTACAGAGGCGTCAAAAGACTTCAATATGTGGGAATGGGTTAAGACGAACAGATGAACAGACTAATAGACTACTTGACTGATCAAAAACTGAAAAGTGATGCCTTGATCAGGATGAACATATGGTATCGACTTCTAGACAGAAAAATGAATCAATGACACCATCATTAATCTAAAGAGACTTAAAGACAATTGAACTGCTCCAAAAACTAATACAGTATACATGTATTGTCATAATCAAACTAAACAGATCTATGGACAATTGAACTGCTACAAAAACTAATATTGCCATAATCAAACTGAACAGACCTATAGACAATTGAACTGTACAAAAACTAACTAATACATGTATTGTCATTATCAAACTGAACAGACCTGTAGACAAAAACTAATATTGTCATAATTAAACTGAACAGACCTATAGACTATATCACTGCTATAAAAACTGACTACTGATGCCATAATTAAACTGAACAGAGTAATAGGCCATCTGACTGCTATAAAAACTGACTACTGATGCCATAATTAAACTGAATAGAGTAATAGGCCATCTGACTGTTATAAAAACTGAATAATGATGCCATAATTAAACTGAACAGAGTAATAGGCCATCTGACTGCTATAAAAACTGAATAATGATGTCATAATTAAACTGAACAGAGTAATAGGCCATCTGACTGCTATAAAAACTGAATAATGATGCCATAATTAAACTGAATAGAGTAATAGGCCATCTGACTGCTATAAAAACTGAATAATGATGTCATAATTAAACTGAACAGAGTAATAGGCCACCTGACTGCTATAAAAACTGAATAATGATGTCATAACAGCCCATTTGACTGTTACAAAAACTGATTACTGATGCCATAATCAAGATGAATATACATACAATCCATCTGACTATTACAACAAGAGGGCCAAGGAAACCCTTAATCGCTCACCTGATTACCATATATTTAAGATTATGGCCGGGTAGCCCCAGAATGGGACCAGTGTTGACCTAAGGGACAATATTTGAACAATGTTGATAGTGGATCATGAGCAGTGGTTCTGGAGAACAAGATTTAGAAGATTGATTTTATCAATACAACCATTCTGACCAATGTAGACTGGGCTAAAAATGTGCCCTCTAATTTTTCTAAGATTTGACCTAGTGACCTACTTTTTTTTAACCCACCCAACCCATGATCACACTCAAACTTGATATTTCCAAGACAAACATTCTGAGCAAGTTTGAGCTAAAATGAGGCCACTGGAGTCTACAAATTTCTTCTAAGATATGACCAAGTGACCTACTTTTTGACCCCATATAACCTACTTAACTGGTCCAAGAATTTATCAGGACAATTATTCTGACCAAGTTTCATAAAGATTTGGCTAAAAATGTGATCTCTAGAGTGCTCACAAGGTTTTCCTACTATTTGACCTGGTGACCTAGTTGACCTAGTGACCCTGAATGTCCAATTATCAATCTTGTCGAAGATGTTGTCAAAACAATCATTCTGACCGAGTTTCATGAAGATTGGACAAATAATGTGACTGCTAGATTGTTGACAAGGTTTTTCTATTGTTTAATCTAGAGACCTATTTTTGACCCCATGTGATCCACTTTCAAACTCTTCCCAAATTTTATCAAAACAATCATTCTGATAGTTTCATGAAGATTCAGCAAAAAATGTGACCTCTTAATTGATCACAAGGTTTTCCTACAATTTGACAGAGTTACCTAGTTTTTTGCCCCATATGACGCACTTTCAAACTCGTCCGAGATTTCAACAAGACATTCATTGTGACTAAGTTTCATAAAAATTTGACAAAAAATGAGACCACTAGTATTCATAAGTTTTTCTACTGAATTCCCTAGTGACCTAGTTTTTGACCCAAGTGACAAAAACAATAATTCTGATAAAGTTTCATGAAGATTCGTCTACAAATGCAACCTCTAGAGTGTTCACAAAGTTTTCCTACTATTTGACCTAGTGACCTAGTTTTTGACCCCAAATGACCCACTTTCAAACTTGTCTGAGATTTTATCAACGGAGTGTCTATTGCCACTTTTTTTCTAACCGGCGAAAGGGTAAAAATCACACACACTGTGAGAATTACACAAAATGGCCCTAATTCCAATAGCAGCCTAATTTCATCCTTAAATTCTCTCACATTTTAAGACTTATTATTATTTTTTTCGTTGTAAAAACTTGGTCAAATATGAGGGTTTCAAATACATTTTAGTTTGTTAGGAAATCGGAAGCAAAACTGTATCAAATCTGTTCTCAAAAAAACCCCAAGTTTAGTTTGTTAGAAGCAAAACTGTATCAAATCTGTTCTCAAAGAAAACAAGTGTCACTAGCCAGTGGGACCAAAGGGACATAACCGCTGAAAAAGTCTATGATATTATGGTAGGTTATCATTCCTTTCCTGCCACTTTCTGCGATTTCTCTCACATTTTAAGACTTATCATTATTTTTTTCGTTGTAAAAACTTGGTCAAATATTAGGGTTTCAAATACATTTTAGTTTGTTAGGAAATCGGAAGCAAAACTGTATCAAATCTGTTCTCAAAAAACCCCCAAGTGTCACTAGCAAGTGAAGCATAGGGGGGACATCACCGGTGAAAAATTCTATGATATTATGGTAGGTTATCATTCCTTTGCTGCCACTTTCTGTGATTTCTCACGTATTTTAAGACTTATCAGTAATTTTTTCATTGTAAAAACGTGTTCCCATATTAGGATTTCAAATAAAATTTAGTTTTTTTGGAATTCGGGAAAAAAACTGTATAAAATCTGGTCTCTATGTAAACAAGTGTCACTAGCAAGGTCTAACTCTAATTACATGTCATTAACAGAACTCTCAATTATTGTCCAAATATGCTCTATTTTTCGCGTTTTATATCATAACATACCTTATCTTTATCAATTAATACTTTAAAATCAAAATAAAATCCTTACATATATTTATTTTTTCCATAACTAGACTTTCTGTAAATATAGGGCGGAAACTTTCTTGGGGTAAGGGTGTTTCTCACGAAAACGTAATTATTATGTGCAAAGTGGCACTAGCACACCTTGCTAGCGCCACTTTTTGAAGTGTCAATAGAACCGGCCTTTTATCAAGACAATCACTCTGACCAAGTTTCATGAGGATTGGACAAAAATTGTGATCACTAGAGTGTTCACAAGGTTTTTCTACTGTTTGACCTTTTAATCCAGTGACCTAGTGTTTGACCCAGGTTGTCAGACGTTTCGCTACCCATACCATTTCGCTACAGTCATTTCGCTACCCACCGAGAAGTCATTTCGCTACCCTGACCATTTAGCTACCTGTACATTTCGCTAACTATCGAATTTAATAGGAAAACCAATATCATTGCGGGGGTGGTAAGTGATAAAAAGTTTAAGCGATAAGAAATATTATCGGCTTTGTGAAATACATAATGATAATAATAAAAAAAAAACATGATGGTAATCACAACAAAAATATTAGGTTTTAAAAGATTAAATATATACCTAATACACGTTTCATTATCGGTGCCTCTGTGATATTGCTGATTGAATTAAGTCACCCGCTGCTTTTGTAATTACAAATGCCAATCAATATTGTCCACCCACAGATCACAGGTACCGCCGATATAACATTGGCTTGTATAATGGTATGTGGCACTGATTGGATTAACACATTTTTGAATATAGAATAACGACTTTTTTATATAATTACGGTTACATGGTGTGTTGTCTTATGACAACAAACAGCTTGTACTGTGCATCAGATTTCATTTACACGTGTGTATTCATCGGCGCAGTGCTATTTTTATTAGATGCAGTTTGGAACTAGATGATCTCACACAATTATAATTATGTGTAAACAGTCAACTAAGTTTCGGATACAACACATCCTAATTATACGACACAGTCCTAATTGTTAGTTTTGTGATATACTTACGTTGAACATATTTCCGAACAGCTATATCTTACATGCAAATTAACTAAATTACTGTGAACGTTTCATTCGGATCCAAACTGTTTACCTATGCTGCTACGCTCGGTAGAGTATTTCAAATTGGTAAAGGTGTCTTTTTCATCGGTTAAACTATTATCATCCAAATCAATTAAATAGATTTTACTATGATAATCATTCTGACCAAGTTTCATGAAAACTGGGCTAAAAATGTGACCTATTGAGTGTTCACAAGTTTTTCCTACTATTTGATCTAATGAACTAGTTTTTAACCCCACGTCACCCATTTTCAAATTCGTCAGAGATTTTATCAAGACAATTATTCTGACCAAGTTTCACGAAGATTGAACTAAAATTGTGACCACTAGAGTGTTCACAAGCAAATTGTTGACGACGGAGGACACACGACGGATGTTGGACATTCAAGTCTCCTAAAAGCTCATCCTGAGCTTTGCTCAGATGAGCTAAAAACTAACCACTTACACCAAAATCGACCTTATCAGACCTATAGACATATTACAGATATTTTTCTCTACTGTTTGTCAAGGTAATAAACAAACTGATATTGTTTCTTTAACAGGAAGTTAAGTTATTTAGATTAAGAATGGGCGACCAGAGTTCCAGATAAAATGCATAACTTTATTTTACCACCAAACCCTGTGTTGTGACTACCCTTTAGAAACGTTTAGAAGAGACAATTCTAAAGACTGGTTAAAAAAAAGGGTTTGGTGGAGAAATTTTAGTATCTGAGTGTGCACATTTAACTGTTGCTCTAGGCCAAGCCTTCAAGAATATGAAATAACAAGATGTGTTTGTGAAACACTATGCCCCCTCATATATTTGACCTCTGACCTTGACCTCTGACCTTGACATGTCACCCCTCAAAATGTGCAGCCTCATGAGATACACAAGCATGCCAAATATCAAGTCTCTATCTCTACTGGTCCAAAAGTTGTGGCCAATGTTAAAGTCGGCAATTTGACCCATATATTTGACCTCTGACCTTGAAGGATGACCTTGACCTTGACACGTCACCCCTCAAAATGTGCGGCTTCATGAGATACATATGTATGCCAAATATCAAGTCTCTATCTATACTGGCTCAAAAGTTATGACCAATGTTAAAGTTGCTGACAAACAAACAGACAAACAGACAGACAGACAGACAGACAGGGCAAAAACAATATGCCCCCGACTATCGTCTATGGGGGCATAAAAAGTAAAGAGTCAATGTACCTTGGCATTCTGGCACAATCAGCCATTCATTAGTCTCTGGATCAACCCAATCATCATGTAAACATTTGATTGTCAAGGTGCTTTTATCTTTGTACTTCTCATAGCTAAATTCATGACCAGGTGGGCAGGTCAGTTTAACCGGGTCTTCATTATAAGCTGTCGCTGGTTCAATTTCGGTCACGTCTGACAGTTCCAGCTGAGCACAATCTTAAAATAAAAATTATTGTTGTAACATCTAATGTCCTGTGTTCAAATGCCATTATTGAAAATAATCTAATTAATATTCATGACGTTATTATTTCTTAAATAAATATGCAACAGGGAAAGGGTTAACTCTTATCCCTTTCCCTGTTAAATATTCATGTAAGAAATAATGACATCACAAATATTTATTACGGGGCATTTTGGTAACGGTAGAAACTGTAGTGTCATACCTTTTATAATTTAATAAATAAACAGTGCAGACCCTGATCAGACGACTCCTTCGGGAACTGTCTGATCTAGATTTACAATTTGCAAAGGCATGAAACAGCACTGTTATGAGGGAAAGGGTTATGTAGTTGTTTGCAATGATTGACCTGCAGTTGAAATTGGATATCTCAAACTTTGGGATAACTTCAAGTAAAAGTTTGGTTCTTCCAAAATCTACAATACACGATTGGTCTTAAATGTATCACTTAGTATGCTGAAAGCCCCTATAGGAGATTTTAGCATTACTTTAAACTTACATTAACCTGTGATCTTGAGAAATTGTCCAGATTAGAAATCGGATGACTCAAACTTCTGTTTGTTCCCCTGAAGTCCCTCAAAGTCATTTTATCCTTTTTTTTTTCTTTTAACTCTTTCACTATCGAAGTCGTCCTCTCCATTCCTGTCTGTTCTGAGGGTTGCTGGTATCCATACCCAGGTTTTTCCTATCATGTTTTACAAGTTCTTCCCAAGAAAACTTAGGCCTAACAGCGGTCCTTTCTGCTGGTACATTCATTTGACGGACTTGAGCAATCCAACCAAAGCTTTATGTGCCCCAACCAACGCAGTCTTCTCTTCTGCATGATGTCTGCGATGCTCTCCAAGTTGACTTGGGCGAGGAGGGACGCAAATGGAATGGAATGTTTTCTTCGGGCTTCACTAAACAGGTCCATGGCTTTATCATTACGCTCTAGTTTCTTTAGTATGCTGGCTGAGACAGCCCAGGTTTCGGAGCCATACAGTTGCACACTTCTGACATAAGAGGAATAGATGCGAACCCTTGTAGCTGTTGATAGGTGCTTGTTTGCCAGAATTGGTAGAAGCTCTCTAAACTGTTTCCAGGCAGTCCTGCAGCATGTAGCACTCGGTAACTCCCAACTTCCGCAAAGCCCACCAGATAACCTTTCTTGGGACACGATCGAAAGCCTTCTCCAAGTCTAGGAAAGCCATGTACAATGGTTTGTGTGCTGCTAGATGTTTCTCCATGACTTAGCTTATGATAAAAATTGCATCTGTGGTGCTCCTACCTGGCATGAAGCCGAATTGCATGTCATCAATCTGTATTTGTTGTCTGATCAGCTGTTCAACAACTCTTTCCAGGACTTTCATGACCTGATCAATAATCTTGAGTCTACGATAGTTCCCTCTGTTTAGGGCATAACCTTTACCTTTATACAGGCTGCCAATGAAGCTTTCTTCCCATTCTGCGGGAATGCAGCCCTCTCTGATGATGGCCTCAATCAGTTCATGCACCAAACTTGCCCCTAGTTTACCAGTTGGTTTCAGCATCTCAGCAACTATATCAGATGGTCCTGCTGCTTTTCCAGCTCTCATCTTACTGATTGCTTTAGTGATCATCTCTTGTGTAATACGGGGAACTAGGACCCTCTACTGGTAGTTCATATGACAGCTCATCAGGATTCCAGGGAAACTCAACATTTAGCAATCATTCGTAATGCTGTTTGCATGACTGTTTCTTTTGGCCTTGTCATCCAATGTGAGTTCACCAGGGTCGTTCCTTATTGGTTTTTCACCCATGACATCTTGATTGTCATGGCGCATCTGTTTTGTGAGTTTGTAGATGTCACTTGACTTGGGGTTTATTTTAAAAAAAAAAACCCTCTTTATTGGGTTCTGTCTTTGCGTGGTGTACAGCAACTTTAGCAGCACGCTTGGCTCCATTGTACACTTCCCTACTACCACCTGCCTTCCATGCTCTGTAGCATCGCCTCTTCTCTCTTACTGCTTGGTCTCATTGTACACTTCCCTACTACCACCTGCCTTCCATGCTCTGTAGCATCGCCTCTTCTCTCTTACTGCTTGGTCAACATTCTCATTCCACCACCAAGTCTGTTTCTTCCAATTATGCCTGGATGACACTCCACATACCTCAGTCGCTGCTTCTTTCAGGCCATCCTTGAGCCTCTTCCATTGTTCTTCAACGCCAACTGCCTGTGTGTCTTGACTTTGTGTGGCAAATCTCTCAGCAAATTCTGCTTGGACAATTGGATCCCTTAGCTTCCACAAATTTATACGATCAAAGATCAAAAAGACACTTTTCCCTACAAGAGGACCATGATGGCCCTATATCATTCACCTGCATCACCATCAGACAATTTTTAACCCTTTACTTAATGAATATTCATGTTAGAAATTATGACATCATGAAAATTAATTAGATTATTTTTTATAATAGACACAGGAAGTTTTAGCCATATTTGAAACATTGGACTCATATCTATATTATTTCATAAGCAGATTATACCCTGTTCAGATTGCTGCCATCTAATGCAATTGTACTCTGTTTGTAAAGGCATAGAAAAGAGTATGTATGGAGTAAAGCGCCATATTTTGATAGAATATGTTGATTTACAAGGTTATAATCCTTTGAATACTGAATTTTCAAAGTGGAATATAGATACGAAATTTGCAAACAGTGTTGACCTAGATCAGTGGACCCCTAGGAGAACCCTCTGATGAGGGTCTGATCTGTTTGTTTTGAAATCTTCTATCCAATTTTAACCTTTCTGAATAGTTAACCATTTACTCCATGATATCATGCCCATTAATAAGTTGAATTTTCATAATGACATTTAAACACAAGAAATTTTGGTCATGGTAGAAACTGTATAATCATATCTATATTTTTTTCATAAGCAAACAGAGCAGACCCTGATCAGACGGCTTCTACAGAAGCTGTCTGATATGGGTCTACTCTATTTGCAAAGGTGTGGAAAGGCGTTTTTATGAAGTAAAGGGTTAAACATTGATGAGCCATTTTAATTGGAATATTCAGCATTCAAATGGTTGATCCATAAACAAGAGGATCATGATAACCCTGTATCGCTAACCTGGGTAATAGGTCAGTAATATAACATCGACAGAGGACCATCTTAGTATCATTCCTATGAAAATTCGGTAGAGAAGTTTAATCCATTACCTTATAGGCTATTTTTAGATACAACCTCTTTGAATAAATCTACTGAAAAGGAGCATTAACTAGAGAAAAGGAAACTTTTAGAATTTTGTAGTTTGAAACAATTGTGATAAATAGAGCATTTGCTCCTATAGGAGCAAATGCTCTATTTATCACAATGGTTTCACAAGTTGTCAAAAGTCGTCAATATAAGGGAATGGGTTAAGAGGAGATTTTGTTCAAAGAAATTGTTAGATCTACTACAGAGTCCCTGATAAGATGTTTAAATTTAAACATTTTCAAGAATAGCTCCTTTATTACTCCACCAAACCCTATACTGTGACCATTCTTCAGAATTATCTCAAAAAGACGATTTTAAAGAGTGGTCACAGTTAAGGGTTTGGTAGAGAAATGACAATTTTAATATTTTGGTATGCATCTTTATTTGTAGCTCTCTACTACATGTAGTCTGATTTGGCTCATTATTGAACTTAGTCAAGATCATGTTGTCATAGACATTACTTGTGAATATTGTTTAAAACAGCAAATCGTACAAGAACTCTCATCGAACAACACCTGATAACTCACACACTGGCTCTAGGTACCTATGGACTTGTTTTTAACCCTTTCCTCCATAAATACGCCTTTCTACGCCTCTGTAAAAGTCACCTGTTACAACTATTGTGATAAATAGAGTATTTGTTCCTACAGAGTTTGTGTCTAAAATAGCCTGTGAGGGAATGGGTTAAAAGCTGATTACATACCAGTTCCAAAAGATGCAGAAAATTTTGGAGATGCCAGGTATGAGTTTGATTCAAAGACTACTTGCAGCTGTCCCCCAGTGGCCGGAAAATATGTGTTCAGTACAGGATCAACTCCATTTGTTACAGCGCCATCCATATACACCTAAGATATAAGAAAGTGTGTGTTGAAATACAAATTAGTATGGCATGAATCAATACAATGACTTTACATTTTTACATTCCATTCAGTATGAAAGGTTTACAGTTTATAGATTTGAATAATAAACAGTGTACAGTAAAACCCCTCTAAACCGGACGTTAAATTTAGTATAATTATCGGTCTTAGGGACAGGTGGCAGCTTAATGCAAGGTGAAAGTCATGCAGAAAGCTCTTCTGGGAGCTTTCTGCATGACTTTCGCCCTGCATTAAGCAGCCACCTGCCCAAAGTATCTAAATTCCTCTCTACTAGAATTCCGGTTTAGAGGGTTTTTACTGTAGACCCTAATGAAAGGGCTCCTATAGGAGCCCTCTGATCTGAGTATTCACTGTTTGATAATAACTCATGTCAAACATTAATCTCTTTACTCCTTGAATGTATTACTAATGGCCTCCATGAGTATTAATTAGATTAATTGTTATAATACTATAGTATACTGGAATTTTTGATCATGGCAGACACTACAGAATCATATCTATATCATATCATAAGCAAACAGAGGAGACCCTGATCAGACAGCTCTTATCTGGCTCTACTATGATTCAGTCATATAAAGATGTATTTATGCAGTAAAAGGTTAATCATTTCCTTCATGCTAAAAACATTTTCACAACATTTGCAATGGAATACTATAGACCTTATTATACAGTTTCTACCAAATACCAAAAATTCATTGGTACATAATTTTACCAATATAAAATTTCAGCTAATAAATATTCATGCTGTCATTATTTGTTTACTGAATACCAAACAGGGAAAGGGTTACAAATTTCAAACCAATCAATTTATGATTTTACAGTGAACAATAATGACATATAACATAAAGAAACTAGAGCTTGTTTTCAAGAAAAACATATGTCTCCCACCTGCTTCTGTCTCAATAATGATTGGATATTTTCCAAAAGATTATTTTTGTGGGATTTTAGGATGTTTTATATCCTTTGCTTTACAATGAAGCTATGCTACAAGCTCAACAAATGCCAAAATAAATAAAACAAGGGGGCCATGATGGCCCTGTTATCGCTCACCAGACATTCAGGAGAAGATTTTCAAAGTTTTCACTATATGTTACTATTGAAAACAAGCCACCCCTTGGACAGGGCCAATATTGACCCAAGGGGCATAATTTAAATAACTTTTGTAGAGGACCTAAACATGATGCTATGTGCCAAACCTGAAAGCTGAGAACCTTCCTGTTTCAGAGGAGAAGATTTTCATAGTAATATCACTAAATATTTCTACTGAAAACTGGCCACCTCTGGGTTGGGGCCAATTTTGACCCCAGGGGCATTATTTATATAACTTATGTAGAGGACCTGAACATGATGCCATGTTCCAAACATGAAAACTGAGAACCTTCCAGTTTCAAAGAAGAAGATTTTCAAAGTTTTCATTATATGTTTCTATAGAAAACTGGCCACCCCTGGGCAGGGCCAATTTTGACCTTTTGACCACAGGGCCATAATTTATATAGCTTTTGTAAAGGACCTGCACATAATGCTATGTGCCAAATATGAAAGTTGAGAACTTTC
Organism: Azorinus chamasolen; assembly: GCA_963576725.1. Lineage (NCBI taxonomy): Eukaryota > Metazoa > Mollusca > Bivalvia > Cardiida > Solecurtidae > Azorinus > Azorinus chamasolen. The sequence continues at coordinate 63,403,968 of OY755236.1, read as the reverse complement.
CTGTTTCAGAGGAGAAGATTTTCAAAGTTTTCACTATACATGTATATTTCTATTGAAAACTGACAACCCCTGGGACGGGGCCAATTTTGACCCCAGGGCCATAATTTATACAACTTTTGTAGAGGACCTAAACATGATGCTATTTGCCAAATATTGAAGCTGAAAACCTTCCAGTTTCAGATGAGAAGATTTTCAAAGTTTTATTATATGTTTCCATAGATAACTGGCCAACTCTGGGGCTTGCCAATTTTGACCCCAGGGCCATCTTTTATATAAATTTTGTAGAGGACCTACAGATGATGCTATGTGCCAAAGATGAAAGCTGAGACCCCTGTAGATTCAGAGAAGAAGATTTTTAAAGGTTCAAATTGTTGACGACTGACGACGAATGATGCACGCCGACGGACATCAGACGGTCACAAAAGCTCACCCCAAGCACTTTGTGCTCTGGTATGCTAATGACTTAGAGAGTGGACAAGGCCAAAAGGCCAATTTTGTGTTACTCAAGGATCATAACTCTAAAGTGCCTAGTTCAATCGTGCTAGTTATTGAAATTGGCCTAGTTATTATAGCCATAAAGATTTTTATAAGGTTTGGTGAAGATTGGATGAGATGTTGACTTATAGAGCGGGCAAGGCTAAAAAGTAGGGCTGTCAAGGTTAGACAATTATTGAACCAGTTAATCGGGAGCGCCGAACCGAACCGTAACCGGTTAACCGCCATGTTTATCATCCGTGTCAGACTATATAGGATAAAGCATGGAGCGCTATATATTCGGAAATTAAATCCTATTTGGGTTGATATAAGACTTGAAAAACCTGTTGACATCCTGCTTGACTCATGTGTTGACCTAAATCATATAACCATTCATTTCAATCTGATAGATTTATGACGAAAGTGAAAGTAAGAATTGTGTTTTCCTTTCGAGTCTCAACTTCCGCTAGACAGGTCTACTGTAAAATAATCAACTTCCGTTATGAATGTGCTCTGACTAAAAGTGCAGGTTCGAATGCCCTTCCACTTTACCGTAATGCTTGCAAAAGTAATAGTACACACTACACAGAGATGAGGAAAACTGGATAAAATTGAGAACGAACAAACATTTGGTTTATTGGTAGACAAGTGTACATGATAAACCACCGTAAGGCAAGTGGAAGACTGTGTTACCTTTCAATTAGATTTGAGAACTAGAGGCAGTTTTTTTTAAAAATTACAATTAGCATGTAAAGGTGATACGTAGCTCGACGTGAATTAAATGAAATAAGAAATGATACGTATATGGTTTACAGCCCCAAATAGTCAGATACCTGCGCTTTTCTCCATCATAGAATGTCAAAGGGAAACAAAATGACTTAAATGAGATATGATTGTATAAAGTAATATTTTTAGCGTAATTTACCTTCCCAAATTATTACCGGCGGTTCACGGTTAGTGAAATTTTGAACCGGTGAGAACAACGAACCGAACCGCCAACGATTAACCGAGTAACCGTGACAGCCCTACTAAAAAGGCCAAATTTGGATAAATCATGGGCCATAATGCTGAAGTTCCTGAAACAATTTTGCTGGATAGCGAACTTTGCCTAGATATTATAGCTATAAACATTTTTATAAGGTTTGGTGAAGATTGGATGAGAACTTTTAGAATTAGAGAGCGGACAAGATTTTGTGACAGACGAAAAGACAGTCAGAAAGGAGTAAATCAATATGTTTCCCACACCACTTTGAAGTGAAAGACATAATTTCAAAATATGGCTGAAAGCTTACCACAGACTGAAAACGATGCAGAAAGCTCTGTAAAAGCTTTCTGCATTGCTTTCATTATTCATTAAGCAGCCACCTGTGTACAAAATGCAAGAAGCTCCTTTCAAAACCTGTAAAGCCACTCGGGGCATATCTTAGAGAGAAAACGGTATGACAGGTATACAATAATGATTGTGTTTTAATTGATTCTTACTTTCAACGTGTCCGCCTGGGCTGAATTTCCTGGATCAGTTGCCAGCTCCTTTTCATTAAATATGATAGACATTCCACGGATTGGGTCTCTCAACATGCCTGCAGTCAGCGTCCACTGGCAGGTCAGATCATGGGGTATGGAGTTCAGAGAGTAGCCCGGAGAATAAATCTTACCATAATCATCTGTGATAGTCTGTGAACAGCCTGGTAAACATGATACAAAATGCAGTCTGAATGCCTTTACTTTCTATACATGATACAAAATGCAGTTTGAATGTCCTTTACTTTTCATACATGATACAAAATGCAGTTTGAATGCCCTTTACTTTTCATACAATCATGAATGATACAAAATGCAGTTTGAATGCATTTTCTTTTCATACATTTAACCTTTTACCTCAGAGAAACACTCTTTTGTGCCTTTGCAAACAGAGAAGACCAGATCAGATGACTCTGCAGAATTTTCTTTAGGGAAATTTAAAGTTAATCCTTTCCCTCATATAAACATATTTTCACGCATTTGCAAACAGAATAGACCCAGATCAGACGGCTCCTATAGAATCCGTCTGAGCAGGGTCTGCTCTGTTTGCTAATAGGCTTTGAAATAAACATCAACCAGGGAAAGGGTTAAACTAAATCTCTGTTATTTGAAATAAATTGTTATGATTATTTCTTAAAACCCTGTCCCTGTTCTATATTTAGACCATTTTCAATACCTACTGAATATTCATGGACAAAACAGTTATGATGAAATATGGAATGTGGAACATTGTAACCATTTTAGAAACTAAAGAAACAGATCTATCCAATTCTAATAGTCCAATACCTAAGACATGTAGGGTAGAGAAAAAGTGTTTCAGAACTACCCAACAGTTGAGAGGGGGTAGAGGGGATATAGTGTTAAGGGGATAAAAATTACCCTTTACTCCATAAATATGCCTTTCTACACATTTTTAAACAGTGTACCCAGATCAGATGGCTCATACAAGAGCCATCTGATCTGAATCCACTCTGTTTACAAATCCTATGGAGGAAAGGGCTAAGCTAACTGGGGTACAGAAATGGTGTTATAAATTAGAACTGCCCAGCTGTGGACATGGAAGAAGGGGTGTCCAAATGCTTAAGGTAATTAGTAGAAAGGTGTTATGGAACTACCCAAATAATGTGCATTGGAGATTGGGTGTCCAGATACTTAAGATAATCAGGACACAGAATAGGTGTTATAGCACTACCCAGCTCACTGATGACTGGGAAGAAGGGTTGTCCAGATACTTAAGATAATCAGGACACAGAAAAGGTGTTATAGCACTACCCAGCTCACTAATGACTGGGAAGAAGGGTTGTCCAGATACTTAAGATAATCAGGACACAGAATAGGTGTTATAGTACTACCCATCTAATGTGCATTGGAGATATGGTATCCAGATACTTAAGGTAATTAGGACACAGAAAGGGTGTTATAGCACTCCCCAACAGTGGACAGGGAAGAAGGGGTGTCCATGTACTTTAGGTAATTAAGACACAGAAAAGGTGTAATGGTTTGTGTATGTGTGTGTGTGTGTGTCATACATGTGATAACCTGCTGAGGCACGTCAGGTAGATTTAGGAAATTTGTCAGGTAGATTTGACTTTTGTCAGGTAGATTTTACTGACACGACAAAAGGAGGACAAAGATGCTTATGTTTGTTATACTTTTTAACAATATCATTCATACTTTACCATAAATGCATACCATACCATTATAAATCTTACATTACACACATAACATTTACACACTTAACCCTTTCCCTCATATAAACACCTTTTTCACGCATAAAGCAAAGAGAATAGACCCAGATCAGATGGCTCCTACAGGAGCTGTCTGGTCAGGGTCTGCTCTGTTTGCTTATGATATAGGAAAGATTCTACACTTTCTGGTTTGGCCAAAAAATCCAATGTGGTGTTAAAATCCCCATTAACCCTTTCCATCATATAAACAATGAAGTTTTCATGCATTTGCAAACAGAGTAGACCCAGATCAGACAGCTCCTATAGGAGCCATCTGATCAGGGTCTGCTCTGTTTGCTTTTGGAAGTTTAAAATGTTTCTGTACTTTCTAAAATGTAGAAATAAATAGCAATAAAGTTCCAATCTCCATATTTCTTTATAACTACTGTGTTTATGAATATTCAGTAGGGACTGGAATTTGGAATGAAAATGGAACAGGGAAAGGGTTAAAAACAAATACTAATAATTGGCATGCAGTAATAATTCTAGACTTTGAAATCAATAGGTCTCAAGCCCAAACACTGGGTTCCTTATTAAATATTGTCATGAAAATCAATATTTATTACTGTTTTATCATATAATCAAAAAGAAATTCCATTTTATTTTATTTTATAACAACATTTTTTTTTTGGGGGGGGGGGTTGGCTCATTTTATAGCCCTTATTTAGCTATACTCCCAATGAAAACTTTTACTCAGTTCAAGTCAGTTAAACCTTTACTCAGTTCAAATTATTTACAGCAAACACTGAGCAGTCACAGAAATGTTGAAATCCAAACAGTTCAGAGTCCGTGTTTTAGCCCGTATCTACAATCGTCGCGAAAACTGATGACATTTCAACTTTATATAGTTATTATTTTTTGAAGAGTTTGTAATGGTAGATAATATTTCAGGGTGTTTTAAATTACTTCTTAGTGTCCTTACCACTAATTATATTAATGAAAAAGTAATTTTGTGTACAAATCAAATGCATGATTATCAGTCCAAACAGTCTTATTTTCGAAGTGTTTCGGCCCAATGCAACAACGAGGCCAAGCACAGCTGTCTTTGACAAGGAAGCAGAGAAGCATTTCTATCTCTTAATAACTTAATTATGAAAATATAATTCGTATTATAGGGTCATGACACTCCCATGTCGCCTCGCTTGAGTAATAAACCTGCTGTATGTGATATTTGTGGTAGACATTTGCATTTTGACACAACTGGTTCCCGAACAATTTATTTGGTAAAGTAGTAGAGTGAAAACCGGAACCACCTCGTGATTATGTAATTCGGATGTTCTCCAAGGTCTCCACAGGGGATTCCCTTGATTGGTCCCTACCAAAACAGACCAAGCGTGGATCACAGCATGATAGCAAGTTAAAGGTGGTCTGTGTGTGTACAGAACTAACAGATAAACGCCACCAGGGAGGAAAATGTATGTCACTAAAAAAATTTCCGTCGTAAAAATTTCAAAAACGGTAGATTTAAATACCATTCCGGTAGAACGGTAAACCACCTCTGAAAACGGTAGAATTCACCTACCGTCGGTAGTTATCACATGTATGCAGTGTGTGTGTGTGTGTGTGTGTGTGTGCATAACCTGGAAAGTCACTACGGCCATGTTATCGCACACCAAACAAGTCACTACGTTTTGGCAAGTCACTACGTTTTTTGGTGTAGTGACTTTCCAAACTAGCCAAAACTACTTATTTTGCCGTTTTATGTCATAAAATCGAAAAAAATCGGATGGTGTGAGTTTCACGGAAACACTCTAATTTTAAACACAGTCGTCGTTGTGCGAAAAATTGGAACCGCACACATCGACGCCATTCACTGCGCAGCGCATGCGCACTACGTACAAAATTCCATTATCGGTAGATCCAATATGGCCGCTAAATAACACGAGACATGGCAGTAAGTTATTTTATATTTACCAAATATCTAGTTCTACTGCAAATTACGATTGTGCTGTAGTGCTGAATAATACAAATAGTGAAGATAATACATAAAATAATATATCTACATTATAATATCTCGGACATGGGCAAATCCTTCATTTTTACTTTCGTTGTGGACTTTTTCCCTCGCTCAGTTTAAAAATTAGTGGTTTTTTTTATATCTTTAATGGTCGTGTCCCCACTAGGTCTTGAGCATACTGAACATGAACTTCAGCAAAAATAAGCTACATTCCGTCAATGAGGTTGAGTTAGGTGTATTTATAGTATAGAGACAAAGCGCCCCACATGCCGACACGTACCAGGACTTGAGCGTCTGAGGTCATTATCTTATTTCATGAAAATGTTTCGCAAGACCCGAAATGGAGACCACGGTTGATATTGCTTACGTACTAAATGTAAATTTAATCAATGCAATTCCCATTGTTTTGGGTTGAGACTTTCTCATTTAGGTAAATTTATACATATAGTTTGTTTATGAATATGATATTCCTATGGATTCGTGATACCCTAGATCAATTCGTGTATTGTGTAATCCCGTAGTTTTTTTCAACACAGAGTTTATTTCTGTGACCTAGTTTTTGTCAATAGCCTCTATGAAAAGGACTCGTTAATATATTACAATTTGACTCAAATCTGAAAACAATCCAAGCACTGTTTAAAAGAAGACATTTTTTCTAGAGGAGATTTAACAGATGCACCGGTCACCGATACAAACCGACCTTCACCCTTAGGCTTTCAATACACAAACGGCGATGCCCTAAATGGAGACCAAATAAGCAGACACCAAGTTGGATTTTGTGTGGATATATGATTATGGGATGAGAATCAACTAATTTATACCAGGTAAGCAATAGAAAAGTGACTTTGTTATTCTATTTGATCGTTCCACCTCCAGTTACACACTAAGAAGCCTAAAACTATTTTAAACCACTACTTACAGTCTGATGTCTATTTTTTCACCACTTATGCCTTTTTCTCATTGATCATAGATTTGTGCTTTATGAACTTTCGTGTGTTGGGAATACCCACTTTGCTTGGACCTAGTGGGAAGTTCTGTTTTAACCCTTTCCCTCATATAAACGTGTTTTCACACATTTGCAAACAGAGTAGACCACAGGGGGCCATTTCGTGGGTCTAGATGGTCGATCACCGAAAGAAAAGTGCAAGATGTGTTCTTTGCCAATCTTTTTAGGTATTGTAATCAATGAAAAATTATGTGTGAGTAAATCTCTTCACGACTATAAACCCTTCACTGCATGTGCCTGTTTATGTCAATGCAAACACAGTAGATCCAGATCAAATGTAATGAAATAAATTTACAAACAGAGTAGATCCAGATCAGACAGCTTTTGTTGTAGATCCCTGATCACTGATCAGGGTCTTATCGGTTTGCTGTACAATTACTGTCACAGCCAAACTTGTACTCATGTATCATTACAAAAACTCAATCTCTGTGAAATTATTATTTCTTACACGAATATTCATGGAGATCTGACGCCTTTTTTCACAATGCTATTTTTTCAAAAGGATCTTTGGCTCTGACAGAAACTATAGGATTAGATCAACAACATTTCATAAGCAACAGAGCAGAACCTGATCAGACAGCTCTTACAGGAACTGTCCGAGCTGGATCTACTCTATTTGCAAACGTGCGTGAAGCTGTTTATATAAATACGAGAAGGATTGGGAAATTTTTAAAGCAAATTTGGTGTCCGCTGTCAACAGAGCTAACTGGTGTTTATTAATCCTTTTTTCTCTTAAGAATATTTATTAAAGATTTCATGACCTTGTGAATATTCATTTATCCGTCAGTGAGATAACTCTCATATCATTTTTCATTCTGGAGTTATTGCCCTTTGATAGTTTCGGGTAGCAATTTCTTGTGCAACTAACTCCTCCTTTATTTTTCAACATAATTTCTTCAAACTTTCAGGAATGATAGATACTGATGTGTAGTTGTGCATATCAGTGAGATAACTCTCATATCATTTTTCATTCTGGAGTTATTGCCCTTTGATAGTTTCGGGTAGCAATTTCTTGTGCAACTAATTCCTCCTTTTTTTTCAAAATAAATGCTCCTTTTTCAGCTTTCAGTAGGCCCAAAGACAAATAAAAGATTAGTATTACAATAAGCAGTTTTACTCTCCTTGCTATTGCCTTAGCCCTAATAGACCTCATATGCGCAACTTCTGAAAGTTCACACATTGTGTAAATAGAACAGCCTTCGGGCGTATATTGCCCCGTCTCGCGGTGCTCTTGTTATCATTGTAGACCCAAGTCATTGGCTGCACTATTTTCTCTAGTATAAATTTCATGGAAAACAGCCATATATAGAGACACAACGTATTTAGAAATGCAGTGCTTTAAATATGAGCTAATAAGTGTCTCTTAAGAACTTGACAGGCTGAAAATTGCATATTTTCAAGTTATTGTGTGTATTCTCTGCCCATTGGGGTCATTTTTTGTGACTCTCTTGCAGGACTTCTTCTTCTGGTGGATGTTGGAAAATATGTGTGTGTAGCGTCAGAATGGCCCAAATTTAAAGTGAAAATAGACGGTGTGTACATACTTTTGTGTGTAGTGAAAAAAGTCAACGTTCTTGACCTTGTTTTCTGGTGATCTAGAGACTGTGTTTGAACTAAATATGAATGTGTTAAGAGGGTATAACCCAAATCTAAGCCTGGAAGTAGCTAGGGGATGCAGAAAATGCCTGTTTTTACATGGAATAAAGAAGGGCAAAAGTGACCGGGCTCACACCTATAACAGAAACTGTTAAAATGGAATATCTTCAAAACGGTAAGGATTACTGCCCTGAAATTTCAGATGTAGGTAATTTATGACTAAATTAGTTGCTTTTACATGAGACAGTTTTTAACAGATCTGAGTAAATTTGAAGAAATTGAGATTTTTTAAAAAAGTGTGTTAAACGGTTCAGTATAAAGACCACTCTTGCACTTATATCAGACTATTTGGCCTTCATAGGCTCTGTCAGACTATTTGACCTTCATAGGCTCTTTGATCTGGATCTAAACAGCATAGAACAACCCGGTTGATTATATTTTTGTTGAATTTCAAGCATTTTTTATTAAATTGAGAAATTTTGGCTAATGACGGGCAACTTAGAAGCGTCGGTATCGTCCGAAAGCCTTCCTAAAATTGCCTTTGGCTACTTGACATCTTCCTGCTGGAGAAATATCTTTTTTCTGGAATCAAAGGTCCAACATATGTATCAAATTTGGCAAAGTAAAGTATTTCGTAGAATTTTGGACAGATTCCAGCATTTAGCATCTCATAAATTTAGCTTGAAGTGCATAAATCACAGTTTTTCATTGGATCTAGCCGCGCGACCGACTCTTTCAGTGCTTCCTGTCATTTTTTTTGGCTCTTCCAATGTGTTTTCTTACATAATTTCCAAGATCTAATATTCATCTCAATCAAATTTGCATTTTCAGAGTGTCTCTTTCTAGATTTATTGCATTTTTTCTGCATTTAATAACTTTAATAGTGCAGAGCTCTACATAAATTGCAACCGCTAATTAAAAATTGTTCATCAAGCATGCAAAGCGGGCGACTCTTAACCCTTATTTGTAGCTTCAGACAGACGCGACTGTAATTTCTGTGGCTGCTAAGCAAGGAAAAAGAGTGCTATTTCTATTTCTGAAATCTATTTGTATCTGCTGGCCTTAAGTTTTGAAGTTTGAGTGCCCTCTGTTATGGGTTTCCTTGAATACGGTGCAGCTAAGTTGGTCAGATGACTTTGAAAAGGTAACAAAGCATTGTTTTTATTAGCTCACCAGAGCACAAAGTGCTCAGGGTGAGCTTTTGTGATCGCCTGTTGTCCGTCGGCGTGCGTCGTCCGTCGTTCGTCGTTCGTCGTCCGTCGTCAACAATTTGAACCTTTAAAAATCTTCTCCTCTGAATCTACAAGGATCTCAACTTTCATCTTTGGCACATAGCATCATATTCAGGTCCTCTACAAAAGTTATATAAATTATGCCCCTGGGGTCAAAATTGACCCCGCCCCAGGGGTGTCTTGTTTTCAATAGAAACATATAGTAAAACTTTGAATATCTTCTTCTCTGAAACCAGAAGGTTCTCAGCTTTCATAGTTGGCACATAGCATCATGTTCAGGTGCTCTACAAAAGTTATATAAATTATAGCCCTGGGGTCAAAATTGGCCCCGCCCCAGGGGTGGGCAGTTTTCAATAGAATCATATAGTGCAAACTTTGAAAATCTTCTCCTCTGAAACTGGAAGGTTCTCAGCTTTCATATTTGGCACATAGCATCATGTTCAGGTCCTCTACAAAAGTTATATTATTTATGGCCCCAGGGTCAAAATTGGCCCCGCCCCAGGGGTGGGCAGTTTTCAATAGAAACAAATAGTGAAATCTTTGAAAATCTTCTTCTCTGAAACTGGAAGGCTCTCAGCTTTCATATTTGGCACATAGCATCATGTTCAGGTCCTGTACAAAAGTTATATAATGTATGGCCCCAGGGTCAAAATTGGCCCCGCCCCAGGGGTGGGCAGTTTTCAATAGAAACAAATGGTGAAATTTTTGAAAATCTTCTTCTCTGAAACTGGAAGGTTCTCAGCTTTCATATTTGGCACATAGCATCATGTTCAGGTCCTCTACAAATGTTATATAAATTATGTTCCCAGGGTCAAAATTAGCCCCGCCCCAGGGGTGGGCAGTTTTCAATAAAAAACAAATAGTTAAATCTTTGAAAATCTTCTTCTCTGAAACTGGAAGACTCTCAGCTTTCATATTTGGCACATAGCATCATGTTCAGGTGCTCTACAAAAGTTATATAATGTATGGCCCCAGGGTCAAAATTGGCCCCGCCCCAGGGGTGGGCAGTTTTCAATAGAAACAAATAGTGAAATCTTTGAAAATCTTCTTCTCTGAAACTGGAAGGCTCTCAGCTTTCATATTTTGCACATAGCATCATGTTCAGGTCCTCTACTAAAGTTATATTAATTATGGCCCCAGGGTCAAAATTGGCCCCGCCCCAGGGGTGGACAAGTTTCAATAGAAACAAATAGTGAAATCTTTGAAAATCTTCTCTGAGACTGGAAGGCTCTTAGCTTTCATATTTGGCACAGAGCATCATGTTCAGGTCCTCTTTAAAAGTTGTATAAATTATGGCCCTAGGGTCAAAATTGGCCCTGCCCCAGGGGTGGGCAGTTTTCAATAGAAACAAATAGTGAAATCTTTGAAAATCTTCTTCTCTGAAACTGGAAGGCTCTCAGCTTTCATATTTGGCACATAGCATCATGTTCAGGTCCTCTACTAAAGTTATATTAATTATGGCCCCAGGGTCAAAATTGGCCCCGCCCCAGGGGTGGACAAGTTTCAATAGAAACAAATAGTGAAATCTTTGAAAATCTTCTCTGAGACTGGAAGGCTCTTAGCTTTCATATTTGGCACAGAGCATCATGTTCAGGTCCTCTTTAAAAGTTGTATAAATTATGGCCCTAGGGTCAAAATTGGCCCTGCCCCAGGGGTGGGCAGTTTTCAATAGAAACATATTGAGAAAACTTTGAAAATCCTCTTCTGAAACTGGAAGGTTAGTCTCAGCTTTCATATTTGGCACATAGCATCATGTTCAGGTCCCCTACAAGTTTTTCTAAATTATTTCCCTAGGGTCAAAATTGGCCCGCCCCAGGGCCGGCTAATTTTCTATAGAAACATATAGTGAAAACTTTGAAAATCTTCTCCTCTGGTTGTCTGGTGAGCGCTTCAGGGCCATTCTGGCCCTCTTGTTGTGAATTTCTCATAACTTGACAGTTTCATTATTTAAGAAACAACAATATTTAGCTAAATCATAACATAAACACTCAAATTAGTGTTCTGAACATGTATCTTAAAGCATTTTTCAAGGATTTTTGTATATTTTATGTGGTTTCCCTGTTTTTCAGGCCTTGGAGGCACATCAGGAAGGACACATTTTTTCCATTGTTGGGCTTTGTGTGGCATATTCTTTGAGCCGGTACTTTGCACTAGGGTAGGAACCATGTACAACACCACTGAGCATGACAGGAAATACCATCCGGTCTTGGGTGAAAAGACTTTTGCGGCTACTCGGTGCTGCTTCCGCCGAAGCCGACTACATGCGGCTGAGATCTTTGATTAATGCTGACAGTTAATGAAGGTATGCTAACCATAGGAAACAATGTCCTTTTATGCTAAAATTCACCCTGCACTGTTGAGTGAAATCTGATTGGGTAGTCTTTTTCTGCTTCTTGTGCTTGAAATACCCTTCTGGAAAGGAGAGGTGCCTGTTGCGGGGGCATGAATACCGACTCATACCGTACATCTTCTTTAGGGTACTGATCACAAGCGACGACCATTTCAACCCGATTTAGCATTTCGAACTTGCTTGTCTATGCTAAAATAAGGATCTGGATCCAAACTCAGTCTAAGATCTTCATGATTAGGCCAGTTTATAGACAATTTTAGTCTTAAACTCAAGAATTTCAGCCAAATTTTACATCAGTTATCACTTAAATATCCAGTTTAAGGGTATTTTTTGTGAATCAGAGTTAACAATTTGGCTGGTTTCTAACAGATCACTGCCTGAGAGATGCTATGCCTTTTATTTCATCAAGATCAAATGAAAACTTTTTCAAGAAATTAGGATTTTAGTTTTCGCCTACATCGCCATCTATCGGCTAATTGTGTGTGTGTGTGTGTGTGTGTGTGTGCATAACCTGGAAAGTCACTACGGCCAAGTTATCGCACACCTAACAAGTCACTACGTTTTGGCAAGTCACTACGTTTTTTGGTGTAGTGACTTTCCAAACTGACCAAGACTACTTATATATAGTATAAAAGCTATTGACTTCAAACTTCATATATAGATTGATCACATTGACAGCAAGTGCAGTGCACAAGGTTTGTAACTCTGTCTTCAGTATTTTTGGAGTTATTACCCTTTGTTATTTTTCAGTTTTCTGGATTTTTTTTCTAAACCTTTACAGATATTGAATAATATGTGGTATGTGGCTTTATAATAATGAGTTACAGATGAAGTTTGAATTTCATGGCGCTTCATTGATTTTTCACAAAAACAGTGATTTTACTTAAAGAAAATTTCGGGAAATTCAGGTTTTCCGGAGTTATTTTCTAAACCCTTGCATATATTGATGTGATATTTGGTATGTAGCTTTAAAATAATGAGTTACATATCAAGTTTGAATTTTGTTACACTACATTGATTTTTAACGGAATTACAGCAATTTGACTTAGGAAATTTCGGGTTTTCCGCAGTTTTTTCGGGTTTTCTGCAGTTTTTTCTTAACTGTAGCAGATGTTGTAGTGATTTATTTCTATAACCCCCATCTCTGTGTCAACTGTACTAGTGGGAGTATTCATCACCTTTAGTGGTAGTTCTAGTTTTTGTGTCACCTACCTAGAGGCAGTTTGTCACTTAGGAATCTCTTTAAATTGGGTCTGTATTTCTCGGCATAATTTGCAAAATTATATTCGCCACAACATTCGCTAGATTTAATTTTTTATCGCCAGATTATGAATATTTTCGCCATTGGCGATTTTGGCAACCGCCAGCGGAGGCCCTGACTTTTCCTCCGTCTGTCTGTCCGTCACACTTTCTTTTTTGGGCTGTCATTTCTAAACTAATCGTTATAGAGCTTTCAAATTTCACACATGGAACAAGCATGATTAGAGGAAGTGTCATGCACAAGGGCCACAACTGTAGCATCAATGTATTTTGAGTTATTCCCCTTTGTCATATTAACAATAAGTTTTTGTCGGCCGCGAGCAGTTGACACACGTGTTCCTCTGAACACACTTGTCTATAGAAACATATAGGAAAACTTTGAAAATCTTCTTCTTCTGAAACTGGCAGGTTCTCAGCTTTCATATTTGGCACATGTCATCATGCTCAGGACCTCTACAAAAAAGTTATATAAAGTATGCCTCTGGGGTCAAAATTGACTCCGCCCCAGGGCCAGCTAGTTTTCTATAGAATCATATCGTGAAAACTTTGAAAATCTTCTCTGATTGTCTGGTGAGCGATATCAGGGCCTTTCAGGCCCTCTTGTTGGAGTTATTCCCCTATTACTTGTCCGGACAATAACTCTTTATCTACTGGTTCAATTGATTTGATACTTTATACATGGAACAAGCATGATGACAGAAAGTATCATGCACAAAGACCATAAATTTTCTTGTCATGACAATAACACTTTATCTAATGGTTCAGTTGATTTGAAATTCAACATATGGAACAGGCATGATGAGAGAAAGTGTCATGCACAAGGGCCATAAATCTAGCATCAATATTTTGGAGTTATTCCCCATTTTCATATTGTTTTACTTATGATTTTTACAAATACCATTCAGGTTGGTCATGTATATACCATGGTCAACTACACCATGGACTGGGTGGATGTTTCAAAGGAGGTTGTTTTTTTTTAATCCGGTGGGGACTTGTGTATTGCATATATAGCTATACAACATTAACTTGTTCTACTTGTAAGACTTAAATTACATGGATGTCTTTCAAATCAAATTATATATAGTTTGCATATGATTCTTACATATTTGTTTATTCTCCCATGTTGTTTAGAAAAACAGGTATTTAGACACAACCATCCATTAAAAGGACCATTAGTGGCCATGTTCAAAGGATCATATCTTGGGAAAAAGCACGGTGATCTTTAGTTTAGTGGCATTTCAATGAGTAAACCATAAACTTCATATGTGCAAATTTTAAAACAAATCAGTCTGTTAGAAAAAATTGTTATATACGCCCCGTAATCACATTTATATATCACTTAAATTAGAAATACAAAGAAGAAGGTAGGTTTTTTTTAACTTTAAGCCAGAAAATAGAATATATAAATTGTGTTTTCAAATGATGTTGATGATGAGATCCAGAATCAGATTTATATTATATCATAAGCAAACAGGATAGACCCTGATCAGGCAGCTCCTACATACAGAAGCTGTCAGATCTGGGTCTAATGTGTGGGTGGCGGTGGTCTAGTGGTAACACGCTTGACTATCAGTTCGGAGGTCCGGGGTTCAAATCCCGGTCAAACCCGGAAATTTCAGAGACGCTTTTCCGTGTCTCCCACCCGCACATCTTCTCCACCCAGGGGTTAAAATGGGTACCTGTGAGGGTCACTCGCCGGTACTGCGGCTGCATGATTGCGCCATATGTTAGCAGTGCTCAATACTGTAGGCCAATGACTCATTAACCAGGGGAGTAAATGTACAGTCGGCTGAGCGGTCATCCAGACTGAAAGTAGACTATAACTAGGTACTTTACTTTACTTTAATGTGTTTGCACAGGAGTTGAAAGGAGTATTTACGAAGTAATGGGTTAATCCTTTACTTGGGGTTAAACCTTTATTAGATAAATATGCTGTTCTACACCTTTGCATACAGAGAAGACCCAGATCAGACAGCTCCTGTGGGGTCTGCTCTGCTTGTTTTAAAAAATATAGATATGATTCTGCAGTTTCTTTGCTGGCCAACTTTGGGACTGGGGCACTTTCCCTGTTAAAATTGATTATTCATGTAAGAAATAATGACATCATTTATATTTATTAACTTAATTTTAAATAATGGGAGTTGTACATAATGGCAGTTGTACACATGGATATTGATGCACATTTAAAGTAATTAAAGTCATATGTGCTTTAAATTAAATTTCAGTTGAGGGAAATCCTGAGGAAGAAGGAGAGGGACAAAGTAAATATTGTTTTGGTTGTTTGGGTTATTTTGTCAATACACATTGAGCAGAACATTGCAGTTAAAGTATTTCCTCTTCTAACAACACCTCCCTTGATCGGTTCCCACGGATGTACAGGTATATAAGGATCTTATAATTTCATGTGTAAACAGAGCTGTCTGATCTAGGTCTGTCCTGTATCTATGGAGGAAAGTGTTAAGTGGACTTTCTTCATTTTAACTGCTCATTGGTTTCAGCAAGCTGATGAAATACTTGTTTCGTCAGTCCATCCCAAATTTCATGTCCCTTCTATAACTGTTTTAACTGAATGGATTTCAAAATAACCTGGCACAAATGTTCACCGCACAAAGATGATGTGTCACATTCAACTCCCTGGTCCATTGGTCAAAGGTTATGGTTATCCTTCAGGTTCAAAGGTCGGGCATAGTGTTTCACAAACACATCTTGTTTGACTTGGTACAGCTTCTAGTTCTTGTGCAATGTTAGGATATCTTCGTTTAGTTTTGAGAATCATATTCTAAAGATATTGCGAAAAAATTAAAAAATTAGGTAGATCTATGAATTACATGTATATAATTGTAATTAACAATTTGTTTTAATTGTTATGGTTGATATCAATATTGATTAGTAGTGTCGGTAGTGCGTAAATAGATCAAGTAGAGATTTAAGAACAACATAAGATTTTATACATGTACATGTATGCATGAATTTGCTTTTCAGACACTTCTTGTAGTTCAATGCATAGAACACTTACCATCCCAGTGATGGCAAGAGGTCTGGGTTAAAGTCCCAGCAAGAGTATTAAAGCAAAATGTGTGTGCATGTTCGTGTGCCAAGTGAATCAGATTCATACTCTATCTGTCTGCAATAATCTAGTCAGCTGTAAATTAACAAAACTGACAATCATTTCTCATGGTTCTCTCTACAGTAAACCTGGACCCCATCCAAACATTCCATTTCTTTTTAGCTCACCAGAATATGCTCAGATGAGCTTTTGTGGTTGCTGGTGTCTGTCTGTCCGTCAACAACTGCTTTAAATATCTCACAAACCACAAAGCAGAAATTGAACCAATTATTTTTTATGATGCTCTATCAAAATTACTAAAAATATCTGGGGAATCCAGGGAAAAATAACTATATAGAAAATCTTTTAAAAACCTTCTTTTCCAAAACTGGTGGTCCAATTTGAATGGAATTTGGTAGGAAAAATTGCCTGGTAACCTTTATCAAAATGCTAAATCAATGTTGATATCTCAAAATTCATGGCCTCCAAGGTGGAGCTACATTTCCTTATTAACCCTTTCCTCCAAAAATATGCCTTTCTATGCGTCTGTAAAAGTCATTTTTGAAACCATTGTGATAAATAGAGCATTATCACAATGGTTTCCAAACTACAAAATTCTACAAAAAAAGGTCAAAGGTCAGCGCCACCATGACCTTAACTGGTAAAATGGTTTCGATTAATAACTGCTCAAGGGTTTGGCTAAGGATCTTCTTACTTGCTGTGGTGATTAGTCATGACCACTAAATGAACTCTGTTGGTTTTTAGGTCACTTTATCAAAGGTCAAGGTCACCATGACTTTAACTGGTGAAATGGTTTTGGATCAATAACTGCTCAAGGGTTTGGCTTAGGATCTTCAAACTTGCTGTGGTGATTAGTCATCACCACTAAATGACCCCTATTGTTTTTGAGGTCACTAGATCAAAGGACAGGGTCACCTTGACCTTAACTGGTGAAATGGTTTCCGATGAATTACTTCTCAATGGTTCGGCTTAGGATCTTCAAACTTGCTGCGGTTATTAGTCATGACCACTAGATAATCCTATTGTTTTTTAGGTGACTAGGTCAAAGGTCAAGGCCGCCATAACCTTTACTGGTTTTCTTTGGTTTCAGATCAATAAAACTGATGAAGGGTTTGGCTTAGGATATTCAAACTTGCTGTGGTGATTAGTCATGACCACTAGATGTCCACTATTGTATTTTAGGTCACAAGGTCAAAGGTCAAGTTCACTATGACCTTAACTGTGAAATGGGTTCCATAACTTCAATAACTGCTCTAGGGTTTGGCTTAGGAGCTTAAAACTTGCTGTGATAATTAGTCATGACCACTAGATGACCCTTATTGTTTTTGAGGTCACTAGATCAAAGGTCAAGGTCACCATGACCTTAACTGGTGAAATGAATTCGGATCAATACCTGCTCAAGGGTTTGGCTTAGGATCTTCAAATTGACAGAGAGTCCAATTGATTCAGTTGTTTTTGGATTCAGATGTTATAATAGTTTAAAAATGTCAATAATGTCGTATTATAACAAATTCAGATGCTTAACCATTAGCAAATTATCTATACAGAATTGTTCACCTTTTACATTTTCAAAATGCAATCAACGTGTAAAACAGTTTTAATCCCGATGAGACGCCGAGTTACTCGGCGTCTCATCTGGATCCCAACATTTTGAATAGGTATTCACTCATCCACCCATAACAGGCTGAAGGTCAAAATCGACCGACTTGTTACATAAATATTAAATGTAAGGTTAATGCTTATTTAACTGGAATAATGTTCAGTGAAAAGTTGAGCTGCCTTTAAATTTAAGAGCTACATGATTTGTAGGTAAATTTAGTGAAGTTAAAGCAAAATAGTTCCTCATGTTATTGAGAATTGTATAAAATATGTTTGATAAATTGTATAAAATATGTTTGATATACAAAATAAATCAAATAAAAATGGAATGCGTCAGAATGTTGACAAACATTCAAAGAAGGATACTTATGTAATATAAGCTCTTGTTCTTGATACGTTTCTTCTTGAAAGGTTTTAGAAATTGTTATGATTGGTTGACATCTAGTTAGAAATAGTCACTTTGTATCGGTGACACAGTTGTTAGAAGATGAATAAACATTTGTTTGTCTTAAACCCTTTGAAAACTGAATTTTGAAATGGGCTTTTCCATGTTTTTAAAAAAGTTTGTTTCTACTCTTGGGGATATATTGGGGAGTAGCCCTCTGATCAGTGTCTAATGTTCACTATATTGCCAAGGGTAATGCAGAAAAAAAGTCAATACTGTTTAGTAATATTGCTCATGGTAGTGCACACTTATCTTATTTGAAGCTGTATTATGTCATACCAGTTTGCAATTAATGTGTTTTAAGTGCTGGTTAATTGCAGAAATTGTAGTTTTACATAAACAGTAGAACTCTGAAACCGGTCAAGTTTTGGACAACTAAAATTTCCGGTCTAGAGAAACTTACAGTTTGTTGAATTTTGACCAATTTGAACTAATTGTATACCAAAAGAGCCATGTAAATGCCTATAAACCGGATTTTTTAGCTGCTCCCGAATTAGAGGAGGTCTACTATTATTGGTTATCCATCCAAATAATACATTTTTTTGCAAATTTATATATTTTGTATCATGTAAATTTTGTAGGGATGTTGATTAATAAGTTGACATTAATTTTGAATTTTCTCATAAGTGGGAATATATTTTATAATTAACCAATTACAGTAAAACTAACGTTGAGCGGCTATTCATTTGAGAATCATAGAGATTCCTAAACAAGTTGCTGCTTAATGCAGGACAAACGTCTGCTAGCTTTACTTTCTTTATGCAAGCTGTCTTTAGAGATATCCACTGCATTGAATGGTCACTTAACAGAGGTTTTACTCTACGTTATGCACTTTGTATTTTTTATAGTCCCCCACCCCCGATGTTGAGCTGCATAAAGTGATTGCACTGTCCGTTCGTCCCTCCAGCCCTTCAACCGTCCGCCCCACGTCGTGTCTCAGCCACAACTTCTTTACTATTGAATGGGCTTTGATGAAACTTCACAGAATTGCAAAGTACCATGAGAAGGTGTGTCGTGTCTAACAATATGATCAAGGTCACATTTCAAGATCAAAGTATACGATGGCATAATATTTCACAACACATATCTTGTTAAACAGTTTTATGTCTAGGGTTTTGACTGCTGAATGGCGGGCATCAAACTTACAGTTTCTGGCTGGGTTGAATTATCCTTATAAAACCTTGCATGGAGAAAAAGGTTAGGGTCACTCAGGTCAAGTTCTCTGTCACTAACAATAGCAAAACTTGAAAATCTGGGGTTTGTGAGAGTGCAACATTCCTTCATTACATGACTGTTAGAGAATAGAAACATACTTTGGTCTTTGTAATTGAAACAAAAATTAAACAGAAAGTTGAAGTGATGCTGGGGTACGCGATCAAAATAGAATATGGTTTTAAAATTGGCGACATTCTGGAAATCGTCGGTTTTCAAAATCAGAATGTTATATTTTTTCTCGAAAAAATGCAGATTTGTGTTCATGAAGGTTGAAGATTGGAGCCAAACATTAGAGATTATTAGATTAGAATAGTTTAGAGATATTTCTTATGTTGTAAGCCTGTAAATGTGTCCGTGTCAGAAGACTATCACTGTAAATATGGATCGTTTGTGTTAATATTTACTTCTTTCTTATTGTGTCTTGAACATTTAATTTAACAATTAAATCATTATCGTTTAATGGATTTGTTTATCCTAACTATTGGTACCCCGTGCCTGCTATGTTCTGTTTAGACTCCATTAACTACTGATCGAGATGTACACTGATTGAACTAAAGGCATCGGTCCACATGTTTTCAGTAGTGTGGATTGTCATATATCTTTTTACGAGTTGACGATTATGTCTTCTATTCTACCCGAGTGCCTGAGATCATAGTCAAAAAGGCATGCGTATGTATTGTTGTCCGTATGTCAGTCTGTCATACAAACTTGTTCTACAAATATCTCAGTTACTAGTAGCAATACATTGGTATATATAAGTCCTTTGCAGACAGTGCCGACCCAATTCAGAAGAGTATTATAGGAGAAATATAGTATCGACCCAAACATAAAATGAGTATCTTGGTAGAATCGGGGCCTCGTCAAAAATTGACCGTGCTAAAATAGTAAAATGGATAATGCAGTATGGGTCTCGACCAGCTGCCGCTTTTGAAACCCGAAGTCTGATCCGAGGCTACACTATTTGTGATGACAGATAAAAATGAATTTGTCGCAGATAAAAACAGTGTAGACGCTGAGTTTTAAACTTGCCAGTTATCTCGGTATTTTTATTTGCAATGTCAGAATACCTACCCGTTTGTAAAGTACCTCATAAAGTGTAAGAAGTGTTAACCCAGAGTCGCCTCCTCGTTGATCAGACTCTACGCTGCCATTCATCAGCGCCTGCTACATGTTGCTAACAGAGTAGACAACACGGTGGCTGGTCTGATTCAAATGGGCTAGTGGTTTTCAATTCATACATGCATTTAAGTGCAAAGAGCGTAGGTGGTATAACTTGTGTACGTGTGTCCAAATCTTTAGTATCATGTAAATAAAGTTCTATAATGTTAAATATAAGTTTTCTGATTTAAAGATAAACACTTTTGTAACATTGATGTTAACATAAGCATTATTACGGATGTCAAACTACATACAATGTTTGAGTTCAAGGCTAAGGCATCGTTTAACAGAATAGGTGTCATTAATGGGAGAGGAAGATATAAACTTCTCACATATAGATTATTTAAACAGAACTACGTTTCGCGGCCAGTACTGAGCTCGTCCCAGACCATGCACATGTTTTCTATGGGTTTTAAGTCGGCAGATCTTGGGGCCAGTGAGCTGAATTCATCTTATAATATTGCATATACGTCACAATGAGCTGAGATGTATGTGGGCGAGCACGTTAGGCATCGGCGACGTCGCATCATGGATAGTACAACAAGAGGTAGGACTTGATTTACATACCGATGGGCATTGACATTACCTTCAACTATGACTAGCGGTGACCTTAAATTGTGACTGACTGTGTCCGAATACAAACGCTTTCGCAACCAAAGCGGTCACGTTTTACAGGGTTACAGTCGCAATACCGTTCGTTCTAACCCCCCCCCCCCCCCCCATCATGATCAGAAAGGTGAAGCTGAGACTCATCTGAAAATACATCATTCTGCCACTGTCTACCAACATTAGCGACCGCCAGTTGTTGACGGAGACGGCGGTGCTGCTGGGTTAACATTGGTCCGACGTAGAGACGTCGACAGAAAATTCTACTTTCCTCCAATCGATTACAAACTGTTCTGTCACAGATATGTAACCCTCTATTACCACGAGCATATTTGTTGTGGTTTGCGCGTTCATTTGGCTGTCCCAGAGGTGACGTTGTCAAATTAAATTTGTCTTGGCGTACAGACGTCACCCTTGGTGCACCTGGTCGCGGACGGTCGGAAACAGTACCAGTTTCACGTAATAGCTCAGTCAAACAAGAAATGTGAGCTTATTTAAAACTGTAGCGAGTTGCATGTGTGTTTATATAAAACAGTAGCGGGTTGCGTGTATGTTTATAACGGTAGCGGGATGCATGTGTGTTTATATATTACTGTAGCGGGTAGCATGTGTTTTTATATCTGTAGCGGGTTGCATGTGTGTTTATAACTGTAGCGGGTTGCATGTGTGTTTGTAAACGTAGCAGGTTGCATGTGTTTTTATAACTGTAGCGGGTTGCATGTGTGTGTTATAGCTGTAGTGGGTTGCATGTGTGTTTCTAACTGTAGCGGGTTGCATGTGTATTTATAGCTGTAGTGGGTTGCATGTGTGTTTGTAAATGTAGCGGGTTGCATGTGTGTTTATAACTGTAGTGGGTTGCATGTGTGTTTGTAAATGTAGTGGGTTGCATGTGTGTTTATAACTGTAGTGGGTTGCATGTGTGTTTGTAAGTGTAGTGGGTTGCATGTGTGTTTGTAAATGTAGTGGGTTGCATGTGTGTTACAGCTGTAGTGGGTCTCCGGGGTGCGTCAATATGGTCACGTGACAAATGTAGTGACTCTCCCGGTTAAAAACACATTCTTATTTTTAAGAATTTTCAACATTTGAACCGCACGGCATGCTATTAAGGCTGTTTTATACTGTTTTATGGAATCAGTTTTACTATATCTGTTTTAGAAGTAGGTGTAGTGACTTTCAGGTGTTAAACACAATGTAGTGAGTTTCCGGTATTGGTTGGTATGTGTGTGTGTGTGTGTGTGTGTGTGTGTATGTGTAGGAGGGGGGATATAAATTACATAAAATGCATTTTGTCCTCATCTATGAATAATCCTAGAGCAGACTCCAATACCCAAATTATCCTATTAGTATTTGGGAGGCTGCTGTGCAAGGGTATTCATCACCTTTAGTGACAATTCTACCCTGACTACAACTATAACTAATGGTGATGAATACTCTTCTTGCCTTGATCGCAAATCTAATGGCTGATTACTTCTGTATGTTACACTTTAAAGAGATCATGTGTACCAACTTTCAGTGAATTATGTTGAAAACCGTAGAAGTTCACTCCTCAAACTTTATTGGCTAGCAACACATATGGTACAAGTTTGAGGCCAGATAACGCCTGTATGAATTGTTACTGAAAAGTATTATGCACATCCACTATTTGTGGCTGTTATGTGTGCCAAATATCAATTCAATAACTTTCAAATTGAAGGAGCAGTTTGCAACACCAACTGTACATGTTTAAAAGAGGATAGATGGACCAAGTGCCCAACTGACCGACCAACTACCTGACCTGACACCAGGGAGATTCCAGTACATGTATATCCACTCAAACAATGTTTACTTTTTTGTGGGGGTATAATTATCTTATGTATTTTGACACCCAGTACCCTCTTCATGGGCTGTAAAACTGCAAGCACTCATACACCCAGTCTCCCTTCTTTATCAGTTTGTGAAGCTGAATAATTCAACTTCAATTTTCATTAACCCTTTCGGCACCAAATTTCTAATTGTCGTCTGCAATCCAAGTTTGTTAAATCATTCAGTAGAAAAAGGAAATGAGATAAATAAATGCAAATTTCAAAGGAATAAAGCACATATATAGAAATAGAGATTGAGACAAATAGTGAAGTCCCTGATCAGTCGCCGCCTTGAAAAGGTGGCGTCTGATCTGGGACTGCACTATTTGTTGTGGTGCATCTATGCGACTGCGGCGGTGAAAGGGTTAATAATGAAGACCATGATGAAATGTCTCCTTCAGGAACTGTCTCATCTAGTCTGCAATATTTGTCTATGTTTGTTCAACTGAATACTTAAGGTTATCAAGATTTGTAAAATGCTTTATTTTTCTTACCTGTTTTATACCATACATGTAGTTCCTGAGTGCCAAGTGCAGTTAGATCCACTTTTATGCGGAGCATGTGAGTTCCAGTCGTGTAGTAACTATTCTGCTCTACACTTGTAAATTGTCCAGTACCAGTGTACTCTCCATCCCAGTAGCCGAATGGGAGGTTGTTTGGATAACTGCCATCTGTGCTGTTGGACTGAATGATAAGGTACAAAGTAAAACCTTTACTCTATTAACCCATTCCCTCATAGGCTATTTTTAGATCCTACCTCTTTGAACAAATCTACAGAAAAGGATCATTTATTACAGAAATGGAAAAATTTAGAATTGTGTGGTTTTGAAACAACTGTGGTAAATTATAACAAGAGCACGGCAAGCAGGTGCAAATGCTCGTCTGTCGGCATTGTCAAGATGAACATGCATACCAAAAATGAAGGTTGTAAATGAAAAATTGAAGAAGTTATGGTCAATGTTAAGATTTCGGACGATGACAACAATGATGACAACAAGGACAACAATGAAGTGGACGCCGGGGTTACAACAATAGCTTGTGATTTCTTCGCAAATGCTTTATTTATCACAATGGTTTCAGAAAGTGAATTTCACAGAGGCACCAATATGAAGGAACAGGTTCATATGCCTTTCTATGCCTTTGCAAACAGAGAAGACCTAGGTCATGTTCTGTTTGCTTATGAAATAATATACATGTAGATATGATTCTTGGGTTTCAGCCATGGCCAAAACTTCCTGTCTATTTGCTGTAATAAAAACGAATCTAATGAACCCTTTCCTATATATAAATGCCTTTTCAAGCCTTTGCAAACAGAGTAGACCCATATCTAATAACTCTTGTGGAAGCCATCTGATCAGGGTTTGCTCTGTCTGCTATTTAATCATTTATTTCATGAATATCCATGAAAGAAATAAAAACATCATGAATATTTAACTGGATTCTTTTTTGATACGTGTAATGAGTGCATGGACACAGGAAATTTTGGCCATGGCAGAAACTGTAGTCATACATGTACTTAATACATACTATTTATATCATATCCTAATCAAACAAAGCAGACCCTGATCAGATGGATCTTATAGGAGCCATCTGATCTGGGTCTACTCTGTTTGCAGAGGTGCAGAAGGCCTATTTATGGAGTAAAAGATTAAAATTTATAGATCTGATCCTGCAGTTTAAGTCTAAATCAACAATTCCCTTTACCTTACAAAAAAATAATTTAATGAATATTCATGAAGTGATCAATGCGAGGCTGGGAATGCTCTAGCACGAGCCATCTTAACTCTGTCTACCCTGGAAGTTGTTTTTAAGGGATCTGAGACCCAAGTATTTCTCCTCTTTGTATAGAAATGTGATTTTTTTTCGAAACAAATGACCTCTTTGTTTTAACTAGCAGAATAGCATCTTGTGATTACAAATATGCGATACAATTTTAGTAATACTTGTACTTTTGTAAATCTCATTCCGTATTACATACTCTAGATATGACATTTTAACAAATTCTTATGTATTTTACCGATAATTAATCTTTCTGATTCTAATTTTATAATGTGTATTACTCAAACTTTGAAAACATCTTTTAACTCCACAGGTTGTTTTGTTACACTGTTATAATCTTTGTTATATAGTCGGTAAATAGCTTATTGTAGCTAATGTTATCTGTTGTACAACCGACTCAAAATAAAGATTCTTGTATCTTGTAGCTTGTATCAATTCATGCATAAATGCTCATGAGAGAAAGGGATAGTATTGATGCAGTCATTATTTCTTACATGAATATTCATGAAGTATATACTCAATACTATGGTCCAATTTACTATGACCTTGGCACATAGTTTAACCCTTTCCTCCATAAATAAGTATAACCCAAAAGTCACTTCTTTAAAACATTGTGATAAATAGAGCATTTGCTCCTATAGGATCAAATGCTCTATTTATCACAATAGTTTCAAACTACAAAAATTCTAAAAAAAATCTTTTCTCTAGTTAAGGCTCCTTTTGGGTAGATTCATTCAAAGAGGTTGGGTCTAAAAATAGCCTATGAAGGAATGGGTTTACCCTTTACTCCAAAAATACGCATTTTACGACTTTGCAAACAGAGTAGGAGCCGTCTGATCAGGGTCTTCACCATTTGCTATTGACATACATGTAATATAAATATAAAAAAACCATTCAAGTCTAAAAACAACTTTTGTCTATGAAAAATTGTCATCTGCTACAAATTCTTTCATTTCTTATCGAAAACTTGACCCTAAAATTACTCCATGAATATTCATGTAAGAAATAATGAAATGAATATTACATGTACACTGTAATTAGATTAATTGTCATAATAACACTTGGACACAGGATTTTTTGTCTATGGCAGATACTTATAAACATTTATAAACATTTGGTAATACATGTACACCCATAAAGTCATTCTGCTAACCTATTCTTTCATAGGTTATTTTAAGACGTACCAGCTTGGACCAATCTATTGAAAAGCAGCATTTACTACAAAAACGGAAAAATCGTTGTGATAAAAAGAGCATTAAATTTTGCTCCTATGGAACAATGCTTTATTTATTGACTTTAACAGAGGTGTCAAAAAGCATCAATATGAGGGAATGGGTTAACTCATTACTCTAACGATACTGTCTAGGCCTTTTCTACTGGAACTCTCTGATTTGGGTCTACTAAGCTCTGTTTGTCAAGGCATTGAAAGGTGTTTTTATGGAGAAAAGGATTAACTCCTTGCATACTAGCAGTGAAACTGTGATTACCATGGAAACAGCGTAGATGAAGATGAGGCACTGCATAATCCTTAATGTTTGACACTTTGATCACATTTATGCAAAAAAAATGAGAGAAATTTTATTTTAAGAATTGAAGCAGACAACAAATTATTTTTGCAGACAAAAAATTAATTATGCACAAAGATATAAAGTTATCAAAATGGTGCAGAATTGACTTATTTAGCTTATCAAACCAGAAGAGACTAATAGGCTGACCAACAGGACTAATGAGAGGTTGCAAAATATATTTCTCCATTTTTTTAGTGCCAATTGTCCCCTTAACCCATTCCCTCTTAGGCTATTTTCAGATCCAACCACTTTGAATAAATCTACCGAAAAGGAGTATTTTCTAGAGAAAAGGAAAATGATAGAATTGTGAAGTATTGAAACCATTGTGATAAATAGAGCATTTGCTCCTTAGGAGCAAATGCTCTATTAATCACAATGGTTTCAAAAAGTGACTTTTACAGAGGCATAGAAAGGCGTATTTATGGAGGAAAGGGTTAAAAAGGACATTGCTAAATAGTTTAGACACAGATTAGAGGGCTTCTGAAGGGGCCCTCTGATCAGGGTCTGCTTTATTTGCTGAACACTTCAATGTTAATGGCATAGTGCAGCACATACAAACTGTTTTGTTTGCTGTGCCCCCTCCATATGAAATAATGAGTGGTTTCCTTAACACTTTACTCAATGAATACTCATGTTAGAAATAATGACATGATCAATATTAATTAACTGCATTTTTATAAAAGCTCTGTGAACAAGGGAATCGATTTGAAGATAGAAACTGCAGAATCAGACATATTTCATAAGCAAACAGAGCAGACCCAGATCTGACGGCTCCTACAGGAATCATCTGATCTTGGTTTACTCTGTTTGCACAGGCATAGAAAAGCGTATTTATGGAGTAAAAGGATAAGGCAATAATATTATGTGGGATACAAATATCAAAATAGTTCAAAATGGATTTATGTAGCTTTACAAAATGATGGTAAAGGTAGATTGGGTGTCCCAAACCTCAACCTCTATCATCAAAAAATGATAGATGCTTTCTGAAAATTTCATTGCAATCATTTTTGACAGAAATTTTAAAAGAAACTCTGGACCGAGTAGCAACCAGCTAGGAGTCTGATGACACACAGAGTTACTGTATATGTCATCTGGATCCAAGCAGTTGCAAATGTCAGTCAAGATGCAATTAGCATGGGAAGGGTTAACCCATTAGCATGGGAAGGATTAACCCATTAGAATGTGAATGGTTAACCCATTAGCAGGAAAAGGGTTAACCCATTAGCATTGGAAGCTTAACCAATTAGTATTGGAAGGGTTAACCCATACGCATTGGAAGGGTTAACCCATAAGCATGTGAAGGGTTAACCATTAGCATGAGAAGGATTAACCCATTAACATGTGAAGGGTTAACCCATTAGCATGTGAAGGGTTAACCCATTAGCATGGGAAGGATTAACCCATTAGCATGTAAAGGGTTAACCCATTAGCATGAGAAGGGTTAACCCATTAGCATGTGAAGGGTTAACCCATTAGCATGGGAAGGATTAACCCATTAGCATGTAAAGGGTTAACCCATTAGCATGAGAAGGGTTAACCCATTAGCATGTGAAGGGTTAACCCATTAGCATGGGAAGGGTTAACCCATTAGCATGAGAAGGGTTAATCCATTAGCATGGGAAGGGTTAACCCATTAGCATGGGAAGGGTTAACACATTAGCATGGGAAGGGTTAACCCATTAGCATGTAAAGGGTTAACCCATTAGCATGTAAAGGGTTAACCCATTAGCATGGGAAGGGTTAACCCATTAGCATTGGAAGGGTTAACCCATTAGCATTGAAAGGGTTAACCCATTAGCATGGGAAGGGTTAACCCATTAGCATGAGAAGGGTTAACCCATTAGCATGTGAAGGGTTAACCCATTAGCATGTGAAGGGTTAACCCATTAGCATGTGAAGGGTTAACCCATTAGCATGTGAAGGGTTAACCCATTAGCATGTGAAGGGTTAACTCATTAGCATGGGAAGGGCTAACTCATTAGCATGGGAAGGGTTAACTCATTAGCACAGGAAGGGTTAACCCATTGCCTTATATTGATGCCTTTTGACACATCTGTAAAGTCACTTTTTGAAACCACTGTAATTCTCCAAAGGAGCAAAAAAAGTTAATGCTCTATTTATCACAATGGTTAAACAAAATTCTAAAAGGTTCCCTTTCTCTAGTATATACTCCTTTTCAGTAGATTTAGTCAAAGATGTTTGATCTTAAATTAGCCTATTGACAGAATGGGTTAAGTCATATAATTATGGTATACTCACATAAAAGGAAATAACATCATCATCAGGGCCTGTTATAGCAATGGATACTGAACCGGCTCGGCCAGCCTCAGGTATTTCCAATTTGGTCCAAGTGTCTACAGCATTCACCATCCTATATTTTTCCCGTATATCTGTTGAACATAATACACAAAGCTGTAGGTAAGACGAATACAGATGTATTAAGAATTCGCTCTATAAATGCTCATGAAAGAAAAAAATGACATCACAAATATCAATAAGATGAATTTTTATAATGGTATATGAACATAGAAACTTTTGACTGAAGCAGAAACTGGATGGCTTAAACAAGAGCCATCTGATCTGGGTCTACTCAGTTTGTAAAGCCATTAAAAGGTGATTCTATGGTTTTAAAGTCTCATTTCTCAGGCAGACCCTATCTTGCTGCTAGTCATTAAAATTGCCTTTCCGAGGTACAAGCATGAAAGGGTTTGGAGGAGAAATATAAAAAAAGATTTGACCTACATGTAGAAGTAACATGCCTCATATCTACAACTCTGAGGTATGTATCCATTCTTTGCAAATGTTTTAACCCTTTCCCTTATAGGCTATGTTTTACATTCTTCGAATAAATCTAGAAAAAAATATTTTTATATTTTTGAAACCATTGTTATAAAAAAAGCATTTACTCTTATGGAACAAATGCTCTATTTATTACAATGGTTTCAAAAAGTGACTTTTACAGAGACGTCAGAAAGGGTCAATATGAAGGAATAGGTTAAACAAGCTGTCGCATATTTATGCCATAACTTGCCAGGTCCCGCTATGCTTATCAAACTGACCACTCTGAGTTGCTTTCGAAGTTATAGGTGTGATTACCTAATCGCTTGCATAAGGTCATCCAGCGCGCACTTCTTTATTCATTGAGTATCCTCTGGCAGAATAATTTCATTCATGTTATTGTCACGTGATTTCACCTTGAGCCTAAAATTTCCGCTTGTAAATCCGTAAATAATCAAGGTAGCATAATAAAATTCAATGTTTATCTGTGACTCATTATAATAAAGGTACATACTAAATATCACTTCATTATCTGTAAGGGTTTAGAAAAAATGTCCAGAAAACCGAAGTGTGACTGACTGACAGACAGACCGACAGACTGACAGATGGACTGACGGACGGACAAAGTGCAAACCTATAGTCTCCTTCGGCGTAAAAACAAGACAAATTGGCAATACTCCAGTATTGCAAAATCAAAGTACCATATTACATCAATGCGTTGCAGATGCTGCAGTATTCTTTGCATGGTATCAATCTAATATCGAATAAGTTCGCTTTGGCATGGCACTGTGTATCTATAAGGGAAGGCATTAACACTCTATTCAGTTGATGATACAGTTGCAGCTGACACTTCAGCCGTTTCCCACTATGCTTTTTATCACAGTGACACTGATCACTCGGAGTTATGGGCGTGATTACCTAATCGCTTGCATAAGGTCATCCGACTCGCGCTTCTTTATTCATTGAGTATTTTCATTCAAGTTATGATCATGTGATTTCCTCATGTGACTTATATTTGTATATCCGTGCGCCCTTCTTACACATTGCTATATTTTGTCGGTTTTGTTGATTTTTGCGAATACTAAGCCGAAGCTTATGTTACGAGGCATTTTCATGTCAGATATAGTATACCACGATTGGTTACGGATGCCACTTTACTAAACACCCTTTGTATCCATCAAATGCAGGCCAGTAAAATGCACTACTTTGTCAGGCCAGCGAGGGTACCATGGGTTAGGCTGTGGAATGCCACCTTTGTATTCTATTGCTTCGCAAAGAATACAAAAACCAAAATCCCAATATTACAAATCCCCAATATTCCAGCATTACATAACCCTAGTATTACAAAACCCCAGAATATGAACCCAAAATGTTTAACAACAGCATGTCATGCAGGTGCCAATGCTCATCTGTTCGATTCTAGTCCTTGTGCTGATGAACAAGTGTGTGAAGTTTCATAAGATTTTCATAAACAGTAAAGAAGTAATATCCAATGTTAAAGTTTCTGGTTGACAAGAACAACGACAATCAGGACGACAATGATGTCAATATGGAAACCAGACTTAAGAGAGTAGCTCACATTGTTTCTTCGAAAAACAGATAAGCTCTAAAATGATGTAAGAGGAGAACAATCTACATTATAGTATAATCTCTCTTGATTCATCTGCACATTTCCTCACTAAGTTTTCTTTCATTAATCAGATGGTTTTTAACATCAATCA
Source organism: Azorinus chamasolen (assembly GCA_963576725.1). Lineage (NCBI taxonomy): Eukaryota > Metazoa > Mollusca > Bivalvia > Cardiida > Solecurtidae > Azorinus > Azorinus chamasolen. The sequence goes on along the minus strand of OY755236.1, from coordinate 63,373,068 downwards.
TATGAACACAGAATTGTTTGGCCACCAAAGAAACTGCAGAATCATATCTATATGATTTTATGAACAAATAGAGCAGACCCAGATCAGAGGCCATTTGATCTGCATCTAGTACTCTGTTTACAAAGGTGTCAAAAGGCATTTAAAGGTCTTAAAAAGCATATGAAAAATATTTTAATTTGACTTTGAGCACCAATTGCTCAGCTGAACAATGAGTAAATGACTGTGGAACTCAATGGTCTAGCCATTCTAACTGTGGAACTCAATGGTCTAGCCATTCTAACTGTGGAACTCAATGGTCTAGCCATTCTAACTGTGGAAATCATGGTACAGCATTTGAAAGCCAGAATAGAGTCAGAAGGATGAGGAATCTCCCATTCAATAATGATTTCTGTAATGTGAAAAGTTTATCAATGAGCAAAATAGGAATAGTGCAGCTCTTATGATAGTAATAATTATGTGTGAACTTTCATAAAATTAGTTCTTTTACCCTTTACTTTGACAATCCCACTTTTTATGCCTTTGCAAACAGAGTAGATACAGATCAGCCAGCTCCTATAGGAAATAATATTCATTAACCCTTTCCTTCATATAAATGTGTTTTCACGCATCTGCAACCAGAGTAGACCTAGATCAGACGGCTCCTGTAGGAGCTGTTTGATCAGGGTCTGCTCTGTTTGCTTTTGGAATTTGAAAGATCTTTTGTTTCTAAAATGGCTACAATTCTCCACCTTCAATATTTCATTATAACTATATATTTGTCCATGAATATTCAGCAGGAACTGAAAATGGGAACAGGGAATGGGTTAAGTCATTATTTCTTACATGAATATTCATTGGTAAATGGTTAAGAAGATATTTCTAATGTTACAAAGTTTTCATGTAAAGCTTATCATTCAAGGAATTAACATTTTTCTTAACTCTTTACTCCATGAACATGCCTTTCTACTCCTTTACAAACAGAGTAGACCCAGACCAGATGGCCCCTATAGGACCTGTCTGATCAGGGTCTGCTCTGTTTGTTTGTGGAATAGATCTGACCCTACAGTTTTTTCCAATACCAAAATATCCTATATAAGCAGATAGTGATTATCCAGCTGAAAATTAAACTCTGATTAAAGTAAAACACTGGTACATTTTATTTTAAAATTTCTTAGCTGAAGTTTTATAATGTAATTAACCTTTCAAGGAATTTTTGATCTGTATCATGTTAAAAGTAAACAGACCAGAACCTGATCAGATGGTTCCTATATAGGAGTTATCAGTGACAGTTCCTATAGGAGCCATTTGATCAGGGTTTGCAAATGCATGAAAATACAGTAAAACCCCTCTAATGTGACCATTTAATGAATTAACATGGGTGTCTTTATAAGCAGGTGGTTGCTTAATGCAGGACAAAAGCAATGCAGAAAGCTCCTCTCAGAGTTTTCTGCATTACTTTTGTCCTGCATTAAGCTACCTCCTGCATCTAGCACCCAGAATTATACCTATTTAAGGTGGTTGTATTAGCGGGTTTTACTGTATGTTTATATGAAGGAAAGGGCTAATTCATTATCGTACCTGTTTCGTATTGGAATGTCTGAGCAGATAAAACTCCAGATGATATTCCATTTTTTAAAATCCTAACTACAAGCACATTGGACAAGGAGTAAACTGTCTGACTGGTTATTTGACCCGTTAGTAGGTGCAACTGCGTATATTCATCGAGGACTTTATCGTAGGACCTCACATCAAGGAAACCTATATTGTCTCCAAGGTTCGCAGAAGGAATCTGAAAAAAAAAGCCAACAGTATAAACTGTGATTACCTATGCAAACAGTTTGGATCCAGATGAGATGCTGCATACATCAGGATCCAAACTGTTTGTCACCATGACCATATTTTTGCAAAGAAATGAGAGAAAGTTTATTTTAAGAATTGAAGCAGACGATAATTTTTACAGACTTAGCTTTCCCTTATATTGACACTTTTAACCCTTTCCCTCATATTGACACCCATTGATGCCACTGTAGAAGTAAATGCTCCTTTTCGGTAGATTTATTCAAAGATGTTGGATCCAAAATTAGTCTATGAGGGAAAGGGTTAAATATTAAACATTAAAAGGATTAACCCTTTGAAATCGGGAACCCAGATCTCTGTCATTTGCAAACAGTGTAGACCCAGATCAGAAGGCTTATAGAGGAGTCCTCTGATCAGGGTCTGTACTGTTTGTCATTCAAAATCTTCTTGCAAATTTTACCCTTTCATACTCGATGGACTCTACTAATAAACAATGGTGGACAATTCCATTGAAAGGGTTAATGTTTGTATCATGTGCGGGTGTTAGTCATGCCAAATGCATAACATGCAGGATGTAATGTGTCATATTTCTTGTGGGAAAAAGCTGACACTACAGACTTCAAAATTGTTTTGTACAATATTTAATCCAAAAGTTTCTTCTTCACTAAGTCTATACAATAATACACAAAGATTTTTATACAGAGTTTTTGTATGTCACCAAGTGGTGACTGGAAGAAAGCCCCTTTGGCCTTTGGCTCCTTCCTTGAAAAGTGCATGGCAGAATATTGCCCCTTTCTATTATTGCCTACACGGAACTTTGCCCCTTCCACGTTTTGCAAGCCCCTTCTATTGTCGAATTTTGCCCCTTCATAATTTTTGTATACATATTTTAGTTATACAATTATATATGTCATTATGATCTGTGACAATATTTAATTCTAAATACTGAAAAAACAAACTTGGAATGATTATGATCAGTTTTCCGAATATTTATGTGTAAAATTGGATGTTCATTTTTGTCACTTGTTCTTCATGTGTCTAAATGTTTGAAATCGTCAGCGTCCGACTTGTTAACCCTTCTCTTGCTGAATTTTAAAATACATTTCTCCTTCTTTACCCATGCCCTGTTGTATAATTACATATATCTTCACTGTGTACAAGTATTTCGCTGTGCAGTCACTGCTGTGGAGTGCACTGGTTGCACTATCAACTTGTAAATAGTGCAGACCCTGATGAGACAGCTCCTGCAGGAGCTGTCTCATCTGGGTCTTCACTATTTACAGGAAGGTATATTGACGTGAATAGCAAGTGAAGGGTTAATAATAAGAATAAGTCTGATTAAAATTGTCCTCTGCTTTTCAATATTTTGAAAAAAATGCCCTCTTTTCAGGGAACTAATCGTCTTGGTGACTACCAGTTGGATCTCAGATCAGACGCCGAGTGAATTAGCGGCTGGCCTGGATCCAGTCTGTTATTCAGCCCTTAAAGGATAAATAATAATGATGCAGAGATTCAATGTTTTAACCCTTTCCCCATTGTATGTTTATTCCAAATTTCAATACCTAATGAATATTAATGGGACAAATTATTATAATGAAATACGGAAAATAGAAAATTGTAGCCATTTTAGAAAGTAAAGAAACAGATCTTTCAAATTCCATCAGCAAATAGATCAGACCCAGATCAGACAGATCCTATAGCAGTCATCTGATCCTGGTCTTCTCTGTTTGCAAATGCATGAAAACAAGTCTATATGAAGGAATGGGTAAATCAGCGCTTTTTGAGATTTTGTTGATATTTGTATGCTATTTATGATAACTGACAATTCTGTGAATGAATATTAAATCATTTCATGGTGTTTCCCTGTGTTTCAATTGTCCTTTTCCTTTTCGATAAGTACAATGAAATCATTTGTAAATATACAACAAATGGCAGTGGGAAATAAAAACAGGTGCTTTGTGTTAAAACTTTTACCTTTGACCTTGAAATTTGACTGACTTTGACATGGTGTCTCTCAAAAAGCAGCTTCATCAGATGAATAAACATACCAGGTATGAAGTCTATATCTAGCAGTTCAAAAGTTATGGCCAAGGTAAACGTTTGAGTCAATCAAACAGACTAGGGAGTCAGACAAGACAGGCCAAAATCAATGTGCTCCCCATCAACATCTTGGTGGGGTATGAATAAAGTGGAAAGGAAGATAAGGGAGAATATTCATGTATGAAATAACAATGTCATGAATAATGTATAAGCTGATTTTTTATAATGGCATAATACAGAGGGTTTTTATATTGATAGAAACTGCAAGGAGAGTCAGATCTATTATAAATTCATAAGCAAACAGAGCAGACCCTGATCAGATGGCTCCTACAAGAGCCATCTCATCTGGGTCTACTCTGTTTGCGAAAGCGTGAAAGGCATTTATATGAAGGAATGGGTTAAATATTGTTAACTCTAGAGATATCATATCACTCTGGTAAATGGAGTTCTATCCATGCAGAGTGTATATAAAGCTGGACAGAAGCATGTACAGATATCCCTTTCCCTGTTGCACATTCAACAAAGAAATCATGACACCATGCATATAAGATTGTCTTTATTATGACATGAAACAGGACATTTTGGCTCAGGCAGAAAGTGACGAATTAGATCTATATTACTTCATAAAGAAACAGAGCAGACCTTGATCAGATGGCTCCTATATATGGAGCCATCTGATTTGGGTCTACTCTGTTTACAAATGTGTGAAAAAGTGTTTATATGAGAGAAAAGGGTTAAACATAGAGACACACATACACTGTAACTGCCATTTATATCTACAATGTATCATCAAGTCTATGTCAAGCTGATCACAAGTTGGGTTCACAAAAAAGGTATCAAGACTTACAGTTACTGCAACTATTCCCCCAACATCAGTCTCAAGAACCCATGTGCAGTCTGTGAAGCTTTCAATTCGAGGTGTAATAAATGTCCCTGGAGTTTCACCTAGTCTTAGATGGTACCGGCATTCAGACACTGGAAAATAAAGAATAAAATAATCCTAATTTCTGATAATCTCACTTTTTCATGTCTTTGCAAACAGGGTTTTTTGTCAGTAGACCCAGATAAGGCGATTACAGGAGCTGTCTGATCATGATCTGCTCTCGTTTGCTTATGTATTATACAGAGCTCAAGATAAGATGCGTAAATTATAACATTTTAAAAAACAACTCCTTTATTTCTCCATCAATTAACCCTTCGCTTGCTGTTCACGTCAATATACCTACCTGTAAATAGTGAAGACCCAGATGAGACAGCTCCTGCAGGAGCTGTCTCATCAGGGTCTGCACTATTTACAAGTTGATTGTGCAACCAGTGCACTCCATAGCAGTGATTGCACAGCGAAATACTTGTACACAGTGAAGATATATGTAATTATACAACAGAGCATGGGTAAAGAAGGAGAAATGCTTTTTAAAATTTCAGCAAGAAAAGGGTTAAACCCTATACTGTGACCACTCTTTAGAACAATCCTAAAGAGTGGTGGGAGAACTGATGATATTAGTATTTGGGCACACACTTTTATCTGTAGCTCTGCTTTAGTCAATAATAAGTTACTCAAATTACCTTTTAAAGTAATCAGACAGACTAACCTAGGCAAAAACCAGTGGAGATTCAGATCAAATGGCTCCTGAAAGAGCCATTTGATCTGGAACTATACTATTTGCTACTATGATGTAAAGTTATCAAGAATGATGCCAATTACAACTTTGACCAATATGCAAAGCCGTATCAAATGGCGTTGTATGATCAGAGTCTACACTATTTGCTAATGTCATCAAAGAGGGAAAACCGCCTTATTCAGCTTTACTAACTGTTGGAGAGGCATATATAATAATTCAGAGGTCCAGATAAGGTGCGTGAATAAATAAATTTCCTCAATAAATACGCCTTTCTGTGCTTCTGTAAAAGTCATTTTATGAAACCATTGTGATAAATAGATCATTTGCTTCTATAGGAGCAAATGCTCTATTTATCACAATGGTTTCAAATTACAAAATTCTAAAATTTTCCTTTTCTCTAGTTAATGCTCCTTTTCGGTAGATTTATTCAAAGAGGTTGGGTCTAAAAATAGCCTATGGAAGAAAGGGTTAAACGTGTTCAAGAATAGCTCCTTTATTTTTCCACTAAACCCTGTACCGTAACCACTCTTTAGAATTGTCTCGAAAAATTGAGACAATTCTAAAGAGAGGTCATAGTATAGACTTTGGTGAAGAAATACCAATTTCAGTATTCGGGTATGCACCTTTATTTGTAGTACTGATAATTCTTTTTTCAAATACACCTATAAGAAAACCACATTATTCAGCTTTACTAACTGTTAGAGAGGCATATATAATAATTCTTTTTCAGATACAAATTTTTTATAACCCCTCTCCCCCCATGTGGGAGGGGAATGGGGGAAGGGTTGTTAACTCTTTCCCTGTTCTATTTTTATTCCAAATTTCAATACCTACTGAATATTCACGGACAAAATAGTTATAAAGACATATGGAAGGTGGAACATTATAGCCATTTTAGAAAGTAAAGAAATTTCAATAGTAAACCTAGCCAGACCCTAATCAGACAGCTCCTATAGGAGTGGTCTGATCTGGGTCTATTCTGTTTGCAAACACATGAAAATGTGTTTATATGAAGGAAAGGGCAAAACAAGGGCTGTCACTGTAAAGTTATGAACTGACATATGGTTCCCTCTTAAATGTTGATAAAGAGAAGGCCCAGTACAGGAAAGACAGGACCTATGGTCCAGTACAGGAAAGACAGGACCTATGGTCAGTGCAAATGAATGACTCGGGTATTAACCCTTTCCTCCATAAATACGCCTTACTACGCCTCTGTAAAAGTCACTTTTTGAAACCTTTGTGATAAATAGAGCATATGCTCCTATATTTATCACAATGGTTTCAATACTACACAATTCTAACATTTTCCTTTTCTCTAGTTAATGCTCCTTTTCGGTAGATTTCTTCAAAGAGGTTGGGTCTAAAAATAGCCTATGAGGGATAGGGTTAACAGAAAAAGAGTTGTCAGAGGGACGTACAGCACGCTTGATTATATGATTCATTGTCACAGATGTAGTAGGAGTGACAGCATGCTGGATTACATGGCTCATTGTCACAGATGTAGTAGGAGGGACAGCACACTGGATTATTTGGACAGCATGCCCAATTATTACAGCTCATTGTCACAGATATAGTTGGAGGGACAGCATGCTGGATTAGTATGGCTCATTGTCATAGATGTAATTACTGAGTAAAATGAAAACGAGATTAAGACTAGAAACTTGCCATGGTGAACTACTGTAGTTCATTACTCAAACAAAAATACCTGGCTCTTGCACACACAACATGTCATCTTGATGTGGTGAACATTTGTGTCAGGTTATTCCAAAATCCATACGCACATGTCGGTCTGTTACAAGGCAGGCCCAAAAACGGGGAGTCATGACTTTTGGCCCCAAGGTGTGACCTTGACCATTGGGAGATAAGCCTCAGCCTTGCACACAACACATCATCTTGTTGGGTAAACATTTGAGCAATGTTATTTCAAAATTCATACATTCTTGTCAAAGTTAAAGAGTGGACAAAAATGCCGTCATGATATTTGGCCCTTAACCCTTTCCTGTTTAATATTCATGGAAAAGTGATGACATCATATTAATTAGCACCGTTTATGGCATATGTAAACAGGATTTGTTGGTATTGGTATACCTATAGGAGCCATCTGATCTGTCTGCAAATTAGTGAAAACGCATTTATATGAAGGAAAGGGTTCAGAGTGATCTTGACCTTTGAAATATGAAACTGAGTCTTATGTGAGACACATCATCTTGATGCGTGAAACTATTGTACCAGGCTACTTCGAAAATCCATGCATTCATGCTAGATTTATAGAGTTTATCAATGGACAGCTGGCAGGAGGGAATGAATGAAGGATGGATGTACTAAAAGTGTGGCTCAGTAATTAGTATATGCCACTTTTCAGTTTTCAGGGGTTGGCGACATAAAAACAAGGCAGTCCAAAGGACAGCTATATCCCCCACCGCCGCCACCTAAATTAAGACATTGACCTTAAGGTGATACCTTCCAGTTGTTAAGAAAATAGGACGCGGAAACAAATATAATGGAAACTGAAGGTAAGAACACAACTTTCAAATGTGACCTTGACCTTGAGCCGACATGACTGCCACATGTGTTCTGCACATCATCTCAATTCGGTTAATATTTGACTCAAGTTTTATGAAAATCCTTCAAATGATTTAGAAGATATGGAGCAGACACGAAATGTAATGGAAATTGAAGATTAAATCACTTGGCCTTCAAATGTGACCTGGACCTTGAGCCGACATGACTGCCACATATGTTCTGCACATTGTCTCAACGTGGTTAACATTTGAGGCAAGTTTCTTGAAAATCCTTCAAGGGGTATAGGAGATAACGAAACTATAATGTAAATTGAAGGTAAGAACACTTGATCTTCAAATGTGACCTTGACCTTGAGCCGACATGACTGGCACATGTGTTCTGCACATCGTCTCAATTTAGCTAACATTTAACTAAACTTTTATGAAAATCCTTCAAAGGCTTTAGAAGATATGGAGCGGACACGAAAATGTAACGGAAATTAAAAGTTAGAACACTAAGTCTTGACCTTCAAACGTGACCTTGACCTTGAGCCAACATCACTGCCGCATGGGTTCTGCACAACGTCTCAATTCATTTAATATTTGACTCAAGTTTTATGAAATTCCTTCAAAGGGTTTAGAAGATATGGAGCGGACACGAAACTGTAATGGCAACTGAAGGTTTAAACACTTTACCTTCAAATGTGACCTTGACCTTGAGCCAACATGACTGCCGCATGGGTTCTGCACATCGTCTCAATTCATTTAATATTTGACTCAAGTTTTATGAAAATCCTTCAAAGGGATTAGAAGATATGGAGCGGACACGAAACTGTAATGGCAACTGAAGGTTTAAACACTTGACCTTCAAATGTGACCTTGAACTTGAGCCGACATGACTGCCACATGTGTTCTGCACATCGTCTTAATTTGGTTAACATTTGACTCAAGTTTTATGAAAATCCTTCAAAGGGTTTAGAAGATATGGTGCGGAAACAAAAATGCAATGGAAATTGAAGGTTAAAACCCTTGACCTTCAAATGTGACCTTGACCTTGAGCCGACATATCTGCCACATATGTTCTGCACATCGTCTCAACTTGGTTAACATTTGAGGCAAATTTCTTGAAAATCCTTCAAGGGGTATAGGAGATATGGAGCGGACACGAAATTGTTACGGACAGACAGACAGACAGACAGACAGACAGACGAACAGACAGACAGACAGACAAACGGACGGACGGACAGACAGACAGACGAAGGCCATTCCTATAACCCCCCTCCGCTATGCGGTGGGGGATTAATAACCATCATCATCTTATACTGTATATATGTCATGATACTTACTTGTATATATGTCACTTACTTGTATATATGTCATTATATTTCTATATATGTCATTATAATTGTATATATGTCATTATATTTATATTTATGTCACTATACTTGTATATATGTCATTATACTTGTATATATGTCATACTTACCACAATCAATCTCATCTGACCCGTCTGCACAGTCATTTACGCCATTGCACACTGAGTTCTCCTTGTGTATGCATTTGTCTTCTCTTGCACACCTCATGTAGCCTACAAGTACATAAAAAACATGCAAATGCCATGGAAATCATAACTTGAAAGGCTATAATTATAAATGATATGATACAGCCAAGGTAGGCAAACTAATTAACCCTTTACTCCATATATAAGCCTTTCTATGCTTTTGCAAACAGAGTAGACCCAGATCAGAAGGTTCCTAATGATAGAAGCCATCTGATCAGGATCTACACTGTTTGCTTATGACATGATATAGATGTGATTATAGTCAGTTTCTGACATCAAGACAAACATCCTGAGCAAGTTTCAGGAAGATTGGATAAAAATTGTTGCCTGTCTAGATTGTAAACAAGATTTAACCATTATTTGACCTAGTGACCTAGATTTTGACCCGCCCCACCCATATTCAAATTTGATTTAGATATCACCAAGACACATTCTGAGCAAGTTTGAGAAAGATTCGGACACAATTGCGGCCTCTAGAGAGTAAACAAGATTTTACCTTTATTTGACCTAGTGATCTTTTTTACCCAGGCCAATCGATATTCAAACTTGATCAAGTTATCATCAAGACAAACATCCTGAGCAAGTTTTAGGAAGATTCGGTCAAAAGTGTAACCTCTAGAGTGTAAACAAGATTTGACCTTTATTTTACCCAGTAACCTACTTTTTGATTGGATCTCACCCGCTTTTGAAATTGAGGTACATGTATTATCAAGACAAACATCCTGAAGTTTGAGGAAGATTGGGTCAAACTGTGGCCTCTAGAGTATAAGCACTATTGTTGACACACATTGGACAACAAACGACTGATGATGGTTGACAGATTGCTTTGTTCGCCACAATGGTTTCAAAGTGTGACTTTTACAGAGGGGTCAAAAGGGGACAATATGAGGGAACGCGATAAACTGATTTTTACCAGCTGGAAATGATATAGTCATTCAGACATCAAAAGAAAGAAAATGTTCACTCTGCGTTTAACGAAAAACTGACCACCGGATTAATGCATTTCCTATAGGATCTTCGTTTGTTTCAGTATTTGTAGTCAAAATATGTTCTATTGTGGTGACAAACTATAGAGACCACAACAACATGCAGCCATCCTAACTTTGTTGACAATCACTATAAATTTTGTAATGTCCAAGTACCTCTTTTTCCAACACAGTAACCCTGTTTTAACCCTTCGCTTGCTATTCGCGTCAATATACCTACCTGTAAATAGTGAAGACCCAGATGAGACAGCTCCTGCAGGAGCTGTCTCATCAGGGTCTGCACTATTTACAAGTTGATTGTGCAACCAGTGCACTCCACAGCAGTGATTGCACAGCAAAATACGTGTACACAGTGAAGATATAATTATGTAATTATACAACAGGACATGGGTAAAGAAGGAGAAATGTATTTTAAAATTCAGCAAGAGAAGGAACTTAAAACTCATTACTGCATGAGTATTCAATCATGTAAGAAGTAATGACATCATGAATAGTAAAGTTTATTTTTTCATAATAGCATATTATGTAAACATAAGTGTTTGGCAATAGCTGAATTTATATCTTTCCAAATGCAAACAAAGCAGACCCTGGTCAGATGGCTCCTATGGGAGCTGTATAGGAGCCATCTGATCACAGTCTGTTCTGTTTGCTTAAGAAATAACATAGATATGATTTTACAGTTTCTGCCATGGCCCAGTATTCCTGTGGTCATGGCCCTTATAAAGAATTAATGTAATTATTATTTTCTTACATGCATCTGCTTAATTGTCATCTGATCAATTGTCGTTTGCAACATTTTTTTTCAACTTTTTTGCAACATTTTCACAACTTTATTTCCTCTATGATCTTCTTTTGGCCGAAGTACAACCTGAGTGACAAACATTTTGGATCTCAGATCAAGCCCCACGTTTCTTATTACATGTACTTTAATTCTTTGCATGCTAGCAGCTTATTCTCCTGCCATTTATGATCTATGCAAACAGTTTTTATCTAGTTAAGGCCCCACAAAACATGGAGCCTGATCTGAGATCCAAACTGTTTGCATAGTTCATAAAGGACAGAAAATCCGAGGCTAGGATGCATTGAGTAAAATACAGTAAAAACTTGATACTACAAAATTTTAGTAATGAAGAATTTATGTCTTTGTAGACATATGGTTGCTTAATGCAGGGTGAAAGTCATGCAGAAAACTCCTCCAGGAGCTTTCTGCATGACTTTCACCCTACATCAAGCAGCCACCGGTGTTAAAGATCAGTAGTGGTAACTATTTGAGTGTTCGAATAATCCAGTGTTCACAGTAATTAGATAATTTTAAACAGACAATTCCTATCAAAATTGTTATCATATGGACTGACAAGTTCCAATGATATACAGTAAAACCTCTCTATAACAGCCACTAAATTACATCAAGTATTTTATGTTAAAGGCAGGTGGCTGCTTAAAGCATGGTGAAAGTAAAACAGAACGCTCCTAAAGGAGCGTTCTGTTTTACTTTCACCTTGTTTTAAGCAACCACCTGCCCTAATTACCAACTAATTAATATAATTCAGTTGCCGTTATAGAGAGGTTTTACTCTACTAGTATTGATATCATTTCCAATGATGACGTCCCTACAACTTACCTTGTACACAGGCTGGATAGTAGCAGACAAATTGATTTTTAAGATTACAGTCATCCATGGCAAGTCCATCCTGATTCAACACAGAACACTGACCATTGTTGACATCTGGCTGATAATATGCCCAGTTGGAAATTGTCTCAATATCTGCTGGTTCACCATTTAATGTCCATGTGTTTCCATTGCCATATTCAAGCCCTAAAATAAATGTGCATTTTTATGAATTTTCATATAATTGAAGGTGGTTCAACAAGTTGCTTTCCCGAGACCATGCTATCCATCTTTAACCCTTTCCTTCATATAAACCCTTTTTCAAGAATTTTCAAGTAGAGTAGACCTAGATCAGATGGCTCCTAAAGGAGCTGTCTGATCAGGGTCTGCTCTGTTTGCAATGGAATTTGATAGATCTATTTCTTTAATTTCTAAATGGTTACAATGCTGTGACATTTCATTATAATTATAATGTCTGTGAATACTGAGTAGATATTAAAATTTGGAATACATATAAACAGAGCAGGGAAAGGGTTAACCCTGTCCTTAATTAAAATTTGGAATACATATAAACAGAGCAGGGAAAGGGTTAACCCTGTCCCTAATTAAAATTTGGAATACATATAAATAGAGCAGGGAAAGGGTTAACCCTCTCCCTAATTAAAATTCATATCAGAAATAATGACTGCATGAATATTAATTAACCCATTTCCAGTTTAACATTTATTCAATATTTTTCTTCATGTCATGAATATTCATGGACAGAATCATTAAAATGGAACATGGAATTGGAATTTTTTTCACTGTTGATTAAACTGCATAATCAGATCTATAAATTTCCATAAGCAAACAGAGCAGACCCTGAGCAGATGGCTCCTATCTGAGCCATCTGATCTGGGTCTACTCTGTTTGCAAATGTGTGTAAAGGCATTTATATGAAGGAAAGGGTTAAAAGATTTTTTATAATGGACAAGGGAAGATTTGGCCATTTCAGAAATTGAAAGATCAGACATATTATTCTATAAGCAACCAAAGCATGCCCAAATCAGATGGCTAAGGCAGGAGCATTTTGATCAAAGGCCATTTTAAGATATTTTCATTTTCCATAATAAAAACTCATCTCATGAATATTTGAAAATTCATTATTTCTTGCATGAATATCCATGAAGTAAAGACTGACTTTATGTAACATGGCACCATATTTGAATATAATAAGCTGTATTTATCAGTACAGCCATTGCAACATTTGGTATGATTCAGGTATACAAATTGAAGGAGTGGGAAGACTTTAGGGTACCTTGATCATCTTAAGTATTCAGACAGACAAACAAACATGGACAAATTGTGTAGAACCAAATCAAAACTGCTCCTAAAGGTGCAGTTTGATCTGGGTCTATACAATTTGCTACTATTACATTCTAATCTAAAGTTATCAGAATGGTATCAAATTGACTAACCCATGGAGAGGGGGATTGGATGTCTACATTGTTATAAGGAGTGTGTAATGTTATAACCAGTGTAATCAAATGTCATGTTTCCCATGCAGATGATGGCTGCAATCAGATGTCATGTTTCCCATGAAAAAGAGATGTCAACTTTAAAGAGGATGGCCATTATCAGATGCAATGTATCCAATGCAGATGATGGTTGTATCAGATGTCATGTTTCCCATACATATGATGACCCTTATCAGATATTACTGTCCCTTACATATGATGACCCTTATCAGATATTACTGTCCCTTACAGATGATTGCCATAATCAGATGTCATGTTTCCCATACAGATAATGGTTGTATCAGATGTCATGTTTCCTATGCAGATGGTTGCCATAATCCTAAGTCATCTTTCCATCATAGATGATGACAACAATCAGATGTTGTGTTTCCAATATAGATGATTGTCATAATTGTATGTTTATGTTTCCCATGCAGATGATGGCTGAATTTAAATGTTATGTTTCCCATGTAAATGACCATAAACAGATGTCATTTTTCCCCATATATAATGGCTATAATTATATCAAGTTTCCCATGTGATGATCCTAATCAGATGTCATGTTTCCCTTGCAGGTGATGGTCATATCACATACAGATGATGGTGGTTATTAAGTGTCATGTTTCCCATACAAATGATGGTCGTAATCAGTTGTCATGTTTCCAATGTAGATGATAGTGGTATGAGATGTCATGTTTCCCGTGCAATGGCCCTATGTATATATATGTTTATGTTTCCAATGTAGATGATGGCTGTAATCATATGCCATCTTCCCCATAAGGGTGAAGACTGTAATCATATGTCATATTTCCCTTACAGCTGAAAGTTATAATCAGATGTCATGTTTTCCATACAAATGAAGGCAGTGATCAGATGTCATGTTTCCCATGCAAATGCAGGCAGTGATCATGTGTCATGTTTCCCATACAGGTGAAGGCAGTGATCAGATGTCATGTTTCCCATACAGGTGAAGGCCATAATCAGATGCCATGTGTCCCATACAGGTGAAGGTCATTATCATATGTCACATTTCCCATACATGTGAAGGCAGTGGTCAGATGTCATGTTTCCCATACAGGTGAAAAAGGCCATAATCAGATGTCATGTTTCCCATGCAAATGCAGACAGTGATCAGATATCATGTTTCCCATACAGGTGAAGGTCATAATCATATGTCATATTTCCTATACAGGTGAAGGCAGTGATCAGATGTCATGTATCCCATACATGTGAAGGCAGTGATCAGATGTCAATTTTCCCATACAGGTGAAGGCCATAATCATATGTCATGTTTCCAATACAGATGAAGGCAGTGATCTGATGTCATGTTACCCATGCAAATGCAGGCTGTAATCAGATGTCATGTTTCCCTTGCAGACAAAGGATGTAATATGTCATGCTTCCCATACAGATGAATGCAGTAATTAGATACAGATAAGTATATACAGAGAGAAGATGTAATCAGATGCCCTGTTCCCCATATAGGTGAATGTTGAAATTAGCTGCCATGTTTCCCATGCAATGGTGGTGTTAGTGTACACATACTACAATCTTTAAGATCACTATATATCTATATATATAATTATATTAAAAAGATAAACTGACACCACTAGTGTAGCTTTACATTTTTATTCCCAACCGGTTTCGTTTATACTCATCAGGGGAATAATAAATACATAGCAATGACGTTACTTGATTAGGGTCTGCTCTATTCTTTTGACAGTATATAGATCTGATCCTACAGTTTTGTCAATGGAAAAAAATCATTTGAAAAGGTTGCATTATAAAAAATCAGCTAATAAATACTCATGATGTCATAATTTCCTACATGAGTATTTAAAAAAAAGGGTTATGTTACATATACAGTAAAACCTCTCTATAACGGCCACTTAATTACATCAAGTATTTTGTGTTAAAGCAGGTCCTATAGGAGCGTTCTGTTTTGCTTTCACTTTGCTTTAAGCAGCCACCTGCCCTAAATACCAACTAATTTACACAATTTAGTGGTCGTTATAGAGAGGTTTTATTGTACATGGTCTTACCTGTCCAAATCGGACCAGGAGCAAAATGCTGGACAAAACCGAAATACTCTTCTTCTCTGAACCATTTTCCAAACCAAAGTTCAGCACTTTCACTGAAAACAAAAAGAAAATTGATATAAACTTTAAATTATCATATTAACGAGATAACTATCCATGTCTTTACAAGCAGAGAAGACCCAGATCAAATGGCTCCTTTAGGAATTCATTTGTTTTATATTTCTGGTTCTGTTAACAATACTAGATCTGTTTATGTTTAATTGAACACATTTGATGAATACCATAACAAGTTTTATAATGGTACAGTAAAACCTCTCTATAATGGCCACTATATTGTGTTAATTAGTTCATATTTAGGGCAGGTGACTGCTTAAAGCATAGGAGCGTTCTGTTTTACTTTCACCTTGCTTTTAACACAAAATACTTCATGTAATTTCGTGGCCGTTATAGAGAGGTTTTACAGTACCTGATAATTTTTATGCTGGCTATGTCAGAAATCAGATGGAATCAGATCATGGAATCAGATATATATAATTCCATTAGAAAACAAATCAGACTGATCACACAGCTCTTTCAGGAGCCATCTGATGGAGGTCTATTCTACAGGGTACAAATGATGCTGAATGTTGTTCTGCAGTTTTTAAACGTATGTTTAACCCTTTCCCTGTTCTATGTTTTTTTTCAAATTTCAGTACCTACTGAATATTCATGAACAAAATAGTTATAATGAAATATGGAAAGTGGAACATTGTAGCCATTTTAGAAACTAAAGAAACCAATCTTTCAAATTCCATTAGCAAACAGAGCAGACCCTGATTAGACGGCTCCTATAGAAGCTGTCTGATCTGGGTCTACTCTGTTTGCAAATGTGGGAAAACCAGCATATATGAGGGAAATGGTAAACAACTGCAGAAAGACGTCCAGCATAGTTTCAAGGATTAATTGCAATCGCTAGGTTACTTTTCTCTCGCTTTTGTTTGTTTCCTTTAAAGTTTTATTGTTTAAAAATATGTTCTTGAAAAATGCATTATCCTTCAATACTTTATTTGTAACTAAGATTTAGTGAATACATTGTTTGCCAACATTAATTACAAGTAGGTCCAGGGTCGAAATAATGGGTCTTTAAGACTTTATTATTTGCACAAGAGCCATTATTTTACTGTTGTTGGATGCTTTGTAGTTAAATGAAATGTTTCAAATAATTCACATTTTGGTTCTTCTCTATTCCTTAGGAGCCTATTGTTTTTGTATAATGTTGAAAAAGTTTATATATAAAAACAAATGTCTTGTTTGAATAAATTTCAAGACACGATGGTCAACAGGTGCAATTTCTAACCCTTTCCATTTTCTATGTTTATTAGACTTACTGAATATTCATAGACAAAATAGTTATAATGAAATATGGAAGGTGGAACAATGTAGGGCCTAGCCATTTTAGAAAGTAAAGAAACAGATCTATCAAATTCCATTAGCAAATAGAGCAGACCCTGGTTAGATGGCTCCTATAGGAGACATGTGATCTAGATCTGCTCTGTTTGCAATGCGTGAGAACTCTTTTTTCAAAATGCTCAGGCAAGGGAAAACTTTTACCAAACGAGAGTCGGAACTCCCCATTCATTGTAGATTTTAATGATAAAAGGGGTAGACCATAATCAGACTCCTACATAAGATTGGATACGGATCTACCCTGTTTACAAGAGGATCTTAGTGAAATGTGTATTATAGACAAAAGGGTCATACATAATTTTACATGTGCTACATGTACAATACAGTGTTCAACAACAGCTTCCGTCCAGAATTAACCCTTTACCCAATAGCCTGTTTCTAGTTTTGAAGACATATGACCACTTAAAGCAGGTTGAAAGTAAAGCAGAATGCGCCTTAAGGCGCATTCTGCTTTACTTTCAGCCTGCTTTAAGCTACCACCTAATAGGATATAGAAAATATTTATTATGCAATATGTTCATGACTGTATGAATTTGAACTATTTTCTTCAGCGGAGGAATAAATCAAACACGCTAAAAGCCGCTTCTATCAGGTAAAGGGTTAAATACAGTTGAACGTCGATAGCTCGCACTCGGACAACTCGAATTTTACTACATAAATATTTGTGTAAGAAATAATGACGTCATTTATTAATTAGTTTAACTTTATAATGACACATGAACATGGGAATGCGCGGCCATGTCGGAAACTTTTGAATCACATTTATATTATGTCCTAAGCAAACAGAGCAGACCCAGATCAGACGGCTCATATATGAGCCGTCTGATCTGGATCTACTCTGTTTGCAGAGGCGTAGAGAAGTGTATTTATGGAGTAAAGGGATAGTTTGCATGAGCGTGTTCACGCCAAATGTCAACAGACGACATATCCGGTTGATGCGTATTAAATGGGTGGAAACGAGCGGGAATGATCGAAAAGTTTTTCATCTACATTTTAGGAAAGGAGACTGCCTGGAACAGCCTAAACTAGAATGACACGTCCATCTTAAAAGTATGCAATCTATAGCACAATACAATAAAACATTTCTTACAGAAACCCTTGTGCGTTCAGTATTGAAAAGCATAAAGGCCAAGAATGTTGGGAAACAGTTCGCAAAAATGCAGACTCGCCTTCTATCGAACCCCACCTGTTTTCCGAACCTTTCATTTTTGTGTTTTACGCATGCGCAAGTGCGCACTACGTCATCAAATCATGAGTACCGTTGCTTTGTCTGTAAACAAGGCCTCGTAGCGTTAAAAACGAAATATGCGTCATAAACAGGTCAATACAGTTTATTTTTCCTTCAACTATGCTAAACATGAGAAAACTTTTAATACTTTATAGAATATCAACATAAATTGAACAGTGTACCACATTACAAGATACAAGATACAAGAAACTTTATTTATAGTCGGGTTGTTTTCACAACATATTTAACATTAGCTAAAAGCTATTTACCGACATAATAACATAAGTTTCTTAACAATAAAATTAACTAACAGCCTGTAAAAAAGTACATTATCAAGTTTAAAAAAGTAAGAATTCTATGAAATGCATTTTTATAAACACCTAATACAGCATACAGTGTATATCACATCTACCTGTATAACATTGAACATGTTTGACAGCTCTGACCCCTTCGACTTATGCAAAGGTCGCGTGCCCATGATGAAATCACGTGACTGTGAATATTGTGTTACAGTAAACAATTTCTAAAATAAAGGTTCGGAAAGCAGGTGATCTTTTTCTGGCAGCCATTTTTGTTTTTGTTATGCTACTTAATTGTTTCCAGGTATGTAGAAAAGATTATTTTGAACTGCTAATTTATTATTTTCTTCAATATTCACGGTAAACGTTTTCTGTTCCTGGTCAAAGATTAAGAGGACCGAAAGACGGTGAGACCATGCTACTACGACAAATGGTGTGGTCCTAAATCAGGCACTGCTTTTTCACCGCGTCTCATCAGGGACTTCACTTTTTGTCACAATCTCTAGTTCTATATCTGTGGTTTTATTCCGTTGATATTTGAATTAGTTTATCTCATCATTCTTTATTTTATATTCTGATTTGACCGAACTGGTTTCACAAATTGGGTTGCAGACGATGATCAGAAATATTGCACCGAATTGGTTGGGAAAAGTTAAAAACTGGAAGGAAATCGGTACATGCAAATGAGACAAAGAACCACTTACTGGTGAACTTAGATATCTCGAACTCGGATACTTCGAACTTATGCATAACTCGAAGTACATTTCGGTCCTTCTAACGTTTACAATACAGATTTGTTATAAAATGTATCACTACGCATATATATATATAGAAACGCATGGAACGGCTAATACAGGTTGAAAGTAGTGCTGAAAACTCGTACAGGAACCTTCAACATTACTTTAGACCTGCATAAGCTGTGAACTTGAGGAATTGTCTGGAATAGAAATTGGATCGCAGGAGTCCCTGTAATCTCGCAGTAATGCGCATGGTCCCTTGAAGTTCGATATACTGAAGTTTAACTGTAAGTTAACCCTAACAGTGTGGACCCAGATCAGAGGGTTCCTTTGACAAATCAGGATATGCAGTATTTACCTCGCAAACTATGTTGCAAGAGATTATGTCGACAAAATAATTCGTGAAGAAACACTCCTTACTTTAGATTCATTCAAACTATCCCATTGTGCGAGTTGACTAAGAACAAATACAGTAAAACCTCGATTATTCGAATTTTCGTTATAAACGAATTTAGACCCTTTTAGGCAGGTGGCTGCTTAATGCATGATGAAAGTCATGCAGAACGCTCCTAGAGGAGCTTTCTGCATGACTTTCACCATGCATTAAGCTGCCACCTGTCTTAAAGATCGATAATAATACGTATTTTAGTGTTCGGATAATCGAGGTTTTACTGTATGTTTCAATGGGTATGTCTCTTACCTATTGCACGTAGCTCGCGCATCCGCGTGTGTCATGGGGTTTTCAGCCCATAAATAGCAAAAGCCTTTGTTAATTTTCCATCCTGAAAAAACAACAAAACAAACAGCACTGTGAGTGCAGTAAACCTTCATTTACCCTTTATATGGTAGATACATGTTTTCATATAAGAAATAATGACCTCATGGGCTAGTCTTGGAATAAATCTACTGAAAAGGAGCATTTACTAGATGAAAAGGAAAGAACATTTGAGAAATGTATATACAGTTGTATATTTTTTGAAGAAAAGAAATCAGTGTGATAAATAGAGAATTTGCTCCACTGACGCAAATACTCTATTTATTACAATGGTTTCAAAAAGTAATTGTGCAGAGAGGTCAACAGGGATCAATATGTTGGAATGTGTGCACCAAAAAATAGCTGAGTAGTTATAAAGGTACACAGACACAGGAATTTTTGGTCAAAGCAGACACTGTAATATCAGATAATTCAATCAGCAAACATAGCAGACCCTGATCAGATGACTCCAACAGGAGCCGCCTGACCCGGGTCTACTCTGTTCGTAAGCATTAAAACGCGACTGTATCCGGTAAAGTACTATAGCAAGATGGATTGTTGATTTTTTCAGACATGTGATAAGTGTAAGCAGATCGACAGTAATATATATATTACGATAGATAGATAGATGCTTTATTGACAAACTCTTTACAGTTTCTGGTCATGTAAACATCAAGATTACATACATACATACATGCATACATACTATCACGTGGTCACAGAAAAAGAATGTAACCTAGAAGAAAAAAGAAGACGAAAAAAGGAAAAGAAAGATCTAGTAGATAATACTGCAACAACAAAAACAGCCTGGTTTGATTACTCTAAAATATAATTTGGAACCGATGGAGGATGTCATTGTTGCAACGTAATGATCGTCAGTGTAAGACTAAACTGCCATTGATCTTATATTAACCATTCGCTTGCTATTCACGCCAATATACCTACCTGTAAATAGTGAAGACCCAGGTCTGCACTATTTACAAGTTAATTGTGCAATCAATGCACTCCACAGCAGTGATTGCACAGCGATATATTTGTACACAGTGAAGATATATGTAATTATACAACAGGGCATGGGTAAGTAAGGAGAAACGTATTTTAAAATTCAGCAAGAGAAGGGTTAAATGCCTCATGAAAAATCTGTCTAAGTCTTTTTAACAAATAATATTGTACTGACTGTATCAGCAAGGTAAATTTATAAACACAAGGTCTTTGGTAATAAAAGTTTGGAATATATTATTTACGAATGTATTCATACATTATTACATACAGGAACAGAGTGATATTCATCCTCAATGTCACCTGCGTTACATAAACGACATTCTCGATTTCTAGTTACATTTATCGTCCAGTTTCCACATGTAATGAATGATATGGTAATCTTAATTTGAATAGAGCAGTTCTATACTTTATATTTAAACAATCGAGGTAACTTTCTAATCCAAATTATATTTTGAAACTCTTGTAGAGTAGAAGAGATCTACTATTTGCAATATCGTTACATCATTGCTATTTAAAGACACCAATAACACGTTCTCTAAACACTGGGTAAAATGTCTGCAGGTTCACTGAATGTGGGTTAACAAACATATATGTGAAAACCCATACGTGAGCCCAATTATTTCCACTGCTAATATGTAACAATGGTTCGCATAATGTGGTTACTAAACAATTATTGCTGTTAACAATTTTACACCAATATTTTATGACACGCACATATCTGTTTATATATAGAGAGGGTATCTCCCAAACTCACCGTATACACCGATGTTATAAGTTTGTATTTTCACTTTGAACAGTATTTTACGAAATTTCAAATGCACCCGAGCAATTGCTTTATTCTTACCAAAGCTCTAAATTCCACATGCATAGTTTAAAGTAGACCCTACAAAAGCATCAAATAGTTGCAAAAACACATTCGGCTTGAGCGACATTTTTTGTATTGCTTAATAATACATTTAACCCTTCTCTTGCTGAATTTTAAAACATATTTTCCTTCTTTACCCATGTCCTGTTGTATAATTACACATATCTTCACTGTGTACAAGTATTTCGCTGTGCACTCACTGCTATGGAGGGCACTGATTGCACAATCAACTTGTAAATAGTGCAATGTTCCTTTTCAGTAGATTTATTCAAAGAGATTGTTTCTAAGATAGCCTATGGGGTAAAGGGTTATGATGCAATATGTTTCAAAGACTGGCCCAATTTGTTCACATATTGTTTACTTTAGAGAGGCTTTGCTGTACTCTATCGTCGAGAAACGGTTAAATTTTGTATGGAGAAATTATTGGCAACTTTGTACTGGGACTGGTCTAAAGTGGTGGCTAATCTGGTTTGCTAAGTTGTCATTTACACGTAGCCCACTCATATACCATGATATAGGCTCAAAATAAGAAAACAATATTTTCTTTATTTCTCCACAAAACCCTTTCCTTTCCTCCAAGAATACGCATTCTTACGCATTTGCAAACAGAGTAGATACAGATCAGACGGCTATTGAATGAGCCTTTAAATCCGGGTCTGCTTGTGGGTCTTTTGCCAAAAATTGCTGTGTCCATGTCCAATTAATCTTATTAGTATTCAAGACGTCAGTATTCATGGAGTTGTAAGGATTAACACATTCCCTCCAAGTGACGCATTTTGGCGCCTCTGTAAAAGTCACACTTTGAAACCATTGTGATCGTCTTAATGGAGCACACTGGTTTCAAAACTACACAATTCTAAATATGCCTTTTCTCTAGTAACTGCTCCTTTTTGTGTAGATTTATTCAAGAGGTTGGTTGAATGAGTTAAGTTGTAATTAGAATCTACTTAGTCTCGTTAGAATTGTCTCTTTGAGGTGATTCTAATGAGTGGTCACAGCGAATGGTTTAGTTGACAATGAAAACAATATTCTTTTTGCATCTGAACTACTTTTCTTGAGCTTTGATATCAAATAAACAATAAATAAATAGATCATCCTTACCTGGTCTGCATTCAAAATCTATATCCCCAAGGGTTTCTGTCTCCGGGTCTTGGGCTGAAGCAAGTTCCTTAAAGAAAAGAACAACCACGACGTTATTGAAAAGCAAACACGATGACGTAAAACGGCCTAACATGAGAGAGAGAGAGAGAGAGAGAGAGAGAGAGAGAGAGAGAGAGAGGGGGGGGGGGTTCCGAATACTTTGGGTAATTAAGGCATCCAGTGTAGATCTAGCAAACAAAAAGTCATCTGTTACAATTCAATATTTGTCCGCGCTGTTTGTTTATGAAATCATGTAGATATGGTTTTACAGAGTCTGCATTAACAAACACCTCCTGTTTCATATACCATTTTCAAAATCAGCTAATTAATGTTCATGGTGTCAATATTTCTTGCATAAAAAGTTTGCCATTTCCGTCATACAAATATGTTCACGCATTTGCAACCAGAGTAGACCCAGATCTGCAGGATCCGTCTGACCAGGTCTGCTCTATTTGCTTATAAAAATATGATAGATCTGAATCTAGTTTTTACTTACACCAAACAGTGCTGCGTATATACATGTATGCCATTATAAATATTCAACTTATAAATATGCATGATGACATCATTTCTGACATGAATATTTATCAAGCAAAGGGTTGAGCAGCTTGTGCGAGTCTTTCTTGATCGATTATAGATTTATTCGCTATAGCTCGACGCGTACTATTAATATTTGACCATTTCCCCTTTTTAAACCCATTCTGTCTTACTGAAGATTTTTTGCGCATTTGTAAAACCCATTTATGTAAATCATTGTGATAATTACAGCATTTGCTCCATAGGACCAAATGCTCTATTCATCCCAATGGTTTCAAAACTACACAATTCCAGAGTTCTCATTTTCTATAGTTAATGCTCCTTGTTGGTAGTCAATTCAAAGAGGTTGGGTCTAGGAGGGAATGGGTTAAGTAAACATGCCAATCTTAACACCGTCCGTCATATAAACGCCTTTTCACGCATTCACAAACACAAAAGACCCAGGTCAGGCGGCACCTGCAGGACTCTTTTGATTATGGTCTTCCCTGTTTGCTTATGACATGACATAGGTCTGATTCTACCATTTTTGTCAAAGCAAGCAATTCCCTTAAAAAGTTTACATTATAAAATTTCAGCTGATACATATTTTTGATGTCATTATTTCTTATATTGAACAGATAAAGATTTAATCCTTGTTTTACATGTAACACAACATAGGAATATGTGCCTCTGCGTTGCGATTCGAACTCACGACCTCTCGAGTAGAAGACGGATACTATAGCACTGAGGTATTGAGGCACCAAGGTTAAAGATGTGCACTGATTCTTACTAATCTGTGTGACCTGGAACAATGCTATCTGAAAATGTAACTCGGTTTAATTTCATGTAAGAAATAATAACACCATGAATATGTATTAAATGGAGTATTATAATGGTAAGAGAATGCAGGACTTTTTGACTTTGACAGAAACTTTGGCATCTGATCTATATAATTCCATAGACAAATAGAGCAGCTCCTTACCAGACAGCTCCCACATGATCCGTGTGATCTGGGTCTACTCTATTTGCAAAGACGTGAAAAGGGTTAAAATGACCTTGTATGCACAATAGGCGAACATGAAATATCTAGGATAAAGATCTAGTACCGAGTTCCCGTATTTCCTTAACCCTTTTACTGTTTATATTCATGTTAGGAATAATGAGACCATGAATATTTATAAGCTGAATTTGTATAATAGCACAGATACACACGATGGTTAGGCTCAGACAGAAACTGCAGAATCATATCTAATGTATATTATTGCATAAGCAAACAGAGCAGACACAGACTCTGATCAGACGGTTCCTATAGGAGACGTCTAATCTGTGTTTATACTGTTTGCAAATGCCATTAGTGCAGGTCCAGACAAAATAACTCCTGTAGGAACACTTTGATCAGGGCCTACACTAGTTTCTACTTTATTAGTCCAATTTAAGTTGTCAAAACTGTACTTAATTGATTAATTCATGGAGAGGAGGGAGTGTCCTAATACTTAAGAGTAATGATACAATAATTACCAGAATAATTAACCCGTCCCTTCATATAAACGTGTTTTCATGTATTTGCAAACAGAGTAGACTCAGATCAGACGGCTCCTATAGGATCAGGATCTGCTCTGTTTGCTAATGGAATTCGATATACAATGTATCTGTTTCTTTATTACTTTCTAAAATGGCTACAATGCTCCATCTTCCATGTTTTATTATAACTATTTTGTCTATGAATATTCAGGTATTGAAATTTTGAATAAACATAGAAACATAGAGTTCGGATTCCTCGCCAGCACTTGTACAGCTGAATATTTCAATTACAGTTAAAAAGGTAATTAGTCGAACACTACAATACGTATCATTATTGCTCTAAGACAGGAGGCAGCTTAATGCAGGATGAAAGTCGTGCAAAAAGCTCCTCTAGCAGTAGCTTTCGGCATGACTTCCAACCTCCATTAAGCAGCCACCTGCCTGAAAGTATCTACTTAGTTCTATACTAGTATTTCGAACTATCGAGGTATTACTGTATGTCCCAATGCTCTATTACTTCAACCCCTTCCCTGTTGAATATTCATGCAAGAAATAATGCCATCATGGGTATTTATGAATTTTATAACGGTACATGTAGATGTAGGGAAAATGATTGGTATTGGCAGAAACGGTAGACATATCTAGAATAATTGCATAAGCAAAAAGATCAGACCCTGATCAGACGGCTCCTACAGGAGCCGTCTACTCTGGGTCTAATATGTTTGCAAATGCGTGAAAACGTTTAACGTTTATATGGTAGGTAAAGGGTTAAGCTGGCGACTACAAAGAAATGAAGGGGAGAAAAAAAAATCACGTTCAAGTCACCATTTTATGTTGTATCTAGTTTAGAATTTCTATCCGTAGTCACGAACTCACATTTGATTTCACGGTCCACTGTGCTTGTTTACGGAGGTTTTGTTTCGCAATAAGGCGTTTACCGCTTAGCACGCTGTATATAATGTCGTCTGCTGAAATTGTGTGTGTTGCGTTTGTAAATACATGTATAAGTAAACCAATCTCGTATTATGCGCGACCTGACTCGCATTTGCAAGCAGTGGTTGGATCTAGATTACTCGGTGTCTCAAGATCCAGGCTGTTTGTCACGTGGTCAATAAGTTCTCAAACTTTGAATGAATTGATGTTAATACGATACGAGTGTAAAAAAGATTGATCCTCGTGATATGCTGAGTTACCTAGTGTCTCATCTGGATCCAAACACTTTGAAAACACCCATATTGCGCCATATGCTAACTTATGGGGCGTTTTCACAGGAAAACGTGACGCGGTTACCTCTTTCGCTGCCAAGTGCTGTTGACAGCGAACTCTGTCGCCAGCTACACTTTTAATTATTTAATTTTCTTTCCTTTTCTTTCAAGAAACAAAATGGCAGTATCAGACAGTTTGCATTTTGATTAAACGCCAGGTTACTGCAGTGCCTCATCAGGAAACAAACTGCATAGGTAAACACGGATTAACCACTAGCACTGAAATGGTTAGACACCCGAAACCCGAAACCCTGACACGGAAGTAACTACATGTATATACAACCATGGAAACTCTCGTCTTTTCAAAGTGTAGTTTGTATTAATTTTTTTTGGATGTATGTTTTTTTCTCAGCCATCCATTTCTTAAATCCTTTACTTCGCGAATATTTATGCAAGAAATAATTATTTTATGAATATTAATTAACCGATTTTTATAACGGCATATGGACAAGGAAAATTTGCCATCTCGAAAACTGTATAGTCAGAGCCATATTACCCCTTCCCTTCATATAAACGTGTTCTCACGCATTTGGAATCAAAGTAGACCCAGGTCAGATAAAGAGCCGTCTGATCAGGGCCTGCTCTGCTTGCTAATGTAGTTTAAACTATCTGTTTCTTTACTTTCTAAAATGGCTATAATGTTCCACCTTCATTTTGTCCATGAACTTTCAGTAGGTATTGGACTTTAGAATAAAAAAAGTGCCAATAAGCAAACAGAAAAGTATCTAATCAGAAAGCCCATACAGGAGCCGTCTGATGTAGTTCTACTCCGTTTTACGAAGAGATAAAGGGTCAGCTTTGGTCAGATCACAGGTGTTCGGCGCGTGCTACCTCCCACCCCCTCTAGCCCCCTAACCCCCAATCCCTCTCTACAACCCAAAAGCATGAATAAAAGACACTAAAACATGCATACATATGGTAAAACCATCATAATATAGCATAACAACCAGTTTCTGACAAACGCCTCTCGGTGTCAAAATATGTCATCGGTGTCAAAATATATCATAGGTTATAACCAAAGTTATGACGCATTTTCTGAACCAAAGATATTTCGAAATTTACCTCGGGTTACCATGGAAACCGTTAAATAAAACATAGCTGGGACAAACTTATTTTGGGGGAATGCTCAAAATGCGTTCCGAGAACCCGAACGAACAATTTAAACCTAAATAATTCAATCGTTTTTAGTGCATTAATAGGCCTTTCAGATTAAACAACAAACTCCTTTTTTCTAAAAAAAACCCGCATTTTTTACTTCCTCATTAATATTCATAAGAATGCATTTATGATTATTAATCAAATTATATATCATATTCAAGCTATATGTCTCTGTTTTACTTTTGTACTTGTTTTGTCCTTCTATTGCCTCTAAAAGTAAAGTTATGACGCATTTTCTGGACCAAGGTAGTTTCGAAAATTGCCTCGGGTTACCATTGAAACCGTTAAATAAAACACAGCTGGGAAAAACTTATTTATTTTTTTTGGTGGGGGGGGGGGGGGGGGATGCTCAAAATGTGTTCTGACAAAAATTTTCATCAGGTGAAGGATTAAGAAAATGTGTCATGAATGTCATGGAAACTAAATATGAATTGAATAGAAACGAATCTCCCTGTATCGGTCATTTAATATTGTCCCTGTTCAACATTTATGTAAGAAATAATGACACCATAAATATCTATTAGCTGAATTTTCAGAATTTAAATTTTTAAAAGGAATTTCTTTGATTTGATAAAAACTGTAGAGTCAGATTTATATCATATTATAAGCAAGTAGAACCCTGATCAGACGTCTCCTACAGGAGCCGTTTGATCTGGGTCTAGTCTGTTTGCAAAGGTGTGAAACGGCGTTTATATAGAGGAAATGGTTAATGAAATTAGATGTTCGTCTTTAAAAGCAGGCGATTGCTTAATGCCGTACAAAAGTTATGCAGAAAGCTCCATCAGGGACATCTCTGCATTGCGATTGTCCTGCGTTGGTCATAGGTGCTAGGCGCGTGACCATTCACAAATACTACTTATAAATACCTCCAAATACGTTTAGACATTAACGTATATATACTTTGGCAGTAAAAAAAATGATTTTTTCGTATAGTACATTACTATAGTAGATGGAATATACTATGCAAAAAAGAAATCCGAATTGTTTTTCATTTTTTAATGTCAAAGTATAATGTCTAGACGTATTTGAAGGTATTTATAAGTAGTATTTATGAAATGGTTACGCGCCTAGCACCTGTGGCGTTGATCAGCCATTTATCTTAACCCTTTACCTGATAGATATGCCCTTTTCACGTATTTGCAAACATAGTGGGCTCAGACCAGACGGCTCCTGTAAGGATCTCCTTTTTGCCTACAGGTATAGAATAGTACATACCAGAGTATGCAGTTTCTACTATAACCAAAAATACTGTCTTGAAATACCAGCTACAGCAAAACCTCTCTTAACCGGCAGTTAAATTTAGTATGAATATCGGTCTTGGAGACAGGTGGCAGCTTAATGCAGGGTGAAAGTCATGCAGAAAGCTCCTAGAGGAGCTTTCTGCATGACTTTCACCCTGCATTAAGCAGCCACCTGCCTAAAAGTATCTAAATTATTATCTACTAGAATTCCGGTTAAGAGAGGTTATACTGTAATAAAGTCTTTATTACTCAAATGAATATTCAGCAGATGAATGGTTAGATACCCATATCCAGACTTCTTTTGACTTTTCGCCGTAAATATCTTACGGTATGTGGCAATAGATGGCTGGGTGCATACACGCATTGTTCGGTATTTGCTTCATCTTTGGGTAGGTATGTAAACTTTATGGGGTGGTACTAAGCCATTATGATTATGGGTTTGTATACAATAAAGAATGGGTAACATGTAGTGGAAATGTAACATTTGTCGATTTGAAATCATTAGTTACAAGTTCAACACGTTTCCTCATATTACCTTTTGATACCTCTGTAAACAGTCACTTTTGGAAACCGTTGTGACAAATAGAGCATTTGCTCCATAGGAGCAAATGCTCTTTTTATCACAATGATTTAAAAAACTACACAGTTGTATTTTTTTCTAGTAATTGCCCCTTAACAGTGATGAAAGGGTTATGCTGAAAATCTCCAGTGCTTCACGGAACGCTGTTGAGAGAGCTTGTTGTATTATCTTTGCCTGCATTATGCTGCCAAACAGCTGTTCTGTTTGTTTATGAAGTAATATAAACATGATTCTACAGTTTTTGTCATAGCGAAAACCCGTATGTTTATATGTCATTATAAGCCACGTGTTGCTGTAATGTATAGTGTGTTACCTCTCTTGGAGCCGTACGAGAAGAGTACTTAATGGTAGCTTGTCTCTAAATAACGTATTTTTAAATATCTCAAAACCACTCTGGGCCATTTTATGAAGATTTCTATCTTAAAATGCATTTGTGAATCATATACTAACAGTTTACACTGCCATAGGTAAACGAAATAGTATCACGAACACATACGGAAGCATTCGGAACACCTCGGGGGAACAATCAGAACACCGCCGAGTAGTAACGATGGGTTATAAAACTAAAAACGCACATGAAGTAGAACATTTGTGAATAGCCACTTTACACCAAACGTCTACAATTTTAAGTTATTTCCACACCTTGATACTTTTCATTAACCCATTCCCTCATATTGACGCCTCTGCAAAGGTCAATTTTTGAAACCATTGCGATAAATAGAGCATTTGCCCCATATGAACATATGCTTTATGTATCACAATGGTTTGAAAACTACACAGTTCTAAAAGTTTCCTTTTCTTGAAGTAAATACTCCTTGACAGTAAATTTATTCAGAGGAGCTGGTTTTAAAATAGTCTATGAGCTGGTGACGTTTTACATACTTCTAACACGTGTCATTGAATGAATTGAACATACATGTACATGAAACATGTAACATGAAACTTATAAAGTGGTGCCCAGAGAAAACAAATCAGGTCTCAAGACTCATGCATGAATACAAACCCTAACTAGAATTACACACACACCTGATAACGAGTCAGAAGTTTTTCACCCAACCCAAATGTTTTCCTTTCTACCCGGCAGAAATGCTACCTACTGTAAAATAGCACTAACACGGCCACTAAAAACGGTTCAAGTCTGCGTTGTAAGGGCAGGTGGTAGCTTAATACAGGATGAAATTTGTGCAGAAAGCTCCTGTAGGAGTTTTCTGAATTACTTCCGTTCTGCATTAAGCCATTCCCTCATATTGACGACTTTTGACGACTCAATAGAAGTCACTTTGTGAAACCATTGTGATAAATAGAGCATTTGCTCATGTAGGAACAAATGCTCTATTTATCAGAATGGTTTCAAACCACAAAATTCTATTTTTTTTCTTTTCTCTAGATAATGTTCCTTTTCGGTAGATTTATTCAAAGAGGTTGTATCTAAATATAGCCTTTGAGGTAATGGGTTAAACCACCTGCTTTTAAATACACCTATATTTATTCATCAAGCGGCCGCTCTATAGTTATTATGCTGTACACATGTATATGTATTAAACCACATTTATTCGAGCTTTCATCACCTCATTAATATTCATGAGCAGAATCAATAAAAAGGAACATTGGGGAACATATTATTTTCACCATGGTGGAAACTATAAAATCAAATTTATTCAATACCATAATCATACAGAGTGGACCCTGATCTGGGTCTACTCTGTTTGCAAAAACGAAAAAAGCGTTTATATGATATGGTAACATTTTTAACCTTTACTCAATAAATACGCCTTTTTACGCGTTTGCAAACAGAGTAGACCATCATCAGATGGCCTCTAGTGGAGCCGTCTGATCAGGGTTTGCTATTTGCTTATCAAATGATAAAGGATCTGACTCTACCAACACCAAAAACAGTCTGTGTACATTATTCCATTATAAAAATTCAACTAATAGATATTCATGGTGTCATTATTTCTTACATGCATATTCAACAGGGAAATGGTAGATCTGTGTCCAATCAGGATCGAAACGGTAATCGAAAGTAGTCGAGAGTTATCAGTTATCACAACTTGCCCAATTATCCCATGCTGAAGTTAAATATGTGGATGAAATACTCTCTAAGTGTCAAATAACCAGCCACAAGTAGTAATTTAAAATACAGTAAACCCCCTTCTAATGCGAATACCAACAAGAGGTATAAGTATGAATCTTAATAGCAAGTGGTTGCTTAATGCAAGGCGAAAGTTATGCAGAAAGTTCCTGCAGGAACTTTCAGCATAACTTTCGCCCTGTATTAAGCAACCACTTGCATTTAATGACAACTATGTTATTTCGCAAAGTAGTCGCTTTAGTTGAGTTTTACTATAGTTATTTTTCAGTTTGCCGTGGATCGAAACGATAAAGAGGACTGAACATATACCGGGGTGTACTAGTACCACGCATACATGTACCCGGCGTACCAAAAATGTACAAAAATGTGTATCGTAACGTGATGATGGAAAGACGATAGTACACGCCACATTTTTTTTATTGGTTACCCACACCCCACACATGTCAAGATATGTTGTAATATCTGCCAACAGTTTGGATCCAGATGGGACGCCGACCAACTGGGCATCTCATCAACATTCAAACTGTCAGAAACTCTGATTATATCTTGATTCTATATTGAAATGTACACCTAGAAATGAAGTAACCGACAATTAGTCTAACGAATTTTAACTTACTGTTGAAAGGGCTAACACTTTTACTTGGTGACTATAAGACCGTCCTTTATGAAAATGACTCAACCCTTCCCTTCATATAAACGTGTTTTCACGCATTTGCAAACAGAGTAGACCCAGATCAGACGGCTCCTATAGGAGCCGTCTGATCAGGGCCTGCTCTGTTTGATAGTGGAATTTAAAAGATATGTTTCTTTATTTTCTAAAATGGCTACAATGTTCCACCTTCCATACATGTATTTCATTATTACCTTTTTGTCCATGAACATTCAGGTATTGAAATTCGGAATGAACATAGAACAGGGAAACGGTTAAACCCATTTGTCTGTTGAATATTCATGTAAGAAATAATGGCATCATGCATATTTATTAGCCGATTTTTATTTATATAAAGGCATATAATATACACACACGATAGTTTTGTATTGGTAGAATCTGTAGAGTAAGGTATATTAAAGATTCATAAGTATATAATTAAACAGAGTAGGCACTTAAAGACTCGTCTGATCTGGGTCTTCTATGTTTACAAATGCGTGAAAAGGCGTTTGTATGAAGGAAAGAGTGAAACCCCTTTATTCCATGAATATTCATGTAGGAAACAATGACACGCTGGATAATAGATGAGTTTTACAATGGCGGGTGAACATGTGAAATATTGGCCATGACAGAAACTATATTATCATAAGAGGACAGTGCAGACACTGGTCAGACGGCTCCCACAGGGACCGTCTGTTCTGAATCTACTCTATTTGCAATTGTGTTTAACCCTTACCTTCATATAAACACATGTTCACGTATTTGCGAACAGAGAAGATCCAGAACAGATTGCTTTTAGAGGAACCGTCTGACCAGGGTCTGCTCTGTTTGCTAATGGAATTTTGAAATGGTAACAATATTCCACCTTCCATATTTCATTATAACTAATTTGTCCATGAATATTCAATAGGTGTTGAAATTTGGACTAAATCTAGAACAGGAAAATATTTAAAGGCGTATCTATTGAATAAAAGATTAATTCTTCTACATGTACAGTAACCTCTCTATAACGGCCACTTAATGTTCCCACAGAAGTTGTTTGATCAGGGTCTACTCTGTTTGCTAAGGCGTAAGAAGGTGGACTTATCAAGCATCAACGATCAAGTAAAGGTTGCTTTTTAAAATCAAAGCTACCTGAAAGTCTTATTGACTATAGCATCGTGTTCAATACCTAAGCACATATGTAAATACATTAATGCATTACCTAAATACACAAACTATATGTTAGTGCAAATTAACATGACAAGAAGTAATACAAGTCCAAATCCTGAACAAACACATCAGTGAGTTAAAACGGCACTGTGATTCGAATCCCGGCTTGGGCAATTTGATAGCATTCCAGTTGGATTGCGGTAGATCGCTGGTACTACCCGTGTGTTCTTTCAATTTGTTCCATACACTAAAACATCTGGGATATTCCACCACATGTGCATCGCGATATCACTGAAATACTATCAAACGACGCAAAGCCCGATACAAACAAACAAATAGACTGTCTCTAACCACTTCATATATACGAATATTTACGACTTTGCAAACAGAGCAGACCCATCATTATCTTGTAGGAGCTGTCTGGTCAGGGTCTGCCGTGTTCACTTCAATAATGTGGTATATTATGAGGTTATTATATAGTGCTAGGTTCCGTACCGAGTCCAATATAGCTCTAAATACTGAAATCTATTGGAGAGTACACAGCTGTGAAAAGCTCTATTGGACAAGTACACAGCCGTCAAAAGCTCTACTGGAGAGTACACAGTCGTGAAAAGCTCTATTGGACGAATAAACAGTCGTAAAAAGCTCTATTGAATGAGTACACAGCCATGAAATGCTCTATTGGACGAGTAGATAGCCAGCCGTGAAATGCTCTTTTGGCCGAATACACAGCCAAGAGATGCTCTATTGGACGAGTACACAGCCCCAAGAGATGCTCTGTTGGACGAGTACACAGCCAAGAAATGCTCTATTTGACGAGGCGGAGCCCAGTCCAATATAGCTTTTCAGTTTTCACAGTTGTGTACGAGTGCAGTGGATTTCAGTACGGGACTCAACAATGTATAATGGTCTTTTTTATTTTACACCACCGAAACAACTATTGAGGGTTTGTCAATACCTTTAAGTACGTGAAAGTGTGTGATTTGTTTATTTTGTGAGACGCCAGACGCCATCTGATCTTTACCTACTCCCTTTCTCTCATATAAACGCATTTTTACGCATTTGCAAACAGAGTAGACCTATAGGAGTCGTCTGATCAGGGTCTGCTCTGTTTGCTTTTGACATGATATAGATGTGATTCTACACTTTTTGTCAAAGCTAAAACAGTCCCTTGAAAAGTTTACATTATAAAAATTGAGCTAGTAAATATTCATGCTGCCATTATTTTCTTGCATGAATATTGAACAATGAATGGGTTAAGTGCGTACCAGTAAAAACTTCACTTGCATAATTATAAAATCGATAAATCTTTACAGAAATGTAAAAGCACCCGAGAATGTATAATCATGGCGCATAAACATGCAGGCTTATTACCAGGCAAAAAAAGGAAGAGCATACACAATGAACAAGATGCTGAATCTGGGCATATGTATCTATACTCTTTGCAATATAGTGATAAGTTATGACAATAGTTTGTATCCAAATCTTGAAATCGGCATCGAACTGCGTGACATTATGTTTGACAATAGCTCAACACCAATATGTGATTGGAAATTCAAGCACTATACAATGGGATGTTTGGGATACATGGTGCACCAAATTTCTTCATGGCGACTTCAACATGAGTTCATATAATAATAGCCCCTTCTATACCAGAATTTTATTAGAACAAATATATAACAGTTTTAAGGTCTTTTAGGAAGGTGGTTGCTTAATGCAGGGTGAAAGTCACACAGAAAGCTCCAAAAGGAGCATTCTAGAGGAGTCGTCTGATTTGGGTATATTGTTTTTTGCAAAGTCGGCAAATGCAACTCTATCAGGGGAAAAAAAGTTCAGAATATATTTTGAACATCAAAGTGTTGGCGAAATGAATCCTCTATTACATGTATATAAAGTCCAGATTGAAATGTGTGGCCCACCCATGTTCTAGTGAAGGATAGCAGTCCGCAGGACGGTAGTAATGAAGAAATCTCCTACACGAATTTTCGACTTTATTTTCGTATCATATTAAAGGGGATGTCCCTACATTTGACGCGTTTCATAAACACTTAAAATATACAAAACTCATTTGTTTATATGCTGAAAAGTAGTATATCACAAAAAGCCCCATCCAATTACCGTTCATAATGACAAAACATCCATGTGTTTGATATCGCTGATCCCGGTTTTACTCCCCGATGTTTCAGTTTTATTCGGGTTGAGTTTTAGTTTCGTAACTGTTCGCCCTATTCGCAATTCTCCGACCACTTCCGAGAAAGCTATTACGTAAACAATGGAGAGATCGGGTGATCATCGGCAAAACGCGGAATAATTTACGGAAAAGGTCGATACTATTGTGTTGTAGAACAAAAATTATCAGTTATTGATGAAATCGGTTTATTTGTATCACATGGGCATTTTTCGATATAAGTTCGAATTGGGAACCTTCATAATAATGATAAAGCATACCAAATACCAAGTTTTATGATATTATTGAAAATATGCGATCATTGTAGGGACCTCCTCTTTTTTTTAAGCAATCACGTGCAGTAGACCCTTAAGCGGCGACCAAAAAGAGGTCTAATCATTAGTCTGTAAGGCAGGTGGTAGCTTAATGCAGGTCAAACATAATACAGAAAGTTACTACAGGAGCCTTTTGCATTACTGTTTCCCTGTATTAAGCAACCAGCTGCTTTTCAAGACTCCTATGTTCAATTTATGAATGGCCGCTTAGGACAGGTTCTACTGTACATACATATCTATTCATGTAGTGAACGCTTAAAACAGATTCTACTATAGTATATAGTAAAACCTCTCTATAACGGCCACTAAATTGTGCTAATTAGTTGGTATTTAGGGCAGGTGACTGCTTAAAGCAAGGTGAAAGTAACCATCTGCATTTAACACAAAATACTTTATGTACTTTATTGGCCGTTATAGAGAGGTTTTACTGTATATGAAAAATGATTGTTACTTCCGGGTAATTATTTACATAATCAAAACACGCAATGCGGTTTATGATTGGCCGATAGTTCAATTACTTTTATGTAACCCTTGTCATGTTAAGCGCGTCTTGGCTCACATTAGCAAGCAGCCTGGATCCAGATAAAACACCGAGTAACTCGGCATCTCACAAGGATCCAACTAGTTTGACAGTCGACCAATAGTTTCTCAAACAATTAAGCAAACTGGATAATTTTCAGTCGACATTTTTTTTAAAGCACGAGAAGGGTTAAATAAAGGGTTTTCTATGAAATAAATCATTTTAAGTCACGTTCGATCTTTTAAATGATCTTAGTTGTGTTCTACAGCATTTCGATATACAGTTGAACGTCGACATCTCGAACTTCAAGGGACAATTCCAATTACTTCGAGATAACAGAGATTCGAGTCATGCGATTTACAATCTGAACAATTTCTCAAATTCACAGATTAATGCAGATCTTAAATAATACTAAAATGTCTTACAGGTGTTTCTAGATATGCATTAACTTTGTTAATATTCATAAGAAGTGAAGTCTTTTCGTGAATATTCACGAAGAAACTGGCTATTGGGATCAACTGTTGTGCCTTTTCTTCTCACGCATTTGCCATCATAAGTAGATCAAGATCAGATGCGGATCCAGGATTTCAGACGGGGGGGGGGGGCGTAGAAATTTTTTGGAGGTGGGGGGAGGGGGTGTAGATTTTTATGTTTGGTGACATAAATAAATAGTGTGTTTGTAATACATGTTGAAAAAGAGCTTAATTGGGTGAGGGAAATAAAACGCTCCTACTGAATCACTGTTTTATTGATTTTTAGTAGATACAACGACCACTAAAATTACATCAATTAGTTTGTGTTAAATGCAGGTGGCTGCTTAAAGCAAGGTGAAAGTAAAAAAAACCGTTCCCATCCTATGGGAGCGTTCTGTTTTACTTTCACCTTGCTTTAAGCAGCCACATGCTCTAAATACCAACTAATTAACATAATTTAGTGGTCGTTATAGAGAGGTTAACTGTATATATCTAAAATATTACTAAAAACATTTGTTTGGGCAATTTTAGGGGGCGTACGCCGGCTCCGCACCCTCTAAATCCGCGCCTGCAGATTAGATGGCCCCGTTAGGCGTCTGATAAGGGGCTACTGTGTTTGCTTATGGAGTTATAAAAATCTGACTCTACAGTGACCACCAGTGTGTACACATATGCCATTATGCAGATTCAGTTAATGATTTTTCAGGATGTCAATTATTTATTACATGAATGTTCACCAGGGAAATACCAGTTGTCTACCCCTATAACCTTTTCCTTGAAGTACGCATGTTTCATGACGTACAGTAAAAAAAACCCTCTACATCGGAATTATAGTAGAGAAGGATTTAGATACTTTAGGCAGGTGGCTGCTTAATGCAGGGTAAATGTCATACAGGAAGTTCCTCTAGGAGCGTTCTATATGACTTTCACCCTGCATTAAATTGTCACCTGTCCTACAGACTGGCATTAATACTAATTTGAACGTCCTGTTTAAAGGGGCTTTACTGTAATGCAACCGCATAAGTTATTAACATGTGAGTCTGTATTTGCAAGTGGTTGCTTAATACGGGGCAAACGTTATACAGAAAGCTGCTATAGGAGTTTTCTGCATAACCTTTTTCATCCATTAAGCTACCACCAGTTTTTCAAATCCAGAAATATAGTACTGTTGTGTGGTGGTACTATATACTAGCGAGGCGTTACTGAACACATGACCTGTGTAATACGAACTAGGCTTCAAGACTACAATTCTTGTCTTGAATTACTCATACCATATAACATAACTTGTACATTTGGAATTTTGTATATCGAAGCAGACTTGTCCAAGTGAGTGAAACGACAATGTCCCTATGTCAGCAGAATTTTAACCCTTTACTCCATGAATATTCATATAAAAAATGACACCACGAATATTAATTAGAATTCCTTTTATAATGAAAGCAAAATAGTTTGGCTACGGCAGAAACTGTAGAATCAAATCTATATTATTCTATAAGCAAACACAGCAGGGCCTGATCAGATGACCCCTACTGGGGCCGTGTGATCTGGGTCTACTTTGTTCGCAAATACGTATACAGTAAAACCTCTCTATAACGACCACTAAATTGTGTTAATTAGTTGGTATTTTGGGCAGGTGGTTGCTTAAAGCAAGGTGAAAGTAAAACAGAACGCTCCTGTAGGAGCGTTCTGTTTTACTTTCACATTGCTTTAAGCATCCACCTGTCTTTAACATAAATTACATGATGTAATTTAGTGGTCGTTTTAGAGAGGTTTTACTGTAGAAAGGCGTATTTATAGTGTAAATGGTTAACCAAAACTTCAAAACGCCTGCTCAACCGCTCATCTGCTTATTTCTCTACCAAATACTTTATTATAAAAGGAATACATTAATCTTTTCCTTAATATAAACGTGTTTTCACGCGTTTGCAAACAGAGTAGACCCAGAACAGACGGAGTCGTCTGATCAGGATCGGCTCTGTTTGCTAGGGGAATATAAATGACATGTTTCTTTAGTTTCTAAAATGGCTACAGTGTTCCACCTTCCACATTTTATTACAACTATTATGTCCATGAATATTCAGTCGCCATTGGAATTTAGAATATAAATACAGAACAGGGGAATGATGCAGCAGATTTTTCAAAGCAGTGGAAGCGTTAAGGGTTAAACGAAATGATAATCAGACACCGAGCTTAGATGATAATCAGACACCGAGCTTAGATGATAATCGGACACTTAAATGGTGTCGCACACGGAGATTGTATGATTATTTTATAAAAGAAGAGGTATAGGGATAATATGTATTAAAGGTGGAATATGAAAGTTTGGCAAAACACACACCAGAAAAACAACACACTGACATTCTTAAAAGCTGAGCAAGTTACACATTTGGTATTTGATATTAATATATTTATATAATTTTAGAACTACACAAAACACACACACAGTGTCGAAACCCTTTCCCCTCCCGTCACTGACTCGCTAATGTCCCTGTGTACAAAGATTCTCCCGAGCTGATATTCTACATTGACAACTGGACCTTGAAGTTTACACCAATAATTTTTCTTTAGCCAGATTCAAATGTGATGGCCCGCAAGCAATTTCGCTGATGTTAAAACACACGCCTCGAATTTCGGACAGTACAGTAGAACTTGTCTTAGGCGGTCATCAAAAAGAGGTCTAGATATTGGTCTGTAAGGCAGGACGTAGCTTAATGCAGATCAAAAGTAATACAGTAAGCTACTATAAGAGCTTTCCGCATTACTTTTGCCATACATTAAGCAACCTACTGCTTTTCAAGACTCCAGTGTCCAATAAATGAATGACCACATAGGTCTAGTTCTGTTGTATTTTATTTATGACATGATCAGCCCGTGTCATCTCGACAAGAGCCCTAGGATAGATGGTGAGAGCTGCTGATAAGGGTGCGAACCCAACTGCTAAAATCGTCATTTTTCCACCAAACCCAATACTGTGACCACTCATTAGAATTGTCTCTTCGATGAGACGATTCTATAGTGTGGTCACAGTATAGGGTTTGGTGGAGAAATAAAGAAGTTATTCTTGAAAATATTGAAATTTACGCATCTTATCGGGACCTCTGGATATTGTAGAACCTCCCTATAAAAGATTCTTAAACTCTTTACCTCATTAATTAATGTAAAGATTTATATGAATATATGGTTTAAATGGTATACGGAAATTTGCCCATCAGGACATTAATTATGCCCCCGACCTTTGCCCCCCCCCCCCCCCCTATTTTGCCTTGGGTGGACATTTGCCCCCTCACAACTGTTTTTGACTTGGCGGATATTTGCCCCCGGTATTTTTGATGGGACGGACATTTGCCTCCTTCATGTTTTGTTTGCCCCCCCCCCCCCCCACACACACACACACACTTAAACATTACAAATGTTGTCAACACCGTGACATAATTTCACTGTTTACGTATTGTAGAGCCAAATTACTCTGAAGCTTCTACAACTATGATTCATCATTTTGACAAATGGAAAAGGTTGGGAGTGAACCAGTTTTGGATCCACAGCACATAAACAGCTAAAATGTCATGGTGTCTACATTTTTTTTAATGTGTCAGGGGGTAAAAATTGAAGGGGGCAAACGTCCGCCTCGTCAAAAATGTCCATCCAAGCCAAAACAGTAGGGGGCAAGTGTCGACCCAAGCCCAAATAGAGGACAAAGGTCCGGGGGATGTCCTGGGGGCAAATTTCTTAGAATGGATTAATGCAGTCTTATTTATGTGAACCTGATTCACTTTAGCCATAGGACTTTAATTAAGTATGGTGTTTTTGTAGCCCGATCCATTTTTCTACATTCAGAAATAATAAATAAATAAATTATGCTTGCTTATGAAATACCAACAGACCTGACTCTACAGTTTCTTCTTACACCAAATAATATTGTGTACATATGTCTTTATAAAAAATCTGCTAATACATAATTATACATGATATCCTTATTTCTTATATGAATATTCAACAAGGAACTTACTTTTTAACAAATTGCTACATAAATATTCATGTGGGAGATAAAAACAGTAAACCCCGTCTAAAGCTACCACCTAACAGTGACATAATACTGGGGGTTTAACCCTTCGCTTGCTGAATTCTAAAATACATTTCTCCTTCTTTACCCATGTCCTGTTGTATAATTACATATATCTTCACTGTGTACAAGTATTTCGCTGTGTAATCACTGCTATGCAGTGCACTGGTTGCACAATCAACTTGTAAATAGTGCAGACTCTGATGAGACAACTCCTGCAGGAGCTGTCTCATCTGGGTCTTCACTATTTACAGGTAGGTATATTGACGCGAATAGCAAGCAAAGGGTTAAAGCAGGTAGTGTTGGTGGTCTTCTGAACACGGAACAATTTGATACGTGCATGGAAAAACCTCCAGAGTCTTCCTTCATCTGTAATTAGCTAGATGTCGCGATATGACTCCCTCATATTGACACTTTTTGGCGTCTGTGTAAAAGTCACGTTTGACAACATTGTGATAAATAGAGCATTTGTTTCATATGAGCAGATGCTCTATTTATCACAATGGTTTAAAAACTTACATAATTCTAACTTTTTTTCTTTTTTTGTAGTTAA
Organism: Azorinus chamasolen; assembly: GCA_963576725.1. Taxonomy (NCBI): domain Eukaryota; kingdom Metazoa; phylum Mollusca; class Bivalvia; order Cardiida; family Solecurtidae; genus Azorinus; species Azorinus chamasolen. The sequence goes on along the minus strand of OY755236.1, from coordinate 63,331,685 downwards.
TGCTCCTTTTAAGTAGATTTATTCAAAGAGGTTGGGTCTAAATATAGCATATGAGGTAATGGGTTAAAGTGATCTAAAACCCGATGCAAACAAACAAAAGCTAAGGCAGGTATTTTAATGCAGGGTAATAGTTATGTAGAAAGCTCCTATAAGCATGTTCTGTCTTACTTTCAACCTGTATTAACCCTTTCCCTCATATAAACGTGTTTACAAGCATATGTAAACAGAATAGACCCAGATCAGACGGCTCCCATAGGAGCCGTCTGATCAGGGTCTACTCTGTTTGCTAATGGAATTGGATAAATCTGTTTCTTTAGTTTCTTAAATTACTTCAACATATTTCATTATAACTGTTTTGTTCATGAAAAATATTCAGTAGGTATTAAAAATTGGAATAAACATAGAACATGTAAAGGGCTAAGCAACCACCTGCTACCTGCTACATGTATAATACAGATACTGGTTAAGCAACCACTAGCTACCTGCTACATGTATAATACAGATACTGGTTAAGCAACCACTAGCTACCTGATACATGTATAATACAGATACTGGTTAAGCAACCACTAGCTACCTGCTACATGTATAATACAGATACTGGTTAAGCAACCACTAGCTACCTGTTACATGTATAATACAGATACTGGTTAAGCAACCACTAGCTACCTGCTACATGTATAATACAGATACTGGTTAAGCAACCACTAGCTACCTGCTACATGTATAATACAGATACTGGTTAAGCAACCACTAGCTACCTGCTACATGTATAATACAGATACTGGTTAAGCAACCACTAGCTACCTGCTACATGTATAATACAGATACTGGTTAAGCAACCACCTGCTACCTGCTACATGTATAATACAGATGCTGGTTAAGCAACCACTAGCTACCTGCTACATGTATAATACAGATACTGGTTAAGCAACCACCTGCTACCTGCTACATGTATAATACAGATACTGGTTAAGCAACCACCTGCTACCTGCTACATGTATAATACAGATACTGGTTAAGCAATCAGTTGCTACCTGCTACATGTATAATACAGATACTGGTTAAGCAACCACCTGCTACCTGCTACATGTATAATACAGATACTGCCATGGTCAAATATATCCCCGTGGCCCTGTGTTATCATTATCTAATTAATATTCACGATGTCATTATTTCTTTCATGAATATGTATTGGGTAAAGAGTTAAGCGTTGGACGTTGTCATAAAATTAAATTAACTCAAACTATTAACCCATTGCTGTTACCGCAGGACGAACATAGTAGCTCTTTTAGGAGTAATGCATTAACCCCTTCTCTTGCTGAATTTTAAAATACATTTCTCCTTCTTTACCCATGCCCTGTTGTATAATTACACATATCTTCACCGTGTACACGTATTTCGCTGTGCAATCACTGCTGTGGAGTGCACTAGTTGCACAATCAACTTGTAAATAGTGCAGACCCTGATTAGACAGCTCCTGCAGGAGCTGTCTCATCTGGATCTTCACTATTTACAGGTAGGTGTATTGACGTGAATAGCAAATGAAGGGTTAATACCTTCCTTGCATTAACCCTTTCTGCATTAGCTAGCTAGATAGATAGATACCTTTATTTCCTCCTTTACAGAAGAGCATACTGTTGTAAAAATCCAGAAAGAGATTTCTTTTAAGTGACAGTACTAGAGCGGTTTTACTGTATACAGTAAAACCTCTCTATAACGGACACTAAATTGTGTTAATTAGATGGAATTTAGGACAGGTGGCTGCTTAAAGCAAGGTGAAAGTAAAACAGAACGTTCCTATAGGAGCGTTATGTTAAATTACTTTAACATTGCTTTAAGCAGCCACCTGCATTTAACACAAAATACTTAATGTAATTTAGTGGCTGTTATAGAGCGGATTTACTGTATATGAAAATATTTAGCAGTCGACACATTTTTATAACAACGACAGGGTCACAAACTACAATGTACGATATAATCAAAAAAGCACACAGGCGTGGTTTTCCCAGTGATCGCTGAATGGAATGTCGCATGAGATATTTGTGAACTTTTTCCATAATACTGAAAAAGAATGTGTATCATTTGAGTGATTTGGTGGACGGTAAAATGCAGGTGAAGAACATATTGTGCATACCGCTGAGACAAACGTGACACTTAATCTGTTTAATTAATCCTCATGGTCTAAGTGACTTGTCGAAATTAAGGATTTTGAAACGGATCTCGGCTGTCATCGACCCTTGAATCATAGCTTTATTATTAACCATTTACACCCAAAATATCATTATATTAACCATTACCATACCCCTCCCTCCACCTAAACATATGATTGTCTCCTCAAACCCTGATATGCTGTATTTTTCACTTACCTCCGATTCCTTAATTAACCCTTTCCTCCATAAATACGCCTTTTCGTGCCTTTGCACACAGAGTAGACCCTATAAGAGCCGTCTGATCAGGATCTGCTCTTTTTGCTTATAATATGATTTCTTCCATGGCCAACATTTCCTATGCCCATACTCATATTCCTACAGGAGTCATCTGATCTGGGTCTATCCTGTTTGCAAATGCGTTAAAAAGCTTTCCTTCATATAAACGCTTTTTCATGCATTTGCAAACAGAGTAGACCCAGATCCATGCTGTTTGATATTTGTTCTGTATGTTCTCAAAATCGAATCGCCAGTTAGTAAAAAAAACAGCATATTAGAGTTGAAGCATGAGATGGGTCTATCATTAACCTTATCTCTGCTACATTTGTATATGCTTATCTCATCGGCAAAATAGTTATAATGACATATCGGAGGTGGAATATTGTAGCCATTGTAGAAAGTAAAGAAACAGGTCGATTAGATTATATTAGCAAACAAAGCAGACTCTGGTCAAACTGTTTCTCTAGGAGCCGTCTGATCTAGACCAACTCTGTTTGCAAATGCGTGAAAATAAGTTTATGTGAAGGAACGGGTTAATAGCATTCCCTGGGGGTCAATATCACATTTAAAGGTCAATTGGTGGATGGTTATATCAGAAAGTTTTGCTTTAGTATAAATTACATCTATTGATAAATTAAGTATGGATTTGTGGCTTATTTTCCCTGACGGTTCCATAATATGATGATTGAATTGCACGAATTAATTGATTTTACAGCTAACAACCAAGTCAGTTGTTCCTAATTGACATGGGACTCGCTGCATTGATTGGGATATGATCGCAATTTTACGACACTGTGTTGTCATCTGAAAAGCAGCTATTGGCCTAGATTTTCAGACTGGGTTGGGGTTTATATTTCTCTCAATGTATAACTCCACGAACACACAACCACTATTGACTTATTCATTCTAAACCCGATACTTAACACAACAATTGTCAAACGAACAGCCTATGCATGATTGTTGAATAAAACATGAAGTTGTCCTTCATACCTGAGATACAAAGGCAGGAGAACAGCAATCATGCCATGAATTTAGACAGGTAAATACTGAATACATGGAAACATACACATAAAGGAAATTGGACTGGCAATCTGATGTAATTTTGCCATGTTTGAAAGGGTGCATTTCAGGTAACTAAAAATAAATGTCTTCCGGGCGAAGAAATCAATACCATAGTTCTTTCTACTTTAACCCTTTCCTTCATGCAAACGCTTATACACGCCTTTGCAAAAACTGAGTAGATCCAGATCAGACTGCTCATATATGTAGTATAGCCATGTGATAAGTGCCAGTTCTGTTGTTATTGAATTACAGTAAAACCTCTCTATAACGGCCACTAAATTACATCAAGTATTTTGTGTTATAGGCAGATGGCTGCTTAAAGCAAGGTGAAAGTAAATCAGAACGCTCCTATAGGATAGGAGCGTTCTGTTTTACTTTCACCTTGCTTTAAGCAGCCACCTGCCCTAAATACCAACTAACCAACACAATTTAATGGCTGTTATAGAGAGGTTTTACTGTAGATCTGGCTCTACCGTTTCTACGAACACCAACCAATCTAGTGTAGATGTGCCATTATACAACAGCTAATAAATAAACACGGGGCATCCTAATTGAGCAGATGACTACTTAGACAATTCCCTTACAGGCATTTATAAGACCAAACATCATGAAATAAATTTACTGAGAAAAGGAAAACAAAAAAAAACTCACTGTGATAAAAAGTGATACCGTTGTGATATTTATCACAATGGTTCAAAAAGTGATTTTTACAGAGGCGTCAAAAGGCGTCAAAATGCGAGAATGACTTTAAAGACGCATTTTACTCCTTTTCAAACAGGCGAGACCCACACCAGATGGCTAATGTACGAGAAGTCCGCTAGTTTTTAGATGCTACAGTTCCCGCCATGCTCAAATGCCATCATACAAAGTTAGATTTCAAAAAGTGACTTTTATAAAGGTATCAACAGGTCAATATGAGGGAATGAGTTAATGCAGAATGTATGCAATACAGATCGTTTCCGGAGATTTCTGTATAACTTTCATCTTGCATTAAGCTACCTCCACCTATTGCATAGACCCACAAATAGACTTCTTTTGACTGGTCATTGTAGAGAATGTTTTTACTGTACATGTATATTCTAATTAATTCGTTAACACTGAGTTAAACTTTAACATGTTTCTCATATACACCACTTTTTGGCACTATATGTTTTGGTATCGGTAGCCACTATAAAATCAGATCTATTCTGATTTAAAAAAAAACCCAGACCCTGATCAGACAGCTCCCTTTAAGAGCCACCCGACCTCGTTCTGCACTAAACCCTCTCTATAACGGCCACTAAATTACATCACGTAATTCGTGTTATAGATAGGTGGCTGCTTAAGCAAGGTGAATGTAAAGCAGAAGGCTCCTATAGGAGCGTTCTGCTTTACTTTCACATTGCTTTAAGCAGTCACCTGTCCTAAATACTAACTAATTTATATAATTTAGTGGCCGTTATAGAGAGGTTTTACTGTAATCTGTTTACCACCTCTCTAAACGACAAACAATTATTACTATTCTTTTGGTTGGTTTAGAGAGGCTGTAGGCCTGCTGTATAGAATTGATCGTTATATGTGACATTGAGTTACCGACCATTGAATGAACAGTTGACATGTATAGCAATTGTCTATTAGATTAACAGAGAAAATCTATCCTTCAATTAAGGTTCCCAGACAAAATCTATGATAACGCGTATTAAAGGTTAGTTTGAATAGAAACAATCGTATTTACCTGCAGTCCAACAACCAGGAAAAGGCAGACGGATAAACGGGTCCACGAAATGTTCATATTTCCATTCTATGTTGCATATGTAGCCCAGACTATGATTTCGTAAGCCCAGTGACTAGAGTGTACGGGCGTGGTGGACAGAGTATCGGGTACCACTATGTCGAGTCGGTGCGCATATTCGTTCTACCCTCAATAAAAACACACCGGACCAATCAACGCCCGACAATACCCCGAGCTCTGGGTTTATGAGACTATAACCTGGTGTTATAGTGAGAATTTGATGTTATTCTGACGATGGTCTGAATGGGACTACATATATAACAGGATAATTATAGGTTGCCTGATAGAAAATGTCACTTTCAATCCGAACCTTTTATTCAAGGTACATAAAAACTTGCGATGCGAACAATGGAAGTACACACAGGATAACACGATAATAGAGAGAGAGAGAGAGAGAGAGAGAGAGAGAGAGAGAGAGAGAGGGGGGGGAGGAGAGAGAGTGGAGAAGAGAGACCGACAGATAGACAGAGAAGAGAGACAGACACACACATATAGACACAGCCAATAAAAAAGAGAGAACAGAGAAACATAGACAGTGAGAGATAGCCACAGGGACAGAGATGCAGATAGAAAGAAAAACAGGAGAGAGACAGATGATCGATAGACATACAGAGATAGACATATATATTAAAGACAGATATATAGAGATAGGGATATCAAGACAGACAGCACAGGCATATGCAGATAGACAAAGACTGGCAGGAGATGGGAAAGAGGCGGATGGTGAGTCAGGGGTTGTCCTCCATATATGCATTCATATAGAAAAAGTTACAGAGAGAATGATAAAATGAGAGGAGAGAAAAATGAGACATCATGAGAGAAGGGGATAAGGCAGACAGACAGACAGACAGACAGACAAAGACAGCCTGGGTCGTGGACATGGACTTAAGAAATACATGTAAGCAGAGGTGAACGACCGAAGTATAGGCCACCATACGAACGGTGTCTTCAACCCTTATCCCGTTAGTCACGATCTGTCTCGCATTGGCAAACAGCTTGGATCCAGATGAGACATCGAGTAACTCGGCTTCTCACCATGATCCCAGCCATTTGACACTCGCTCAATAGTTTCTCAAAACCTTATTCGAATCGAAAGTAGTCCAAATTGCCCCGATTTATATTTGAGCCGACACAATCGTTTCACAGCGGGGTAAGGTATGGTATATTGACAAAATTATGCCAGTGCATGCAGCCCCAAGGCTGCTCCGTGTTTTTTCTCAGGTCAAATATGGGATACAATCATACAAAAAACCTCTGAACCAGACGTTAATATATATAGATATCGGTCTTTGAGACAGGTGGCAGCTTAATGCAGGATGAAAGTCGTGCAGAAAGCTCCTCTTAATAGAGTTTGAATGTAGTACGCAAAGAGAGAATTGAGAGAAGTAAATTGTGAAAGAAGAAGACGTGTCAATCATCTATTCCCGTCCCATATAGACAAGGATCTCTATATATGGTATGAAAAATAGTCACAAACACATATTATAAATATAGAATGAATACAAGATTTTAATCAGTAAATTGTCCAGCGGAATTCTGGGAAAAGGAGAACCGACTCAAACCGGTATTGAAATGAACGTTCATGGGAAAATGCAACTTTCTTTTTAGAATAAGGTTATATAAGGACGTTGCAGGGCGAATGTAAATATTACTGAGTGACTTGCAGTATATATCCAGGTTAAACTAATAGAATCAAGCATGGGTTTTGTTAAAGACGGGGGTTTCTTTACCCAAGGTTGGTCTGTTCCAGTCGGAAACGAGCTTTAGCGAGTTTCCGATAGGAACAGACCAACCGAGGGTATAGAACCCCCGGGTTTAACAAAACCCATGCTTGATTGTTTTTCTCGCTGAAATACGCCCTAAAACCAATTAAATTAACGAATTTTGTGAAGTACTACTTTACATAGTAATACGATTTCCATATCTAATAGCAACAGACCGCTGCATAACTTTAGGCGTGACACCAAAATGACGTCATTTGTTATGACAACAACAAACGTTACGTTTTGGCGTAAATATAAATGACTGAGTGACAACAAAACAACGTATTCGGTTAATTAAATAGGCATTTAAAGTGTTTATGTATAATAAATAGAATTTCATATACGTGCTATTTACTTATATTAATTTCAATTCATAAGGTATAGAAAGGTTGGTATAATTCTGTAAGAATTCCTTCCCTTATATTAATTTCACCAATCGCGCGTATGGATACACTAGTCACGGTGTGTTCCAGATAAGGATTTCTAGTACATGTACGGCTATTTTTAGTAACTCAGCTTATCTAGTACGTCTGAGAAGCGAGAAAAAGTGTTCTGACAGGGATTTCGTGTATAGCTATTACTGAGTGACTTACAGTATGTATCCTAGTCAGACAAGGTGTTCTGACATGAGGGTAGAAACTGTAGAAACAAGATTTATATTTTCTAATCTGGGTCCACTCTGTTTGCAAAGGCACCAAACGGCGCCTCTGTCCGGTAAATAATAAGTATTAAGAAACGCTTATGTTAGATTCTCTACCGAATTTATTATTATTATATTAGATATGCTACTATACGTAATGAATTATTCATTTTACGTCAAAAATATAAAAATGTCTCTTATAATCTCTTTCCACGCTTGTCGTCTGTAAAACTAAAAAAGTTTCGTCTGCTACAAATTCTTACAGCAAATTTTATACATTTTTTAAAAAAGAAAATGCAGGTCAAAAGTAATGCAGGAAGTGTGTGACGTGCATACCTGTGGTAGCGTATTTTTTCTAACGTATTTATTCGTGAGACAATTATGTACATCATCACCGCTAGAGGGTTACACCCCACAATGACGCTCATGCCTGTGACGAATCGCTTGTTTATCCAGCTACCCGAGAACTGACTCGCATTTGTAAACAGATTGGCTTTGGATGAGGCGCCGAGTAACTCGGTATCTCATCTGGATCCAAGCTGTTTGATACTCGATTAGTGGTTTCTCAAACAGATTGGTCGATTATACTTGCAGTATATCCAAAGGCTGAGCAGACGTCATTTTATTTGGTTGATCTAATCTGGCATAAACAATAGACAAAGACCTACTACCAGTTTGTGTGAAAAGAGTAATACGATACCTCTCATTTGACTTCATTTTCCGCAAACGCTTCTCAACCATAACCCCTGCAATGCTACTTTTTAAAATGGACTATTCCAAATCATAAAAATGTCAGGCTTACCTTTGATGGTAAGGTGTAAGTTTTAAGAAAATTGTAACATGACAAACAGTACAGACCTCATCTCATCTGGGTCTACACTGTTTGCAAAGGACATTAGTGACTTGTGTCCCCAACAGAAAGGTTTAACCCTCTACTCCATAAATACGCCTTTCTACGCCTTTTGCAAACAAGGTAAACCCAGATCAGACGGCTCCCCTAGGAGCAGTCTGATCAAAGTCTGCTCTGTTTGCTTATGAAATAATATAGATAAGACTCTACCGCTTCTATCTTGGTCAGAATTACACCTGTTCATATGTCATAAAAATAAATCAAATTAATATCCATGACGTCATTATTTCTTTCATGAATATGTATGGAGTAAAGCTTTAAGGGTGTTCATGCGTGTCGCATAATACATGTGAAATGACAAGAAATAAACGGCCAGTTTTGGATGCATTTCGTAGAGTATGGAGCTAGATCCAGATTTGCAATTAGACTGATCTGCGCCTAAACATTGATGGAACATTTTTATAATAATACATTTATTGCCCGCGCGTGTGTGTAAGAAGTTGAAAAAGTCCCTGGACAATAGAAGTCTGTTTAATCACGGAAGTACGAGTATTTGATCAGATCTTTGTATTGGAACTTCCTGGTTTATTACTAATACAGATGACTGATCTCATACTTGTCCTTCGCGGAATTGTCGTCGGCTTCAACTCACATAATAATTTATCTATTACTTCCATGGTTCTTTTATTAATACGAACACTAGGGTATCAAACAATTTAACCTTCAGCCTGCTGAGCAAATTATTTTTACAGAATGTGTCACCCACTACATTTGCAAAAGTCTAGCTATAATCAGTACCAAAGTACTATCAGGGCGTCAAACCATTTGGACCCTGATGAGACGCCAAGTTACTCGGTGACTCATCTGGATCCACACTGTTTGCATTGGCATTCACTCATCCGCCCATAGCAGGCTCAAGTTTAAGAACACTGTAGAATCAGATCCATATCATGTCAAAAAGCAAACAGAGCAGACTCTGATCAGACGGCTCATATCAGTTTGCTCATGGAGTAATATAGATCTGATTATAAACTTTCTTCCATGACAAATCTATTCGTGTGTTCATATACCATTCTGAAGATTATTGATGTCAGTATATGAATATTTATGAGATAAAGAGCTAAGGAATATCTACGGAATAAACAGTTTTATAGTAGAGTCATCTCAGGAAAGTTCCTGCGATTTCGGAGAACTGTTTTGAAATGTTAACTTTTGTTGTATATACATGTATTATTATACCGTAAACACCTTATACACCGGGCGTTCAATTTAGAGCAATTTTTCGGTCTTGGCGTCAGGCGGCAGCTTAATGCGGGGCGAAAGTCACGCACAAAGCTCATAGAGGAGCTCTCTGCATGACTTTCACCCTGCATTAAGCAGCTAGCATAAAAGCTGATAGTATCTGAAGTCTTCTCTACTAGCATTTTGAGTGTTTTTTTTGTGATTACTGATTGCATGTGTAACGGCTTGAACTATTTTAACAGAAGTTCACTTCCGGACTAGGTTTGCATTTTTATATTTAAATACATTTTTGTATTGCCAGTGGTTTTAGTGAAGTATTAGTCCTTCCCTTATAGTAACGCCTTTTTGCACCTTTGCAAAAAGAGTAGACCCAGAACTGACAGCTCCTGTTTGGGACTTTCTCATCAGGGTGTGCCCTGTTTACTTAAGCAGTTGTATACACATATGATCGTACAGATTTAGGCGGAGCCATTAGTTCCTTTAAAAATTTAACATTAATAAAACCTGAGTTAACGAGTATTCACGAAGTTACCCGTCCACATATAAGTGCTCATTAAGGAAAGCAGGGTGTTACTACAGACAACAAAGTCACCCAAAATCTTATTTGTATCTAAACTCTTTTTTGCAGATGAAAGTAATATTCCAATTAAAATTTACTAAAAAACCCAACAAAAATAGAATATACGACCAATCCCAGGCGAGGAGTTTGAAGATATTACAGTAGACTCCCTCTAATGCGACCACTTCTTGCATAAACATTTCTGCCTTTATAAGCAGGTGGTTGCTTAATGCAGGACGAAACTTTCGTCCTGCATTAAGCTACCACCTACTTCTGCAACCCAGAATTATGCCCATTTTGGTGGTCGCATTAGAGGGGTTTTACTGTACTAAGTTTACGATGAATAGTGTAAGCAAATAGTGCATAACCTAACTTTACCATCCCTGCTGGGTGGAGCGTGTAGTAAAAATATATGAACCGAATAATACATCTGGGGATTGAGCGCAAAAATATAGGAGCCAGATGATTGATACATTTATAAACATGTTAACCCTTTACACGATTAATATCCATGTAAGAAATAACGACATCATGAATATAAATTAGATTAACTGCGATAGCATCACATTGACAAATGCAATTTTAACTGTAGAATCATATATTTATTAAATCATCAGCAAACAGAGCTGACCCTGATCAGACAGAGCTGACCCTGATCAGACGGCTCCTACAGGAGCCGTCTGATCTGGGTCTACTCTGTTTGCAAATACGTCTAAATGCGTATATATGGAGTACATGTGTAAAAGGTTAAGTAATTGCCATCTTGAAATTGTCCAGCTTATTAGTTATCTTTCATTTCGAATGACAAGAACTATTAGAGAGTCAACCAGTCTGGATCCTGATCAGATGCTGATACTCATTTGAATCCAAATTTACTTTGTAAAGTTCATTACTAACAGAGTTCACCCTCAGAGGTTGTAGTTCAAACAGGATTGCGCTCAATGTTTGAAAGTCTTAGTACAGTTGAACCTGTCTTAAGCGGACTTCAAAAAGAGGTCTTATTATGGGTCAGTGAGGCATGTGGTAGCTTAGTGCAGGTCAAAGTAATGCAGAAAGCTCCTATTGGAATTTTCTGCATTTCTTTTGCCTTGTATTAAGCGACCACCTGCTTTTTAAGAACCATATGTTCGCTAAATGAGTGGTCGATCTAGACAGGCGAGTCTGGACCACATCATTCTACTTTTGGATTGTTGAATACGAATTGATGATGCCGCCAGAGCTACAGACGGCGTGTTCCCAAATACTAAAATCGTCATTTCTCCACCAAACCCTATACTGTGACCACTCTTTAGAATCGTCTCTAAGAGACGATTCTAAAGAGTGGTAACAGTATAGTATTTTTTGAAATTATAAAGGAGTTATTCGTGGAAATGTTTAAATTTTCATGCATTTTATCTGAACTCTGTGATGGTATTTACAAACACGTAGAACCCCATAAAGGCGTCAAATAACCATTTCTCTGTTAAATATTTATGTTCAGGAGACGTTTGATCACGGTCTGTAATGTTTGTTTACGATTTTACAGTTTCTGCCATGGCAAAAATTTCCCGTGTTCATGTTCCAATTTTTTTTAAAAAGTAATCTTATTCATATTCATGATGTAGTTTTTTGCGACATAATATTCATGGAGTAAAAGGTAATATTTTATCTAATTATGATCTATTAGTTTTGACATTCACGCCTTTGACATTATTATTGTGAAAACAAACCAACGAGAGGAAAATCTCCACTGAGAACGTTTTGAAGACGATTGACCAAATATATAAACTGTTAACTGACAGACAAACACTTCAACACATTTGCAAATAGAGTAGACCCAGATCAGACGGCTCACGTGGGAGCCGTCTAACCAGGGCATGGTTAGTATGCATAATGGAATATATAGATCTGATTTTATAGTTTCTGTTATGACCAAAACATCTATGTTCAATTTGCACCGTAAAAGATGGGCTATTAACAATTCATGAATATTCATGAAAGAAATAACAACGTCACTGATATTAATTAAGTTTCTTTTTTTATAATGGCATATGAACACACGGAACGTTGGCCATGACAGAAGCAGCATAGTCATATCTATATTATTGCATACGCAAACAGAACAGATCCTGATCAGAGGCTCCTATAGGAACCGTCTGATCTGGGTCTACTCTGTTTGCTTAGGCGTAGAAAGGTGTATTTATGGAACGAAGGGTTAAATGCTCCAGGTGTCATATTGCTTACGCAAACATTCACCAGGCTAAGGGTTAAACGTTAAATATTTGAAAATCATCAGAGTGAGACTTAGTATGACATAAATAGTACGGTATATAAAAACACGATCCATCGAAAAGTTTACAAGTTCACCCAACACGGTTAATGAGACAAGCTCCAGCAACTACAAGCCACCCTTGTGTGATGATGCTGCAAAAGACGTGTTATGTGGTAGGAAGCCGGAGAGCATCAAGTTAACCCATACCGGTGTGTCTAGATAGGCAACAAGTTAACCCCCCTCTCACAACTACCCTAACTTGTGATCCAGTATGTCCGGACGGGCAACCACTCAACCCTGTCACAAACCCTCACCGATTGTTAACCGGTTTGTCCGGACGGACAACCACTTAACGCGTTCACAAACTGCCCTGGCTCATGGTTAATGCTATGTTCACAAAGATCGGCCGGTATCCGGGGATAGGGGGTAATCGGGAGTACACCGCTGGTTTTGGCCATTTTTTCCGACATCGGACAACACCGGTCAAAACATTTGTCACACATCATTTACATAAATGGCACCGTCCGGAGGTCGTGCGGAGGCCGTCCGAAGACCGTCTGTTTCCCAAGAGATTTTTTTTGGGGACCGGCGAGGCAGCGAATACCGACCGAACATCTAATACTAATCGGCCGATTATCCTATGATGTCCGGGCGATAACCGGCCTATTCACTGGACATCGTACGAATATCGCCCGAGGATCCTACGGATAACGAACGATGCTTGTACCAGGTCCGGCCGAATGTCGGGCGATTGTCGGGCGGTATGATGGCCGATGGCTACGTAAGAACGTTACGATGGCTGCACCAAGAAGACTACGACTGGCGATGCTGGAACTGCCATGTTCTCCTTCTTTTCCTTTGGGAGGCATCTTCTTAGCTTCTCAAGTTTTTGTTTGTGTGTGTGCTGTCTCTTGAGTAAAAACGCGCTATAATGTTGTACACGGCGACCGACGGGGGTTTATATATTCCGCCCGATGCCCGGCCGATGTCCGGTTCTAGCCTGCCGGTGACCGGCCAATGTCTGTAACATATCTTGTCCACACCGGTTCAAGCCGATCGGATATCGGTGGGTTACTTTCCAATATGTAAATATTGGAAACAGACATCGGCCGGATATCCAAAAATTTCTCTACTGAGAAGTCCCACTGAGGCTACATGCACCGGCCGATTACCGCTCGATTCCCGGCCGGATATCGGACGATACTTAAACGATGTGTGAAGGATATGTGGCCGATTATGAAAATCTACAGGACACCGGAGAAATTTAAACTTCGAGTTAAAACTCTTTGGGCACCTCCCCGATGCTGCCTGAGAGCCCCGGCCACCGGCCGGCCATGTCTGGTGTCCGACCGGGGACCAGGCCAAAATGGCTAAAAATCATGCCGGGAGTACATCCTAAGCCTAATCAGAAGGGGTCGTGACCAATGCATAACCGATATGTTCAAACGGGCAACCACTCAAACTTGCTACAAACTACATGTATATAGGAAATAGAAAAAGGAACACTTGGACTTTATTTATTTGACCTTTAACCTATACTAGATGTACATTTTTCAGTGAGCATTTGAAACAATTTGCATTTCTTTAAATCGAACAAATAGTGTAAAATATTTTTGATCCTGATTAGACACCAACTTACTCACATATCATGGATCCACCAGTAGCAGGCAAAATATCATTAGTTCGCAGGCTAAGCATGTCATTTGTTGTGTATAACATGTCTTCTAATATGTATAGACTACTGCAACTCATTGCTGCATGGAATTCCAAACAAAACACTGCGGAAGCTTCAAAGAGTGCAAAACACAGCAGCCCGCATCATAACAAGGACTTCTCGATATAATCATATCACACCGGTTTTGAGAGAACTTCACTGGCTTCCGGTTCAGCATCGGATTGAATTCAAAATTCTGACACTTACGTATAAGGCCATGCACAATGAATCCGCCAAGTACATTGTCGACATGCTTGACGTGTACAGGCCCCGCAGAGAATTAAGATCAGCAAGTAGTTCTTTGTCGTTGGTTGTACCAAAAAGTCGTAAGGTAAAGTACGGTGAGAGAAGTTTCATGCATGCAGCTCCCAAACTCTGGAATGCTCTTCCATCAGGCATTAGAGATGCAAGCTCACTGGCATGTTTCAAAAAATCTCTGAAAACGCATTTCTTCAACATATATTATTAGGGCAGTTTAGAAAACGTACCTGCTAATCGTCGGTTATCATAATTGCTGCATTGGCCACATAGTGTTGATCCTGCCACTTCCTTATGACTGTGGACTTTTAAACCCCTTTTTCAAATATAATGCTCCACAAATGTAGAAAATAGATAAATGAATAACAAAAACCTCATCCATATTTTTATGGACTTCTAGGAAATCCCCTTGATGTTGAACGTGCGGGTGTTGTGTCAGCGGGATTCCGCTGTCCAGTTGTTGCGGTGGCCAAGGGAGTGCTGTTGTCAAACGGGGCATCCCTATATGCTTGGTACCTCTGGTAACTCCAGTTCCAATGCCGGAGGGAGCACCGTAGTGGAACAGGGCATCCCTCTACGGTATAATTCCGCGCTGGTACATTGGGAGTCTTGCTGGCATGACTTGCTACCCTGCCCTTAACCAGTGCCAGGGATTCCTGTTAAGCTGACCCAGTTTCCGTATTTTTGCTTACCAGTGAACTGGGTCGTGTAATATATGGGCAGCGGGCAAATTAAGCCTGTACGGTCTAATGCAGCATCGCGTGTCTCAGTCAGTCTCGATTTGTCCGATGTGATTCCTTTGCCATTGCAGCCGGTGGGATATGTTGCAGGAACAGTATACGTGATACCTTCTTTAGCTCTACTTTGGCTGGGCTTTTTTGGGTTCTCATAATAAGACATTTTATTCTGTAATTAAACTTTGGATATACCCAATTACAACTCTATTAAAATATGATACGCTGTGTACTCCCTCATTGCCATAGCGGGTCGAATAGTGTTTGACTGGAGGGGTTGCATAGTGCGCGTATATAACAGTTGTGTATTTGTATTGCTTAGTTTATATGCATGAACTTCAAATTGATCTGTTCTGTTACCCAATTTTCCGGCAATATTTTATGTGCAGTGTTGTATGTTAAACGAATGTACCCAAGTCTGTTGAGTCTGGGTCAAAATTATGGGACTTACTGGCACTGCGCATAGAATGATGCATTCAAGTTTTGTTTTTTATAATCTGAGTGCGTTGACACACTATATAATAGAACATAATACGACACAGACAGATAAACTTACGGAAAAGATTAGCTTATTTACCAATGTCCTAAATAAATTCTATTTTATTATTATTCTTATCTATATATAAGTATTAAATATATTTTATTTTAAACGTTCTGTAATTTATGCATTATTGTACAGTAAATATATCTTTGTGAAGCGCTTTTGAACGCACATATCCTGTATGAAAAGAGCGCTATATAAATGTGGTATAATAATAATAATAATAATAATATAGAAGACTAACTTCAATTTCTTTTCAATTGGATTGTCAATCTGTTTGGATTCTAATAAGACGACGAATTACTCTGGATCCAGTCTGTTTGTAATGTTAATACAATTCGTCCACAGCAAGTTAAATATATAGATACTTGCCAATAAAATAGAACATGTCTTATGCGGCCTTCAAAAAGAGGTATAATCGTGGATTTGTAAGGCAGGTGTAGCTTAATGTAGGACAAAAGTTATGCAGAAAGCTCCTAGAGGAGCTTTCTTCATTACTTTTGCCCTGCAGTAAGCAACCACCTGCTTTTTAAGGTTCTTATTTTCAATAAATGAATGGCCGCTTAAGAGAGGTTCTATTGTCATATGGACACAGATCAGTCGTCGAGCCGTTTAACGATTCAGTATTATTTACACGGCAAAGGATAAAATAGTATTCGACAAACAGTGTAGATCTTGATCGGACAACACGATACGCTTTGACCCTTGTTTAGCCCTTTACTCCATATGGATGCCTTTTTGACAGCAATGCAAACAGAGTAGACCCAGATCAGACGGTTGATCGGAGCCTACTGTGATTGCTTACAGAATGTCTTAGATCTGGTTCTGTACTATTCTGCATAGCTATTATGTATTCACTTGTTTTATATCACAGTGTAAAATAATAACAGCCGAACTTCGATATTTCGAACGGACCATACAAAATACTCCGATATCACAGAGAATCGCGTCATCCGATTTATAATCTGAATAATTTCTCAAGTTCACAGCTTAATGCAGGTTTAAGGTAATGCTGAAAGCTCCTTAAGAACTTTAAGCACCACTTTGGACCTGTATTAAGCTGTCACATTTAGCTCTAGATATGCGTAGTGATACATTTTAGAATAATTCTGCATTGTAAATATTTGGTGTTGGGGGGGGGGGCTTACTTCGAGTTATTCTGAAGTTCGAGATATGGAAGATATCGAAGTTCAACTTTAGATAATGTTCACAAAGGACGGGAGTCTGCTAAACTGTTTCCATAGCCAACATAAGTGTTTTCCCGAGAAGGCGGCTAACATTTGTTTGCAGAATTTAGGATACTGTAGGACCTACACGAATAGGGCGTTGCATAATCGAAATAGGTAAAACAGACATTGTAGACCACGATCAGACATTTCACTAGGTTGTTTGAGTTATTTAATACTTAATGGTCACTGTTACTTAAGATTTACAAGTGTTTATTAAATTTTAAGAATGAAATAAGCGAAAGTTTAAGCATATGCCAACTTTATGAAACACTATATAAAGGTTTGTATGTGTCCACACCTTTAATCATGTACACTCACTTAACCCTTATGGTGCTGATAAAAACAGGTCTGCCAAAACACTGATCTCGTGCATTTTTACTTACACCTGGTTCGTATTTATACAAGTGCTTGCAAAACTATTGGGCGAGTGTCAAACAGCTTGGATTCTGATGAGACGCCGAGTTACTCGTCGTCTCATCAGGATCCAAGCTGTTTGCAAATGTTAGTTCAGGTCACGCTTAGCATGATCAAGTTTAATAGTCATCTGCGAAACATGTCGCCTGCTAAAGAAAATAAATGTTGATGTTTCATAGGTTTCTTTTCTGAATCAATCCACAGTTTCAAACAGTGTTTATACAGGCGAGACACCGAATACCTCAACGCTCTCATCTGGATGATTGGATACGTTACCATAAAAACACACCACAGCTTGTGTGCAAAAAGTGAAAATTCCGCTACAGATCTGCAGTTAACCTGTGTGGCTATGTGATCCCGGTTTAATTTCTTCAAAACTCCTTAATACAGCGACTTGGGTATTTTGTTACTCGTCAGGATCTATTTTCATGAAAAGCCCCACCCCATAAAAGTAACAGTACCTGTTTCAAAAGCGCTCAGTCGTAGCACATAACATGCTTGCACCTTACCTTCTCATATGTTGGAGAAGATTCTATTATACAGTAAACCTCTCTATAACGGCCACTAAGTTACATCAATTATTTTGTGTTAAAGGCAGGTGGCTGCTTAAAGCAAGGTGAAAGTAAAACAACGCTCCTATAGGAGCGTTCTGTTTTACTTTCACCTTGCTTTAAGCGGTCACCTGACCTAAATACCAAATAATTAACACAATTTAGTAGCCGTTATAGAGAGGTTTAACTGTACATGTGAAACATGTATACACTAAAATCTGTCTTAAGCGACTAATAAAATGGAGTATACTTCTCCATGATTATTCACGTAAGAAATATAGACAAAATGCATATTAATTTGGTATATTGTTAAAATAACACATTAACACTTGATTATTTAACTATGACAGAAAGTGTGCAGTTAGATATATATGATGTCATAAGCAGACAGAGCAGACCCTGATCAGACGGCTCCTATAAGTCATGGTCTGAACTGATTCCAGGCCTGGTGATACCTGAAGCGACCCACTGAAGGGACCCATTGATCTTGGTCTGTACTGATTACAGACCATGTGACACCTGAAGGGACCCACTGGTCATGGTCTGCACTGATTACAGACCATTTGACACCTGAAGGGACCCACTGATCATGGTCTGAACTGATTCCAGACCTGGTGGCACCTGAAGGGACCCACTGAAGGGACCCACTGGTCATGGTCTGCACTGATTACAGACCATGTGACACCTGAAGGGATCCACTGGTCATGGTCTGCACTGATTACAGACCATGTGACACCTGAAGGGACCCACTGATCATGGTCTGAATTGATTCCAGACCTGGTGACACCTGAAGGGACCCACTGAAGGGACCCACTGGTCATGGTCTGCACTGATTACAGACCATGTGACACCTGAAGGGATCCACTGGTCATGGTCTGCACTGATTACAGACCATGTGACACCTGAAGGGACCCACTGATCATGGTCTGAACTGATTCCAGACCTGATGACACCTGAAGGGACCCACTGAATGGAACCCATTGATCTTGGTCTGTACTGATTACAGACCATGTGACACCTGAAGGGATCCACTGATCATGGTCTGCACTGATTACAGACAAGGTGACACCTGAAGGGACCCACTGAAGGGACCCATTGATCTTGGTCTGCACTGATTACAGATCAGGTGACACCTGAAGGGACCCACTGAAGGGACCCATTGATCTTGGTCTGCACTGATTTAAGACCAGGTGACACCTGAAGGGATATACTGATCATGGTCTGGGATCCACTGATGATGGTCTTCACTGATTACAGACCAGGTGACACCTGAAGGGACCCACTGATCATGATGACACATGGAGGGACCCGCTGGTCATGGTCTGCACTGTTTACAGACCAGGTGACACCCGAAGGGACCCACTGATCATGGTCTGTACTTATTACAGACAATGTGACATCTGAAGGCGACCCACTGAAGGGATCCACTGATCTTGGTCTGCACTGATTACAGACCAGGTGACACCTGAAGGGATCTACTTATCATTGTCTGTACTAATTACAGACCAGGAGACACCTGAAGGGGTGCACTGATCATGGTCTGTACTTATTACAGACAAGGTGTCATCTGAAGGGATCAACTGATCTTGGTCTGTACTGATTACAGACCAGGTGACACCTGGAGGGATCCACTAATCATGGCCTGCACTGATTAATAAGGAGACAAGCTTTGGTAGTACCATGCGAATAGGAGAAGGATTCTAGCCAGGGCAGGAATATGAAAGGAATACGCTCTAGTCTGAAACGGAATAGCAGACGAACACTAACCTTGACAGAAGTAGGAGAGGAATACTATCCTTGGTAATAATAGTGGTTATATAGTATAGCAGAGGGATCCGGATTGATCTTGACTGGAATAAGAAAAGGATACTAGCAGCGAAGATAATGGGAGAATGACACTAGCTTGGATAGGGAAAGATGGGGACTGCTCACTATAGTCTTGATTGGAAAGGAAGAGGGAAACTAGCCTTGGTGGAATAGGAGAGAAATACGCACTGATCTTGATAAGAATAGGAGAGCAATACTAGCATTAGAATGACATGAATAGTCGAGGGATACGTGGTTGGACAATAACGCGGGAGGAATAGACATTGGTCTGAATAGGAATATGAGAAGAATACTAGCCTTGACCAGAATGGTGGAGGGATACGTGGTTGGACAATGCCATGAGAGGAATAGACATTTGTCTGAATAGGAATAGAAGAGGAATACTAGCCTTGGCCAGAATAGTGGAGGGATACGTGGTTGGACAATGACATGAGAGGAATAGACATTTGTCTGAATAGGAATAGAAGAGAAATACTAGCCTTGGCCGGAATAGTGGACGGATACATGAGCGGAATAGATATTGACCTGAATAGGAATAGGAGAGGAATACTAGCATTTGAATGACATGAACAGTAGAGAGGTACGTGGTTGGACAATAACACGAGAGGAAAACGAATTGGTCTGAATAGGACTAACTTTGACGAGAATTGGAGAGGGATACACATCGGGTTTAAAGGGATATGGTGTAATTACTAGCATTTACAGAATTAGGGGAAGTATGACAGGAGTCTGACAAGCATACGGATTGACCTTGAAAAGAAGGAGAGAGGAAAACAAACTGGATTTGGCAGGAATGGGAAAGGATACTCTGGTATTTTAATTTTAGTATTGAAAAGGAACGCTCAGCAAAGCAAGGGTCTTTAACAGTTTAATAAACTATACTATGAGGTGAACAGAGAAACTGATAGTTACATTTAAAATGAACATTTTCACGCTTATATGAACTTCAATTTGACTCAACAAAGCTGACTTAACATTAGTAAGGGGTAGACGGGTTTGTCCGCATTAACTGACAATGATAAATGGCGTTGGCAGCCTTACTCTATGTTATTTCAACCATTAGAATACGACAAACGAGTGAGATGACACGTGCAAACAAAATAGGACCAAATCAGACAGCTTCCGGGGGAACCTTTTCACCAGAGTCTGCACTGTTTGCAATTAAAATTCCTCTAGCTGATTTATCCCACTGACACCTCTGTGAAAAAAAATCATCATTCAAAATCTCACAAATCATAATTCTACACGAAACCATCCAGCTCTGTATTTTAGCGTTGTAAATAAGAGAGTTTTTGCAATAAAAAGCCGAATGAACAAATAGTGTATACATCTTACCCCGGTGTAATAAATAACTTCTGCCCAAATATGGATCTAGTCAAAATTTGACTAATTATTTAACCCTTCGCTTGCTGAATTTTAAAATATATTTCTCCTTCTTTACCCATGCTCTGTTGTATAATTACATACATCTTCACTGTGTAAAAGTATATCGCTGTGCAATCACTGCTGTGGAGTGCATTGGTTGCACAATCAACTTGTAAATAGTGCAGACCCTGATGAGACAGCTCCTGCAGGAGCTGTCTCATCTGGGTCTTCACTATTTACAGGTGGGTATATTGACGTGAATAGCAAGCGAAGGGTTAAGCTTTTCAGGAACTATTGGCTAATTGTCAAACACATTTGACCCCGATGAGACCCTGAGTTACTCGGCGTCTCATCGGGATCCAAAGACGAATTGCAGAGGTTTTACTGTACTATACATATGTAGACATGTTTCTTCCATTTCTGCCATGATAAGCAAATCCAGTGTTAAGGAAGCTGTTAAAATGTAGCTATTTAATGTTCAAACCGTTATTATTTCTTAAATAAATATTCAACAGGGGAAGGGTTAGGCTAACTGTCGCATGCAGACATTGTCGTCAGCTTAACCCATTTGCTCCCACGATCCCATACATGGGACGTAGGCAAACAGTGTATACTCTGATCAGACGCCGCATAATGCGGCGTCTGATCAGAGTCTACACTGTTTGCTGATAGGAAATTCAACACAAAACAAAACAAAAATGAAAATTTTGACCAGACATCTCTTAGATAAAAGATAGACTAATCCATTATATAAGCATGGAAGAATCCACTGGGAGCAAATAGGTTAATATGTGGATATTTGTGTTTGTTTTGATCCTGATTAGATGCCGAGTATCTATACTTTTTGCACCCTGTCGCACATCAGAATGCGGCGTGGTTGTAATCATACCATCTATCGCCTCGTGATGACTGTATTTTATTGCAATGTCACACAGCTTGTTTTATAACGCATTTAACAGCCAGTAAAACTAACTTTAACCCTTTCGCTGCTAATTTTGAATATGTTGGTATTTATTCAAACAGTTTGGATTCTGATGATACGCCGAGTAACTCGATGTCTCATCAGGATCAAAACTGTTTGATGCTGCGATTTTATTTCTTGAAAGAAAATAGGAGAAAATTAAAAAAAAAGAGCGAATTGTGGCAGACGACTAATTTGCTGACGGCATTGCGTGGCAGCGAAAGGGATAACTCAATTTTTAAAGTAGTTTTACGGTGCATGAAAAATCGCAAAAATATGTGATATTTAATGATCAGTGAACACACCGTCCAATCGATTATGGTTACCCCATCGATAAAGCTGTGGTTACCTCGGCCAGCGAGAGTCGATTAAAACGGCGAGTTTGTATCTCCTATTTTCAGAAGATCGACACTTCTTTGTATGCAGCCGTAAAAAGCAGTGTTTGCCGAACATGTTGGTGTAATATTTCCCAATAGCATGCAGAATGGTGTATTAAATCAGTGAATCAATGTGGATCAATATACCAAAACACCATTTTCCTTTCGTTGGGACTGAATATCTCCGATATATGACAAACTCACGTTAATCCAACGATGTCAAAGGTAAATCAAAGTACTTTTCTGTCCATCCTATGTATATCATATTGCTTTGTTCAAAATCAAGGTAGTTACAGGTGTTTTCGTGTACTGAGTTGATGATCGAATGGCTAAGGTTACCCAATTTTTGAAAAATTGATGGTTAAGGTTCACCCTAATTCTGGGCGCATTTAGGCTAAGGTTTACCCGACAACTAACAGATGCAATATTACAGCATCTGAAGACACACACGTCGTAGTTTTTCCCTTGAACTTGAAACATAAGACCCACAACTGTCATGTATATTCTGTTACTTGTGTTTAGCCAGTTATGTTCACTACAATTATTATTTCTAACGTGTAAATCGGGTTTGTACAAAGACAACCTGATCGATTTCTCACAGTAATTATTCCCCTGTTTATTGTTTAAAAAAACAATTCTTTGTATTGAAGCACAAAACATGTAAACACAGGTCGGATGCTATATTTATCATGTGACACTTGGTTTGTGTCGGTACTGCATATCTTTATTATATCTATTTTTTCCTTTTGTATTAAAATATCTTCATTGCTCATAGCATTGCAAGCAGTCAGGAGACTTTTAACCTGGGTCTACACGCAAAACTACGCTAATCCCTTATACTGTATTTATACTGTAATGAGTTTGTCTAGTGTTGAGTAGATCCATCATTCCCGTGCTAATAGTTTTCAAAATGAAAGTTATTCAGCAAAAACAACACCATCAAAATCTATTGAGCATTTACTGAATTCCATTTGCTTTCACAGGTTAACAACCATAACCATGGAGCGCTGCATGTACCAATGTTATTACTGCTATATGAAACACAATGCATTACCAGATAGCATCGATCATATAGTGGAAGCACACGATTCTGTATGTTTAAAGTATAAAGAACTAGAACTGGACGAATCATCTGGTGCTTTGGGGTATAGGACCAAAACATACGAACACATTATACCTATTGATGGTGATGTGTTTGTGTCGTCCGATAACCGTGTTGGTATTTTCAAGGACAGTGACGGCAGAAAAAGAGGCATAGCCAAATCAATTTCATAATGTAGATATAACACTTTGTCTTCGAAGAAACAAACCAATGCGTCAAGTATTAACCTAGCTCAATTTATACTGTCTGAATAACAAAAATACTTGGAAAAGTGTAACGATGAAGATGTTTGCGAGGACGAATCATGTGTTTATTAATGATTTCACATAGGAGATTTGCAAAACGTTCTTCAATATGTGCATTTTCTAGTAGTGGAAAGGACCCTTTTCTAGAAAAAGCAATTCCGTTTGCATAAACGGGTCGATTATTTGGGCTTTAAAAGTGATTCACCCATACATACTCAAAATGAGTTGTGTATATATACAATTCTGATACCATGTTTGCATTGAGAATAGTTTTAGTAAATCAATAACCGTCCTTACAATAGAGTTAAATACATTTATACATGTTGATAGCTCACCTAATTGTAAAATCATATAGGTGAACTTACGTTGTTGAATGTTGTCTTTGTACAAACTCGATTCACACGTTAGAAATAATAATTGTTGTGAACATTATTGGCTAAATACAATTTACAGAATATACATGACAGTTGTGGGTCTTATGTTTCAAGTTCAAGGGGAAACATACGACGTGTGTGTCTTCAGGTGCTGCAACACTGCATTTGTTAGTTGTCGGGTAACCTTAGCCTAAATGATCCCAAATTTAGGGTGAACCTTAACCACCAAATTTTCAAATTTGGGTAACCTTAGCCATTCGAGCATCAACTCAGTACACGAAAACACCTGTAACTACCTGAATTTTGAACGAAGCAAGATGATAGTCAAAGGAAAGACAGAAAACTACTTCGATTTACCTTCGACATCGTTGGATTAACGTGAGTTTGTCATATATCGGAGATATTCAGTCCCAAAAAAGGAAAATGGTGTTTTGGCATATTGATACACGTTGATTCACTGATTTAATACACCATTCTGCATGCTATTGGGAAAATATTACACCAACATGTTCGGCAAACACTGCTTTTTACGGCTGCATACAAAGAGGTGCCGGTCTTCTGAAAATAGGAGTCTTTAGGAGCAAAATACAAACTCGCCGTTTTAATCGACTCTCGCTGGCCGAGGTAACCACAGCTTTATCGATGGGGTAACCATAATCGATTGGACGGTGTGGTGAAGCCCTGCAGTTTAAATCTTTCGTCGCAAAATTATGTCGTCTGCAAACTTTGTCGCCTGTTACAATTTTCATTTTTACTTTCCTTCAGTTTCGCTTTAAAAAACGAGTTACTAGGCTTCTCATCTGGATCCAAACTGTTTGCATCGGTAATCCCGGTTGCAACATTGGCCGTGAACGAGTTACTATCTCCGTTCCCCCAGGCGTGTGATTTGGACACAGTTTGGGTCCAAATGAAACACCGAACAACAGGATCCAAACTACTTTCTGATAATGTTTTTATAAAGAAATAGAAGAAAACTCCACTTTCAAGCTGGAAAATGAAGATATAAGAGGGAATTTATTTGGCGACTAAAGGGTCAGATTTGTCTGGGACATATCCAGCCTCTCAGTGATACTACAATAGAACCTGTTCTAAGCGATCATTTATCTATGGAGCATAGGAGTCTTAACAAGCAGGTGGTTGTTTACTGCAGGGCAAAAGTAATAGTGGCGCTTTCTGTATTACTTTTGACCTGTATTAAGCTACCACCTACATTAAGGACTCATAACTAGACCTCTATTTGAGTGTCGCTCAAGACAGACCCTGCTTTAGTTTAGCTATTATTTTTTGCAGTTTTTCTAGATAATGATAAAGGTCATGCTGAACGAATATCCACAGAAACACTGAATATTCAATTATTATCTTTGAATAGAGTGAAATATACAGACAGTTTGTACTCAGATTATGCCCCGAGTAACGCAGACCATACTGTTTGTACTCAGACCAGGCCCCAAGGAACTCGGACCATACTGTTTGTACTCAGACCAGGCCCCGAGGAACTCGGACCATACTGTTTGTACTCAGACCAGGTCCCGAGTAACGTAGACCCAGGCCCCGAGTAACGCGGATCATACTGTTTGTACATAGACCAGGCCCCGAGTAACGCGGACCATACTGTTTGTACTCAGACCAGGCCCCGAGTAACGCGGACCATACTGTTTGTACTCAGACCAGGCCCCGAGTAACGCGGAGCATACTGTGTGTACACAGACAAGGTCCCGAGTAACGCGGACCATACTGTTTGTATTCAGACCAGGTCCCGAGTAACGCAGGCCATACTGTTTGTACTCAGACCAGGCCCCGAGTAACGCAGACAATACTGTTTGTACTCAGACCAGGCCCCGAGTAACGCGAACCATACTGTTTGTACTAAGACCAGGCCCCGAGTAACGCAGGCCATACTGTTTGTATTCAGACCAGGCCCCGAGTAACTCGGACCATGTCGGGTATCATCCATTAACTTGTAGAGACACATTTTTACGACTTTGATCACATGGCAGACACAGATCAGACGGCGCCCCATTGCTTTGTTTACTCATGAAAAAATAAAACCAAAACATATTCAACAGTTTATGCCACGTTGAAAATATCCCATGTTCATAATGCCATTGTTAAAATCAGTATTATTAATATTCATGAGTCATATGTTTAACATAAATAGTTATCCATGAAAGAGTTCATCATCATCATCATCATCATTATATTGGTTACCTATCAAGGCTAGGATCACTTTTAAGATATTGATATACATGTACAATATTGCTCTCTCAACCATGTGCCCGTTTATCTGACAACTTCTTGTAAAGCCAACACCGATCGACGGACAAAGCTCCAGAGATGTATGTGGTGCATTTTAAGAAAAGAAAGACATTTAGCGAAGAAGTTTTGGGACAGTTGGTCCCAGACTTTGGAATGGACTTCCTATAGCGAGATTAAAAGAGCAGAAAATGTTGAACCCTTTAAAATAAAGTTAAAAACGTATTATTTCAGACACTTATCTTTGATTCACGTTTTAATATGTCTTAGAAACTGTTCGCGTGTTTTAGTTGTATAAAGTCCTTTATATAAAGTCTGGATTCTATTATATTACATGTTAAACAGTTTTTGAACCACCGTTTTATGGAGTCTTAAATGTATATTTGTGTATTATAAATCCTTTCTCGATTTTTATTTCTTTCTGATTTTATTGTTGTCCATGTATAACTCCATTGAATGCATTATTTGCAAAAGTAGGCGTTTAACCAAGTGATTACGTTTCAAAAGTTTCATTGTGCAGCTATAAAGTCCACTAATTAATTAAGGGTTGTCTTTCAATATTAACCCATTCCCTCATATTGACGACTTTTGACGACTCTGAAAAAGTCATTTTGTGAAATCATTGTGATGAATAGAGCATTTGCTCCTATAGGAGCAGATGCTTTATATTTATCACAATGGTTTCAAACTACAAAATTCTAAAATTTTACTTTTCTCTAGTTATGCTCCTTTTCGGAAGATTTATTCAAAGAGGTTATATCTAAAGATAGCCTATGAGGTAATGGGTTAACCCTTTCAACGCTGATTTTTCAAAGTGGTAAAGGACTTAACTGTCCACTCAGTATGAATGGCTTAAACTTACAAGAGAATTTTGAATGACAAACAGTGCAGACCCTGATCAGAGCTCTCCTCTAGACTCTCTCTGATCTGGGACTACACTGTTTGCAAATTACCTTGTTGTGTTCCGCATTCCAGAGTTTAACCCTAATGTCTGCCTAAAAATGGCCGTCTGCCATAATTCTACACGTACATTTTCAAAAAACAAAACAAAAACAAACAAATAAACAGTGACAGAATATCGTATACTTTGATCCTGACAATAAACCGAATTGTCCTGCATTCTCGCCCTCATTTGGGAAATGCTTCAAACCCTTTTGAAAAATAAGAATCAACTCTTATCCTGCTAATAGCGACCTGGCTAGCATTTACAAACAACATCGATTCAGATGAGACGCCGAGTTACTCGGCATCTCATCAGGATCCAAAATGACTGACACTCGGCCAATAGTTTCTCAAAAGCTGACTCGATTCGGTACCAGATCCAGATTTGAGAAGACTTGATATATTTACAGCCAAGTAAGGGTACAAACGAACTGCACGTGTAGCTATAAATACTTCTTTTTTAAACAAGAAGTGGTTTATATTGAAGTATGGGCGTGTATGTTCAGGACTTTGTTTGGTATTGACCCTGAACACACAACAGACAACTGTGTAATTACCTTTCCAACCAGTTTGGGTGCAGATGAGACGCAGGGTAACTCGGCGTCCTATCTGGATCCAAACTGTTTCTCACTCTGTCACTATTTTTGAAAGGAAATTGAAGAATATTGAAGAAGACGACAACATACGCAGACGACAACTGCTCATATTGCAGCAGGTTGACAACCCCTCCCGTTAGACTGGATCTAAACCGTTTGATACCCTGTTTATCCATTTATAATGAATTTGAAGAAACGCCCACTTTAAAACTTGAAGCAGACGAAAATGTATCTATCTGACGACAATGCTTGCACTGAATGGGTTAAATCAAATGAACATTGAGTCATGTACACTGGTAATAGACTCTGGGTTCAAATTTACCCATTCCCTCATATTGACGACTTTTGACGACTCTGTAAAAGTCACTTTGTGAAACCATTGTGATAAATAGAGCATTTGCTCCTATAGGAGCAAATGCTCTATTTATCACAATGGTTTCAAACTACAAAATTCTAAATTTTTCCTTTTCTCAAGTTCATTCTCATGTTCGGTAGATTTATTCATAGAGGTTGTATCTAATAATAGCCTATAATTGGTTAATCCTATACCTCAGGAATATTCATATTTCATGTGCGAAATAATGTTATCATATAAATACTTATATTTAAATCATTACCAGCTAAATCATATAATTGTTCAATAACTTTTGCCATAAGATTTAGGTACAATGTATATACATGTATAGATCAAATGGGCCTTATAATGTGGGATGCATAAGCATAGATACATGCTTGTACGTTTTTACACAACACCCCATGAGACCATCCCGTTTATTAGACCATATTGGCCAGTCCCTGAGATGGTCTTATTAGAGGGGTTTTACTGTAGATTTTTTAAAAATAATTATAATATAATAATATATTTACATTCGCCCTGCAACGTCCTTATATAACCTTATTCTAAAAAGAAAGTTGCATAACCTCATGAACACCGGAAGCACGTAATTCATTTCTTAAATATAAGAAATACAATGGAATATAAATATAAGAAATGAATGACGTGCTCCCGGTGTTCATGAGTTATGCAACGCATAGCTTTACGAGCAAAGATTCACGTGAAGCCCTTCGGGCTTCACTAACTTTGCTCGTAAAGCTATGCGTTGCATAACCCCATGAACACCGGAAGCGCGTCATTCATTTCTTAATTAACCCCTTCCGTGCCATGTTGACGGGTCTATGATATCCTATGCAAACAGTTTGGATCCAGATGAGACGCCGAGTAACTCGGCGTCTCATTATGATCAAAACTGTTTTACACCCCGTTTACTGTTTTATATAGAAAATGGAAGAAGTGCAAACTCTAACACTTGAAGTAGACAAAAATGTGTCCAGCAGACGACATTGCTGGCACCGAAAGGGTTAAAAGGATTAGTTCATCTCCCTCTGTCTGCGACTTGGCTCACATTTTCACACAGCTTGGATCCAGATGAGACGACGAGTAACTCGGCGTGACACCAGAATCTGTGCTTACTGGCAGTCTGTCAGTAGTTTCTCAAAAGCTTGTTTGAATCAGACTAGTCAATACTGCACCAGATCAATGTCGAGCAGACAATATTTTTTTCACATCGAGAAAAGGGTTACATAGCAATTACTGAGAAAAACTTCTCCCTAAAATTACATATATCTCGTTTCAAACTTCCGTATTGGGACGTTTTTGATTCAAATGGTTTCTCATTGTTTCTTTTTGAACGATTATCTCCATTGTAATGTTTATTAACTGTAGACAGTTTAGATCCACATTAAACACAGAGTAACTAGGCAGTTCATCAAGACCCAAACTGTTTGGCACCTTTATTTTATTTATAAAGAAATTAAAGAAACTCCACTTTGACACACGTGAAGCAGACGGTAATATTAGCAGACGAACTTTATTTGGTAGACAAGGGTTTAACCCTTGGTACGCTGATTTTTCAAATGGACTATTCCAAAATTCAAACAGGTCAAGCTTATGGTGAATATTCAGGGGTTTACCTAAAGAAATGTGTACCATAACAGCACGGACCTTGGTGAGAGGGATCTTAGAGGAGCCCTCTCATCTGGATCAACACTGTTTGCTAAGGGTATTAGTGAATCGCGTCCCTCATTGTAAGGGTTGATTTTAAATGTTTTGCCACTGCGAATAGGTAGATGTACACGAGACCCTGGGAACATGCTGTTTTTCTACGGTCTTCCTTATTATAGTGTGGTTATAATCTCTATGGTATAACCTTTAATTTACTATGCATGTCAATTAATGGTCTCCGGTCTGCCTTGTTATATATAGTGTTGTTATAATGTCCATGGCATAACCTTTAATCTACTAACCATGCCGGTTATGGTCTCCGGTCTGCTTTGTTATAGTGTTGTTCATAGCACAACTTTTAATCTATATTAATCCTTCGCTTGCTATTCACGTCAATATACCTACTTGTATATAGTGAAGACCCACATGAGACAGCTCCTGCAGGAGCTGTCTCATTAGGGTCTGCACTATTTACAAGTTGATTGTGCAACCAGTGCACTCCACAGCAGTGATTGCACAGCGAAACACTTGTACACAGTGAAGATATATGTAATTATACCACAGGGCATGGGTAAAGAAGGAGACATGTATTTTAAAACCCAACAAGCGAAGGGTTAACCATGTCCATTTATGTAATATTTCAACATGATCAGAATCAGAGCAGCTGAGCCTCTAGTTAGGATACAAACTGACTGGTCCTCGCTAAGAAAATGTTTACTCTTTCAACAGAAACCCCCACACGTGGCTGTCTGCAAAGGGTGATTCTATGATTACATTTTGCAAACAGTTTGGATCCAGATGATACGCAGAGGATCTAAACTGGTTGGCACATCACTTTCGTTTTAAAGAAATCAATGATAGGAAAGTCCATTCTGAAATTTAAACAGGCGCCATTATTGTAGACGAGGCTATTTATTTGGCGCAAACTTTCACCACACCATAGTAGTAGAACCTGTCTTAAGCGGACATCAAAAAGAGGTCTAATTATGGGCCTGTAAGACAGGTCAAAAGTAATGCATAAAGCCTCTATAAAGTTTTTTTCTGTATTACGTTTGCCCTGCATTATACAACCACCTGCTTTTGAACGCTTGAGA
Source organism: Azorinus chamasolen (assembly GCA_963576725.1). Classification (NCBI taxonomy): domain Eukaryota; kingdom Metazoa; phylum Mollusca; class Bivalvia; order Cardiida; family Solecurtidae; genus Azorinus; species Azorinus chamasolen. Next base: position 63,300,542 of record OY755236.1, on the reverse strand, counting down.
CTGGCTCTACTGTACGTAGGAGTTTCAAGGTCAGAGAAACATGGGATGGGATACCACGATTTGTAGTTCCTATTTCATCTTTTATTCACTTACTCTGGAACGCAATTAATTTATACACTTTAAACTTGGAAACAGTTGGAAACGTGAAGATCATACAGTATCCAAATAAACTTTATTTGTAGTAGATCTAGCTAAAGAAATACAAAAACTGCCACCGATTCACTGCTATCACATATTTTCTGAGTCTAGATACTTATATCTTGCCAGAAAATAATTCATAGCATTATTCAAACCCATGATGATACTCATGGCCAAACTTTAGGGCTCTAGCTCATGGCCTAAAGGCCAACAAATAAGTTTTTATTGGTCCCATCAATCCATATAGCTTGCTGTGATCTGACAGTTTAAATCCATATAAAATGTCGAACGTCGAATCAGGACCCTAGCTGTTTGATACTTGGTCAAACGTTTTTTTAACCATTCGCTTGCTGATTTTTAAAATACATTTCTCCTTCTTTAACCATGCCTTGTTGTGTAATAAACATATATCTTCACTGTGTACAAGTATTTCACTGTGTAATCGCTGCTGTGGAGTGCACTGGTTGCACAATCAACTTGTAAATAGTGCAGACCCTGATGAGACAGATCCTGCAGTGGGTCTTCACTATTTACAGGTAGGTATATTAACGTGAATAGCAAGCGAAGAAAGAATGGGAAATAAATGAAAACTGTAACATATAGAATATTAGCAGATGTCATTTTAAGAGAAGGCTAAGGATTAACGTTATCCTGAAAAGAAAAAAAATCTAAAATAATTAATTATACAGAGGGTAGAATCCCTTAAAACGATTTTGCATTTACCCTGCCTTAAGCTGCCATCTGTCCCCAACACCAATATGTGCTCTAAATTAAACGCCCTGTTTTAGAGAAGTTTACTGTATACATGTTGACTGGCGTGGAAACAATGAAAGTAACCCCATAAAGCGTATTAACTACACATATAATGCTGCCACGCATTGTCGTCTGCAACATTTATCGTCTGCTGCATTTCTTCTATTCTCTTGTTTGTTTTCAAAAACATAATAACAAGTTTACAACGCCAAATGTTTATATCCCGATGAGAAGCCGATTTACCTGATCGAAATTGGTTGTAAAAGATTTTCTATTGGCAGAGAAAGAATGATCTCTTATTCGCTGTGGAACCCCCCAGCAAAACCCCTCTAAACTAGACCTTAAATTCCGTATAAATATGAGTCTTGGTGACAGGTGGCAGCTTAATGCAGAGTGAAAGTCATGCAGAAAGCTCTCCGAGGAGTTTTGTGCGTGACTTTCATCCTGCATTAACCCTTCGCTTGCTATTCACGTCAATATACCTACCTGTAAATAGTGAAGACCCAGATGAGACAGCTCCTTCAGGAGCTGTCTCATCAGGGTCTGCACTATTTACAAGTTGATTGTGCAACCAGTGCACTCCACAGCAGTGATTGCACAGCGAAATACTTGTACACACTGAAGATATATATAATTTTACAACAGGGCATGTGTAAAGAAGGAGAAATGTATTTTAAAATTCAGCAAGAGAAGGGTTAAGAAGCCACCTGCCTAAACGTATCTAAATTCTTCTCTACCAGAATTCTGGTTTAGAGGGGTTTTACTGTTCTTACTCACATTTAGATCTAGTGCGCTGATCAAAGTTTGGAGAAACTATTTAGCTAGTGTCAAGCAGCTTGGATCCAGATCAGACGTCGAGTTACTCATCATCTCACCTGGATCAAGGCTGTTTGCAATTGCATGTCAGGTCGTGAACAGCCGGCAAATGACTAAACGTATAGATCTAATGTTACTATGGAAAAAAACAGTAAATACTTATGCAAATTTGGACTTAATTTTTTTCTCTTTGTAACGCAACACCAAGTTAAACCCGGGGATGTTACGTGCACTTTTAACAACCCCGGCTATCCATGGGAACTAGATGAGACACAGATTAACCCGAGGTCTCATCAGGATCCAAGCTATTTGACACTTGGTCAACTGTTATCTCAAGCGCTTGATCGAATCGGAAGTAGTCACAACTGCACCAGATCAAAATTTGAGCAGACATTAATTTTTCATAGCAGGATAAAGGTTACTACAAAATGTGTAGGTGTCCATCCCCTCTGTTAGTGGAAAGCAATACAGCTATGTCGAAAACAATACAGCTATATATACATTACATAACCCACCCTAGAAAACTTATATTGTTGAATTTATCTTTCACAATACCAGGTAAATCCCATGGGATATTGCGCTCGCTTTTAAAATCAAAGTACCGAAAGTACTAATATGGGGGGGGGGGGGCGACCAAGGTATATACACACAGAAACTGCTATTGGATGCAGGAAAACACTCCAATGTTCTATCACCAGGAAAAGGAGGAATAAAAACAAATTGGTATATTATAATATCATTTATTGGTTCATATAACAGAAAACTATTGCAAATGTATTATTGAGCTGTTTGAAAGGACTAGCATATATAAAGTTTAATGTTCTAGAAGACTTCCCTGAGTGCATATATAATGGAATTCTGAGATCAAATGAAATACTAGGTTAGACAAGGTGACCTTTCTATATCTGGGGTCTGGTGCATATTTATTGTAACTGTTATCATATAAAGTATTTTTTATTTGTCTTCTATATTTTGTTGTCTGCTTTATGTTTTTTTGCCAAGGTTTTGTGTAAAAATGTAATGTGGGTGTCAAACAGCTTGGATTCTTATGAAACGTTGAGTTACTTGGGGTCTCATTAGAATCCTGTAGAATTTCTGAAAACGAGGTTTTAAGAGATTGCCATTATGTCAGAAGGTCGATTTGGACATATGCACTAACTGTAGACCTAGACGAGCCACTGCTCTTGGTTTGAGCTTTTTGTGATGACAAATGGGTCTTTTTTGCTGATCACTAGCCAAACAATAGTAAAGTTTAGCAAAATTCAACTGATGTTGACCTTTATGCAAGAGTAAATTAAAGGGAGATAACTCAGTATATATCAATAAGCATAAGTACATGACATTTTTGTTGTTTACATACCACGTGTCACATGGTAACATTTGCCAATGTTGAATGATATTAAATCTGGTATACATGAATATACCATGTGCACTTTCGTATGAATAATTCATGGAAAGTACCCAAGATATATATTAAGAAATCCTGCGTTGTGAGAAATTATGATAATAGGTTAGTAACGTCAGGTGAATTTTTGAAATGTCCATCATCATGTGAAATAGTGATTTTGTCATGTGTCCTATTTGAAGACCCAGAGCAGAGACTAGTCTATGCACCTTGTCTGATGTTCATTTTATTTATTTTTTATAACGATATAGTGACTGCCTATGGTGATGCCAAAGTCTATTTGGAAATATGCACTTAATGTAGACCCAGACTAGCAACTGGTCCCGATGTACACCTTGTGTGATGGAGAAATAAACCTTTTTTGTGCATCAATGGCTGTACTATGATATATTGTAAATGTATATACAATGGCTTTAACCCTTTCCCTGTTCTATGTTTATTGCAATTTTCAATACCTACTCAGTATTCATTAACAAAATAGCTATAAAGAAATATGAAAGGTGGAACATTGCAGAAATTTTAGAAAGCTAAGAAACAGAGCTATCAAATTCTATTAGCAAACAGAGCAGACCCTGATCAGATGGCTCCTCTAGTAGCCGTCTGATCTGTGTTTTCTCTGTTTGCAAATGTGTGAAAACACGTTTATATGAGGGAAAGGGTTAAATGAAAACACTAAGTGGCCAGCATGTAAAGAGGACATATGCACTAAGTGTAGACCAACACCAGGGACTGGTGTTGGTGCACGCCATGAGTGATGAAAAAATGTACCTGTTACATGTATCATTGGCCATACTATGGTATATTACAAACATTAACATATTCAGTCTAACTAAAGAACACTACCGGTTTTAAGAAATGGCATGCCTGTAAAAGGCCGGATGTGGACATATGCACTAATCAATCTAACTAAAGAACACTACTGGTATTAGGTAATGGCATGCATGTAAAAGACCCGATGTGGACATATGCACTATGTGTAGACCCAGACCATCGATTGTACTTGGTGTACACATTGTGTAATGACAAGGGACCCCTTTTTGCATACCATATGCCATACAATGGTGTATTACAAACGTATATATAATCTCTGTAACTGTAGAACACAATTGCTTTTAAAGTGGCTAGCATGTAAAGAGGTTGATTTGGACATATGCACTAAGTGTAGACCAACACCAGGGACTGGTGTTGGTGCACGCCATGAGTGATGACAAAATGTACCCGTTATATGAACCATTGGCAATCTAAACATATTCACTCTAACTAAAAACTTAAATGGTTTAAGAAAATGGCACGCATGTAAAAGGCCCGATGTGGACATATGCACTAATCACTTTAACTAAAGAACACTACCGGATTTAGGAAATGGTATGCATGTAAAAGGCCCAATGTGGACATATGCATTATGTGTAGACCCAGACCAGCGATTGGTGTTGTTGTAAACATTGTGTAATGACAAAAGGGACCCCTTTTTTGCATACCATATGCCTTACAAGTGTGCATTACAAACTTATACATACTCTCTGTAACTGTAGAACACAATTAGTTTTAAGAAATGGCCGGCATCACGGCATTAAGTAAATATGGACATATGCACAAAGTATAGACCTAGACCAGCGACTGGGTTTTGTTTTGGTCTCTAGTGATCAATGACTATACAATGGTTTACCATAAACCTATATAATTGCTCATTCTTATAAGACCTCTGAATTTTTTTTAGACATATATGTAAACATCACTTTTTGAAACCCTTTGAATATAAAGAGCATTTATTCCAATGGAGCATAAGCTCTCCATATCCCGATGATTTTAAATTTACAAATTGCTGAAGTTTTCCCTTTTCTAGTAAGAAATGGCTAGCACCATGCCAGGCCTATTTTTGACACATGCACATGATGTAGATCCAGTCTAGTGTCAGGTTTTGGTTTTGGATAAGTCTGATTATCAAACTAACCTTTATAACTGGAATTGTTGGCTGTACAATGGTAACCAATGATTGGTCTTGGTGTATGCCTTGTGTGATGACATATTTATCTTTTTTTCATATTTGCATGGCCATAAAATAGTACATTACAAATGTATACATATTCCCTCTATCCGAAGAACACATGCAAATATACAGAGAGGACATTGCTGTAGTAACCAGACAGTGTAAGCACATAACACCAGACAATGAAAGCACATAACAATTAATAAAGCTTATTAGAGATAAAACTTTGTTAGAACAAGATGTGTTTGTGAAACACTATGCCCCCTCGATATGATATTTGACCCTAAAGGATTACCTTGATCTTGACATGTCACCCCTCAAACTGTGCAGCTTCATGGGGTACACATGCATACCACATATCAAGTCTGTATCTCTACTGGTTCAAAAGTTATGGCCAATGTTAAAGTTGGTGACCTTTGACCATGAAGGATGACCTTGACATGCCACCCCTCAAACTGTGCAGCCAAATGAGAAACACATGTATACCAACTATCAAGTCTGTATCTCTACTGGTTTAAAAGTTATGGCCAATGTTAAAGTCGGTGACCTTTGACCCTGAAAGATCTTGACCTTGAAATTTCACCCCAAACTGTGCAGCTTCATGAGATACACATGCATACCAAATGTCAAGTCTGCATCTACAGGTTCAAAAGTTACTGCCAATGTTAAAGTCGGTGACCTTTGACCCTAAAAGATGACCTTTACCTTGACATGTTGCCCCTCAAAATGTGCAGCTTCATGAGATACACATGCATACCAAATATCAAGACTCTATCTCTATTGGTTCAAAAGTTATGGCCAATTTGAAGTTGGTGACCTTTGACCCTGAAGAATGACCTTGACATTTCACCCAAATAGTTTATAGTTTAAACTGTGTTAAATTTGCAGCAACCGTTGATTGAGACAGTATTTATAACACAAGTAGTTTAACCCTTTCCCTGTTCTGTATTTAGGCCAAATGTGAATACCTACTGAATATTCATTAACAAATAGATCTGAATATTCATTAACAAAATAGATATAAAGAAATATGGAAGGTGAAACATTGTAGACATTTTAAAAGTAAAGAACCAGTTCTATCAAATTCTATTACCAAACAGAGTAGACCCTGATCAGACGGCTCCTCTAGGAGCCGTCTGATCTGGGTCTACTCTGTTTGCAAATGCGTGAAAACACGTTTATATGAAGGAAAGGGTTAAATCCGATATATATATATATATATATATATACAGAACAATGTAGAATATTCACTCTTGGTAATTCTTCTAAATCTATGACTAGAAATGTAGGCTACAAAAATGACTTTTAATGTAGACAACATTGTTAAATTGTAGTTTCAATAGAATACTTTGACAGTTCATGCAGCATACTATTTCTAGGCAATAGGCACATTTGTAAAGAGCAATATCACTGGAATATTGTAAATATATTCATACACCTTGAAACATACTTCTAATGATATGCAACATGTCTTGTCATACACAGCACACAATAAAAGGTAACATATACTTGAAATGAAAAGTACCCTTTTATAAAATACATAACAAGTAGTGATGAAATGCAGTAAAAGTAAAAATGTTATTTACATCGTGGTACATTGAAACATTAGTTGCCCCCTGGCAACAGTTATATTTGCCCTCAAGCAAGTTATATTTTAAGATCTAATCAATATTTGAACAGTTTAACCCATTCCCTATAGGCTATTTTTAGACCAAACCTCTTTTAAATAAATCTACCGAAAATGAACATTAACTAGAGAAAAGACTTTTTTCAGAATTTTGTAGTTCGAAACTTTGTGATAAATAAAGCATTTGGTCCTATAGGAGCAATTGCTCTATTTATCACAGTAGTTTCACAAAGTGACTTTTACAAAGTCGTCAATATGAGGGAATGTGTTATGGAGGTCACTTTAATAAGAGGTTAAAATATGGCCTAGGTGAGCCTTCTGGTTATAATGGCACACCTGGTGCCATAATAGCCCAAGGGCTTTTAGCCAGAGGGCTATTGTGACGGCTCCTCTAGGAGCCGTCTGATCTGGGTCTACTCTGTTTGCAAATGCGTGAAAACACGTTTATATGAGGGAAAGGGTTAAATCCGATATATATATATATATATATATATATATATATATATATATATATATATATATATATATATATATATATATATATATATATATATATATATATATAACAATGTAGAATATTCACTCTTGGTAATTCTACTAAATCTTATGACTAGAAATGTAGGCTACAAAAATGACTTTTATTGGAGACAACATTCTGTTACATTGTACAGTGCTCCCTCTCTACAACGACACCCTTTGGGATACGGAGATTGTATGTGTTGTTCAGAGGGAGTTGTTATAGGGAGGGAAAATCAAACATAATTAGCTTCCCAGATAAGGTATATTTCGAGAACTAAAACTGTTATGCCTCTATCAAACCCTATGTTGTGACCACTCTTTAGAATCGTCACAAAGTGACGATTCTAAAGAGTGGTCACAACATAGGGTTTGATGGAGGCATACAGAAAATATGATGGAAAAAGTTGTTTCTGGAGCCTTGTTGTTTCGGAAACAGTGTCATGCGTTGTTGTAAGGAGGGAATTGTTATTGAGAGGGCCGTTGTAGGGAGGGAGCACTGTAGTTTCTTAAATTCAGTAGAATACATCGACAGTACATGCAGTATACTATTTCAAGGCAATAGGCACATTTGTAAAGGGCAATATCACTGGAATATATTCATACACCTTGAAACATACTTCGAATGATGTGCAACATGTCTGGTCATACACAGCAAACAATAAAAGGTAACATATACTTGAAATGAAAAGTACCCTTTTATAAAATACATAACAAGTAGTGATGAAATGCAGTAAAAATGCTATTTACATTGTGGCACACTGAAACATCAGTTGCCCCCTGGCAACAGTTATAATTGCCTTCAAGCAAGGTATATCTTAAGACCTCATCTATATTTGAACAGTTTAACCCATTCCCTCATAGGCTATTTTTAGACCAAACCTCTTTTAAATAAATCTACCGAAAATGAGCATTAACTAGAGAAAAGACTTTTTTCAGAATTTTGTAGTTCGAAACTTTGTGATAAATAAAGCATTTGGTCCTATAGGAGCAATTGCTCTATTTACCACAGTAGTTTCACAAAGTGACTTTTACAAAGTCATCAATATGAGGGAATGTGTTATGGAGGTCACTTTAATAAGAGGTTAAAATATGGCCTAGGTGAGCCTTCTGGTTATAATGGCACACCTGGTGCCATAATAGCCCGAGGGCTTTAGCATGAGAGCTATTGTGACACCAGGTGTGCCATTATGACCAGAAGGCACACACAGGCCATATTTTGACCTTTTTATTGAATATCTTGCACTTTTTAATAGATCTAGATCCATATGCCACCTATCATTTCAATACAAACTTGATCTAGATCCCAACAAACCACAGAAATAGATCTAGAACTTCCGATGGACGACGTGAAATTATGACGTCACAACTGTCATTTTTGAATAACATAAACAAAATCAGGTAGATCTAGTACCGAACGATACAAACAAAGTAATTGATTTTTAATAGAACTTTACGATTGTATAAACTTTAGGATTGTCCAGTTCTAGAATACGATTTGATAACGACGTCAACCTATTTCTCCGGCCATGTTTGAATAGATCTAGATCTATGTTGCTAACATTAACGCATTGAACGTGAAAAAGATCGTTGACCGATTATGGATAATCGGCCCACCGGGCCATTATGGATCGGTCACATGACTCCGTATTGACAGTTTTCTACGGCAATTTTGTTACTATTTATAAGGGTATTCAATAAGTTCTACTAAAGACTATTTCTGAAAATTATCACTTTTGACTGCCCAGTAATTGTTGAGAAAAATAACAGGTTTTTCTTTTGTTTCTATAGCAACCAGAATTGCATTGTTGAATGGACCCATTTGAACACAAGCTATAGGTGACTAGCACATGAACTTTTAGAGACGATGTTTAATTTACTTATTCACGACTGTGCCAGGTGAGCTAGAAACACTGATACACTAAACACTGAACACTATGGTGGTCACTTTTTGGTCCCATCTAACAATACATTATTTATTAACACTAAAGGCTGGTATATTTCATGCTTTAAAGAAGCAGTATATCAAATGTATGTTAGATTTATGAAAGCTATTGTATGATTACCGTATACTATGATATGTAGCAAACAGCAGCTGGCTAAATGTAATGGCGTATGGAGTAGATGTGCTTTTTAGAGCTGTTTGGATTGTAATATCACTGTTGTATGTAATTTGACAAATTTTTACAACCATGGTACTTTAAGCATTTCTAATATGTATGTTATAATGGCATACCTGTTATCAAATATTAAGTGTAGGGTTTACAAACTAGATATCAAAACATAATGATAAACATTGTATACAACGTGAAATAGTACAACCTTTGTGTAACACAACATTGTATGTAAATCTGACCTTTACAGTAGGATATCTGTAACACTAAAGCATATTATATATACATGGGAAAGGCCACATACCCAGTGTTCTCAATAACAATGAGACAGCAGCCATAAATAATAGGTTCAAATCGGATTTTCAACGTGTAAAATTTGTAAAGAAATATGAAATGAAAGATGGAAGTTAGAAGCAATATATGCTCGACATAATAAAAAAGTTTAAGATGGAGAGAAAGCAGTGTTTCATTCTGCTTTGGCGGAAATGTGCAGAACATCACAGCCTTTCATAGTGATAGATAATTCTACTGGCCCCTTGACCGTTAGTTCTTCTAACGGTATGTTGTCACCAACTGCTGTGCCCAACAATTCCGCACTGACTTTAAGTATGTTGTTATTTGTAAGCAGAAGTTCAGCGTCACTGCCATCTACACTGACAGCCTCCACAGTTACATTGTCTGTCACCAATGGGGCTTCACATTTCTGGAAAAATATAAATTTGGGCATGTTTATTGTTGATAACCAGATCTAGGGATTAGTACAAACCACTGCAACTTGTAGGCTTAATACACACGCAGCACCAACGCTCGTGATTTGGTGCTTGTCCAGCTAAATTGATTCTTTTGTAATTAATAAATCAAATAAAGGTCATATCTCCAAAATTGTTCAATAAAGAGTTATGGTTCTGATGTAGTGGCCTTCCCCTCAAAGAAATCTACTTAGCTATGAAGTTTCATGTTGATACCTCTTATACTTTTCGAGTAATGAGCTACATTAAAATTTATGCAAGACGACATCAATGACAATGCCAAAAATTCAGTGATCACTATAGCTTGACTTTTGTTTGAAACAGATGAGCTGAAATTGATTTGCACCATGTATGAGAAAGGGATATAACTAAAATAGTGAAGGCAGAGTTATGGACCTTGTTCATGGTATTTTGTGTACACATGAAAGTCAATCTAATTCATAGTAGAATAGGGAGATATTGGCCAAGGAAGAATATATGAAAGAGGACAAGAGCACCGCAAGCGGGTGCCAACGCTCGTCTGTCATCATTGTCAAGATGAACATGCATACCAACAAGACCACCGCAAGCGGGTGCCAACGCTCATTTTCATATGTGTGGATAGGCCTTGTCAAGATGAACACGTATACCAAAATGAAGGTTGTAAATGAGAAATTGAAGAAGTTAAGGTAAATGTTAAGATTTCGGACGAAGACTATGACGACAAGTTCAACGCGGACGCTGGATTGGCTGTCTTTGTATTTCTATAATCCTCACACAATATTACTTCTTGGGAGTATTATTTATTACTAGCAAATATGAAAGTATAAGAATTGTCTAGTTTCGAAACCCTTCTGATAACAGAGCATTTGGTTGGTACTTTTAGCAAATGCTTTATTTATCATTATAGGTTCAAAAGTGGCTTTTACAGAGTGTGAGAAGGGACAGTTTTGAGGGAATGGATTATTATATGAATTTTCAATTATTTGATTACAGGAAATATCGATAAATCAGGCAGAATACAATTCCAGGTAATCCATGCTTGATAATAGTTGAAATGATCATTTAGAACACTACTTTTGGTGGAGCATGAAAATATGTAAAATCACCAATTGAATACAAACTAGGCAATCTAGGTGCATAACTCTGTTAATGTTGACTGTGATTGCAAGAAAATACAAAGGTGCAGTGTGCATGCTGATCATTAAATTTCAAAGAATGTAGCAGTAATGATTTATTATGTTTATCTATCATAACTAGTTCAATCAGTGGCTTTTACAGAGTGTCGGAAGATACAGATTTGAGGGAAAGGGTTATTATATGAAATGTCAATTATATGACTACAGGAAATTGAGATCAGACAGAATACAATTTCAAATAATTGATGCATGGTTAAATTGATTATTGAGAATATTACATTGGCTGAGCATGAAAATATGTAACACGACAAATTGCATTTAAACTAGTCCCGTACCTCCGTAAACGTTCACCGCAGATGGGTGAAAATGCAAAGGTGCACAAATGTGCATGCTGATCAATAAATTCAAAAGGTTGTAACTGTCTAGCACTAATGGTTCCAACATTACCTCACAATCCTATTTTTTTTTCATTTGTCACAATTTTTATCTCATAACTCTGTATGTTACATGTAGTTGGATTGAAAAACACAAGTGCAAAAAGGTACAGTAAAACCTCTCTATAACGACCACTGAATTATGTTATTTAGTAGGTGTTATGGACAGGTGGTTGCTTAAAACAAGGTGGAAGTAAAACAGAACCTCAGACCTGTTTACCCCTTGTATGCTGTATCAGTAGTTTTCAAAGGGACTGTCAGTAGTTTTTGGATGTCCATCAGTAGTTTTAACGTTTTACATAGTTTGCCTCATTAAAACACGTGTATACTTTTTAATTATCTCTTGTTCTGCTAATTTGTTTATACTTATCCTCCTGCTTAAGTATATATATATATTCAAAAGAAGAATACAGATAGTTAGACACTTCAGAAAAATAAATTATCCATATAGCAAATAGTGCTGATCCTGGTCAGTTCAGTTCCTGAGGAACCTATCTGATCTGGGTCCAGTGGAAATACACTGCTACGTAAACATGTAGTTATTATGTGACAAGCAAATTCTCAAGTGATATAACTTGTAATGTTGAATCCCTTGCTTGATGAATATTCATTTAAAAAATGTATACCTTCATGAATATTAATTGAATTGTATATAATGACCTAAGAAACAGGGGATTGGTCAGTGCAGAATCAATATGTTGCATTTATTATCATACATCAGGCATCTAGCAAACAGTAGTTGTCTGATCTGTATCTACTCTTTTTTCAAGAAAGTGTAAAATGGTGTATTTATCAAGCAAATGTTTATGCATTATTTACTAATCAAACAAAAACATGGTTCATGCAGAAATCTTAAGCAAATACTTCTGGGCTGTTTAAGGCCATATCCCCCAAATTTAAGGTCCAACAAGATCAGTGAGCTTACTTTAAGGTTTTACAGTCTTATCAGACTCATAAAAAAGTACAGCAAACTTAAACAAAGTAGCTTATAATGTCCTGTAGAACTAACAACATAGTTTGAATAGTAATATGTTCTGCTATAACACTGTTATCATAGGTCTTTGACCAAAGCAACACATGCACGACGTCTTTCTCTCTCTACAAGAAATAATCTCGGCAATCTGACAGTCGGGAAACATCATATTGAACAGTTTTGAAATAGATTTTCATTTGATTTATAGAAATAATGAGAAACTATGGTTTGAATTGTCCATAATAGTTCTGCTATCAAGCATATCAATAGATTGTTCGTTAGGGCAAAACTTGACATTGAGCTACATGGCTCGCATGCATGATGCAGAATTCAACATCAGGCTGGAGGTGGGTGGGGTATAGTCATTTCAGCAGTCGGCGGAGAAGAAATCTATTTGGGAATTGGCATGGCCGTACCCAGAATTATTTTGCTGGGGGGGGGGGGCCTAGTTGGGGTGGGCACGGGAGGGGTGTCCCCTCCCGGTAGTCGAATTTTTTTTAGTATGCCGCTTTGAATGATGCAATATCCTGCTATCTGAATCACTCTATTAAGATATAATTTTATGTTATAATATAGAAAATCGGCTCCCTTTTTACACCTGGATTTCAGTGTATAGATTTAAAGCATGATGAATGATCACCAATGTTTAATGCAGGGACTTCATACAAATTATACTAACACCAAAAGTTGTGATCAAGGCTAAAGTTTTTTTTTGCGATTGACAGACACGCATATGAACATGATTAAAGTTTTTTGCCATTGGCCAGACTCTGCATTATTCATCTCAGAACTAGCATCCGCTTATGTCTTTATTCTAAATGTGAAAATAACCCTGATCAAAACTACAAACATCAAATGTTACAGTTTACCAAGTGGGTCATGATGGCCCTTAATTATTCGCTCACCTGGTTATAACAGATTTATGCATATAATGAAAAAGACATTCCATTTTACAATAATATTTTGGCTGATTTTATAGCCCTTATTCGGGTATATTCCCAATAGCCAAAGGTGTGTTTTGTAACCCATATTTTTGGAGGAAAAATCCCAATCTCAAGTTACAAAACAAATCCATGAAAAAAACATTAAGAAACCTCGATTTATTCAGTACAATCGGCCTGGCGACGAAGATCATTTTTACTTTTTAATCATTCGAAATGTTCAGAGTTATTTTTTCATTACCAGTTACTGATCAATGTCAGTAAAACGCTTATTGGTCGAAGTGCATACTGCTTTTTGTAGCTATGCTATAGCGTCTTGAAACGTCATTCCCGTCGTCTTAATTTTGCGACAATGTTTCCTCGCTTAATTTATATACATGCCACATGCGGTATTTGTGGAAATGCAGCAATTTGCATTTTGACACGACTGGTTCCTGAACAATTTATTTGCTAAACACCAGTATAGCAAAAACTGGAACCAACTCGTGATTACGTAATTCGGGTGTTTTCCGCTGGGGGTTCCCCTGATTGGTCCATACTAAAATAGGCCAAGCGTGGATCACAGCATGACAGGTGGCCTGTCTGTGTAGATAACTAAAAGATAATCTCCCCGAGGTAGGAAAATATCAGTCACTAAAAATTGCCTTGGTACAATTCAAAACGGTAAATCTAGCTGAAAACTAAAAGGGGCCCATTAACAAAAATGGTATCTTGGCAGCCAGCTGGGGGGGGGGGGGGGGGGGGGGGGGGGGGGGGCGGGCCCCCTAGCCCCCCACCTGGGTTCGGGCCTGATTGGGGTAACTTGAAAAAAAGTTTGCCATACCAGTTATTGACTTTATCTGTTCCCGGTATTTTTGGAATCGCTGACCTTTCGCGTGTGACTTACTGCGACCGAGTTCGCCCATTTTACACAACTTTCACTTTCAACGGCTTTCTTACATATAGCGAGCAGAGTGTTTTGTACTTATTATCCTTACACTCTCTGATCCATGAATACTGCTAAATCCAATCTTGATTACACTTTCTGGCATGATTATGTTCATCGAGTGCATCCTATAATATCATTATTTTATTGAAATATTAATGGTTCAATTTTTTCCGCCGCTGTTAGTCGCCATGTGCTTTGCAGCATCCCATAAGGAGAAACAGGAAAGCTGCTCGCTGATTGGATAATATTAACTACATCCTATATCTACGTCACAGGTAACCCAGGACGCTTTTTAATGCCGAAAAAGATTATTTGCCGACATTTTCACAATAAATTGATTAATGATAGAGTGTTCAAATAACTTTTACTGAGCGGAAAGGTACTTCAATATCGGAAAAGTGCAAAAAGAGAGGAAAAATCCCAATTGAACAGATCCGTAGCAATTTCGTTCTTAAATGGTAGTGCTTAGTTTTCCATGCCAAAAGGTAGAAACTACGGCCAAAACGTAGCAGTAAACAGGTCTGGAACCTTGCTTTAAGCATCCACCTGCCTTTAACTGAAAAAACTTGATGTAATTTAGCGGTCATTATAGAGAGATTTTACTGTATATGCAGCTTAGTAAATTTCACCGAATATCAATGTAATAGTAATAGTGTTAAAGTTGTGTGTGAAAAAACTTTAAATTCTAATTTTTTCCGCATAAAAATCCAGGTCTGTAACTCTGCATGTGTTAGATGTGGTGCTATGTAAATACCAAGGTGCACAAGTACTGTCCATAAATTTCAAGTCTGCCTCTTTCTGATATGGCTTTCTGGACAAAATGCAGGACAAACGTTCATACCATACATACAGACATACATGTATGCATAGATATCTGCATAAATACATATTCATAAAAAGGGTTACAAAGCAATATTGTTAGGTGTTTGGTTATAAAGCTCTACTAATGTTAGAGATGTTAAGGGGTTTTTATGTATCAAAGAAATATATCAAACCTTTATGGTCGTAGTGCCTGTTGTGGACAGTGATGTCTGGTTCTGGTAGAAATTAACAGTTACATCTGTAATTTCTATGTTGTTATCTGTGTGACAGTCAACTTGTGTATTCTCGCGCCAGAGTGACACCTGTGCCTGTGCAGTTCCATCATGTACAACAATATTTTTCAACTGGACATTGTTGCCCGCCCTGGTCGAAATTGTTCTGACCTGCTCTTCCTGAAATGCATGGACAAAATACATGATGTATGGCTAGAGAAAAATCAAAGGGTTATAACCCGGCAGATGATAATAACTGATGCAATAGGTACGTCTTGCCCATGGATGTTCACTTGCTAGTATTAGTTACAAGGAAATTTGGCAGGGTGTACGGGCTGGTCTGACCGAGTTAGATCCCGTTTTTCCTCAGGTGTTAGCCGAAGGAAATACGTGATCTAACCCGGTCATACCAGCCCGTACACCCTGCCAAATTACGTGTAACGAATTTATTACCAGTCAAAGATCCGATTAACCTAATTTAAAAATGAACAACTCTTATGTTCGCTTACATTAGATCTCTAATTCTATGACGACATGACAAGGAAAACATAATGTCATCACAGAGCAAATACGACGTCGCCTCAGAGTAATTCCGAAAGAATCAGTCAAACTTCACTCGTAAATACGAAAGACCGGCGGTGACATTTCCACTTCAAGATTTCACACAATAGAATTCATGATTTCACGATTTCACAATTTCATGATTTCATGATTTCATGATTTCACGATTTCACGATTTCACGATTTCACGATTTCACGATTTCACTTCAAAATTTCAAAATTTCACGATTTCACGATTTCACAATTTCAAGATTTCACGACTTCACAATTTCTCGATTTCGCAATTTCAACCTCATGTAGAATCTTTTAGCCACGTGGCACGCTGACGTAATTAAGGCAACAGAGTGGCTCTCGCCCTTGAAATCAGGATGGCAATTTGAAATCCATAAATACACCTTTCTACGCCTTTGCAAACAGGCTAGACCCAGCTCAGACGACTCCTATAGGATTTAATCTTATTTAAAATCCATGATGTCATTATTTCTTACAGTTTATTATTAATTAAATTCTCCTCCAGTACAGTGTAATACAAACATAAGACAATGATTTAACACAATAAACACATGATTGGCAATTCTCATGCATGAATATTCATGCAGGAAAGGGTTAAATAATATTGATGGTGGACCTGAGGACAAGCTACATGCAAAATATGAAGGCCCTCGGCCCTACAGTTCTGGAAGGGAAGATCGTCATAGTTTTCCGCCGTTTCTTTCATCGTGGCTTTTACTTCAACATGTGCGTTTTGATGACGTCATAACAATTCAAATGGACTAAATGAAATCATGAAATCGTGAAATTGTGAAATCATGAAATTGTGAAATCGTGAAATTGTGAAATCGTGAAATTTTGAAGTGAAATCGTGAAATCGTGAAATTGTGAAATCGTGAAATTGTGAAATCGTGAAATTTTGAAGAGAAATCGTGAAATCGTGAAATTGTGAAATTGTGAAATCGTGAAATTGTGAAATTTTGAAGAGAAATCGTGAAATCGTGAAATTGTGAAATCGTGAAATTGTGAAATTGTGAAATAGTGAAATTGTGAAATCGTGAAATTGTGAAATTTTGAAGTGAAATCGTGAAATTGTGAAATCGTGAAATTGTGAAATCGTGAAATTTTGAAGTGAAATCGTGAAATTGTGAAATCATGAAATCGTGAAATCATGAAATTTTGAAGTGAAATCGTGAAATTGTGAAATCGTGAAATCGTGAAATTTTGAAGTGAAATCGTGAAATCGTGAAATTGTGAAATTGTGAAATCGTGAAATCATGAATTGCTTTGTATGAAAGCTTGAAATGGAAATGTCACCGCCGGTCTTTCGTACGTAAACGTTCGAGTTTAAACGATTACACGTTGTACTGAGAAGTTGATAGTGTCAAAGTGAGGAACATATCAGGAACAATTTTATACATTTATTTTTGATTATTTGGTTGTAATCTGTGCAGATTTAATAGAGTAAGGATGATGAAATTTCGAATAAACGCTAAAAACAAAAACAAAACAAATAAACGCCACGTGTCCAATTTGAATTCTGAAATATCTGAGGAAGCCTGAGGTACACCCCGGCAGTTTTTGGCAAACTGACCAATCAAATTCCAAGGATTTACTCTGACTGGTATTAATAAGAAGTTATTCCCTGTTTAATATTCATGCAAGACTTCTCCCAATATAGAGAAATCTTAAAATAATTTTTCATTCTGTTATTCAGAACATATTATTTGGTGGTTATTCCATAAGTGTCGTCTCTGAGCTGGAAGTTATAAGCAAACAGTGTAAACTCTGATCAGACATCTATTTATGGAGCTTCCTAATCTGGGTCTACTCTGTTCAAATGCAGATGCATTAAAAGGCAGTTCTATGAGATAGGGTAACAGTTCTGAATTTTGGTACAAGATTCTGCCCAGAATGAATTATAATATGCTATGACATTAGTTTTAAGATTTTTCATATGTAAATTAATAAGTTAGTTCATTGGTGATCTGAATGCCAACAGAACAGACCCTGATCAGAGGGCTGTTTAACCCATTCCCTCATATTGACGCCTATCAACGCCCTTGTAAAAGTTATTGTTTAAAACCATTGTAACTAGAAAATTGTGCCTGTAAGACACAGTGATGCCCCGTGTAGGTGCTTGCCTAGCTGCACGTAAAACTTCCAAGTCATTTGACATTGACCTTGGGCTTGTGGGCAGCATGGGCTGGGTGTGCAATCAAAGTATGGATTGTGTTTAATATGTATATGCAATTCCATGGCAATAAGTACAGTGGTTAGGGAGATATAAGACAATGAAAAAACTGTGACAAAAAACTGCATGTAAATGTGACAACCAACTGCACGTAAAATTTCCAAGTCATTTGACCTCGACCTTGGGCTTGCGGGCAGCATGTGTGGGATGCCAAATGATAGCACAGATGGTAATTGATGTGTATGTGAAGTTTCATGTGTATAAGTGTAGAAATTACTGACTTATAACACTTGAAACACTGACAACCAACTGCACCTAAAAGCGTGACACACAGACAGACAGACAGACGGACATGTGTAAAACATAATGCCCCCTGACTATCGTCAACGGGGGCATAATGAATAGAGCATTTGGTCCATAGGGGCAAATGCTTTGTTTATCAGAATCGATTCAAAACCACAATCCTGAAATAAACCTTTTTGCTAATGTTCCTTTTAATAAAACCTGTCCAAAGAGGTTTGAGACTATGGGGGAATGGGTTAGGGAGCCCACTTGTTGTGCCAAGCACTTTAACCCTTTCCCTGTTCTATGTTTTTCTCAAATTTCAATACCTACTGAATATTCATGGGCAAAATAGTTATAAAGAAATATGGAAGATGGAACAATGTAGACATTTTAGAAAGCAAAGACACAGATCTATCAAATTCTATTAGCAAACAGAGCAGACCCTGATCAGACGGCTCCTCTAGGAGCCGTCTGATCTGGGTCTTCTCTGTTTGCAAATGCGTGAAAACACGTTTATATGAGGGAAAGAGTTAAGAGATAATAATTTAATATAACTGTAAGCAAGTTGTGGCCACTAGAGTGTAGGCACTAATGATGTTCACAACTGACAGCAAAACTGACACCGAAGGATCACAACAGCGTATCCATAGCATATCGTAGCTCAGGCTTGCTTAATTAGAATGGATTTTAAAATGTACTAAATTAATAATTGATGCATAATTAAACTAGTTCTGTGCACAATTTTCTATGCAGGCTAGCTGCTGAAGAGCATTTGCTGCAGTGGGGAAAATGTAAGGTGTACCTCAGAAGTTGGAAGCTAATATGCATCTGTGGTTGTAAATAATACTGCGCAAGCTGTATTTAGATCAAACTGGAGCTGAAATTTAAACTAGCTTTGCATAATCCAGCTGAAAACTAGTAAATTGCAACCTTTCAGGGATATTGCATATCAAGTAAGATTTTAATCTAGCCTGTCCTACATATTATTGAGTCCCTGCTGGATATACTTCAGTAGCAAATCAAAATGCCACAACATAAACTGCTCTGTTAGTGATGCAATGTTTACAAAGTTATTCCTTAGACCTATAAATAATCAGAAATTATTTACTAATGTTAAATATTTTTATTACACCATTTATACTTTTACACCACAAATACGCTTCTCTATGCCTCTGAAAACAGTAAAGACCCAGATCAGACGGCTCCTGTAGGTGGCATCTCATCAGGGACTGCTATTTGCTTGTGTTATAGAGATATGACATGACTAAACATTTATGTGTGCAAGACCTATAACAAATTCATTTAACTAATATTTATGACATCATCAATTTTACATGACTAATAATGTAGGAAAGGGTTAATGCTCTATATTAAATAAATTAATATCCTCAAAACTGTTCATAATCAACTTTCATGTATTTATAAATTTTTGCATTATATAGAGACATGCAGTCACAAATGCTCATCTGTATATTAATACGGCAGTAAATCGGCATAATATGTCATACAGTCTTATTCTTAGAGTTATGACCCTTGGTCAGATATGAAATACTTCTTTATTACATAAAGGCCACAGCCAAGATTTAAGCTTTCCATGACAACTACAAGGCCAATGATGACACCGATATCTGGACGTCTTCCTTCAAAACATGCCAGCAGAGTAAGATCACATGATTTAAATACATCTCATAAGCTATTCATTTAACATGTAGGTTTATTTAACCTTTTCCTCCATAAATATGCCTTTCTATTCCTCTGTATAAGTCGCCTGTTGAAACCATTTTGATAAATGTGGCATTTGCTCCTATAGTTGCAAATGCTCTGTTTATCACAATGGTTCCAAACTACAAAATTCTAAAAAACAAGATGTGTTTGTGAAACACTATGCCCCCTCATATATTTGACCTCTGACCTTGAAGGATGACCTTGACATGTCACCCCTCAAAATGTGCAGCCTCATGAGATACACAAGCATGCCAAATATCAAGTCTCTACTGGTCAAAAAGTTATGGCCAATGTTAAAGTCGGTGATTTGACCCATATATTTGACCTCTGACCTTGAAGGATGACCTTGACATGTCACCCCTCAAAATGTGCGGCTTTATGAGATACATATGCATGCCAAATATCAAGTCTCTATCTGTACTGGCTCAAAAGTTATGACCAATGTTGAAGTTGCTGACAGACAAATGGACAAACAGGCAGACAGGGCAAAAACAATATGCCCCCTGACTATCGTCAATGGGGGCAATAAAAAATCTGTTTCTCTAGTTCATGCTTTTTTTGGGGTAGATTTATTCAAAGTCACGACAGGAGCAGCTGGTGGGTGAACAATTGTCTCGCAGGCTTTGCGTTGAGCATCGTTGACGTCAATCCCACCAGCTAAGAATACCTTTGTGGCTCTTGTAGCCACCAAGTAGGTGGGGTGTTCGTCCGTCTTAACGATAACTTCCCTTAGCATGACAACATTGTCAATCTTCAACCTAGGGAATTTTGATGGATCATAGCATACCAGTCTGATCGACGTCTCCCCGTCACAAATGGCTACGGTCAGGGCTTGTTTGCTTGAGCCATCTGGCCCAGTGTAGGAAACAGGGTTTGCTGAGGCACAAACCCTGGCCCTTATGGACTGGCCATAAGGGCCACCTCCTTTTGTCAAAATGTTCTGTATGCTCATCTGCAACAGTAAAGAACATTGTTTTTTAAGATCTGTTATTTAAAATATGATGCATGGTATATTGATAACCCATTACCTTACATGTATATACTCATTTTTGATTCAGCCTCTATGAAATAACGTACTTGAGTGAATAAGTTAATGGAATAAAATAAAGTTCCACATCTTGTAACTCTGAAATCATTGCAAAACCTAACCTTTCCCCTGTTCTCTGTTTATTCCAAATTTCAATACCGAATACAGAATATTAATAGACAATATAGTTACAATGAAATATGGAAGATGACATAGAAGCCATTTTTGAAACTTAAGAAAGAGATATAACCATTAGTAAACAGAGCAGACCCTGATCAGATACCTTCTATCGGAGACATCTGATCAGGGTCTATGCTGTTTGCAAATGTCCAAAAACATGTAGATGAGGGAAAGGGTTAACCCATCATGCCATAGTATAGAATTTAAACTATAGATGAAATTTCAATATGTACCGTATAACAGGTTATTTTTACCTGCTGCTAATTTTTACTTATTTTTGCGACCAAAGTCATTTTCGTAAAAATGTTCCTCATATATTTTCGCCGCGTAAACTCCGGTAAAAGGATCTAGTATCTAGCATTTGAATTTAACCGCAAGCATGGTAATCTTATCAAAGTCACCCTATTCTTCCGATACACTAGCGCGACGTGTTATTGTCAATACCTATGCATGTAGTGTACAGGTGTTTCAGTGCATTGGGTAATAGGCTATCAGCATCAACACAAAATATGAAGAAACAACACATTATCTGACAAACGTTTCTATGGGCCGAAATCGAAACATACAAGGGAGATGAGACAGACATCCAATCAGATGCATGGTTACTAACTGATTACGAAACACTCGGAACACCTCGGCTATTTCTATCGAAATAAGACCTATATTCCGAACTCTGACGGAATACGGCGAGTAGTTACGATTGATTACGAAATTGTAGCTGGTTTCAGTCACTTACTGAATTTGTCAGATAAAGCGGGGTACCATTACGGCATCAGTTTCGTCCCTATTGCTATGGCGCTCATAACGTATATTTTATTTACCAACTTCATTTCTGCGGCAGTGGCAGAACACTGGACCAGAACAAACATTGGGGTAAATGTGTACATGTAGTACAACATAGTCAATTACGTTAATTATGTTGTTTGATGCCCATGGCGATAGCCGGTACATGTGTTTGCTGCACAGTTACCGTGGTAGGTGTGAACACTCGTCAAACTGCAACATACAGTTGACTTTGTATTAACCAAACTATTGTGAATTTTTGATGATGTAAACTTTTGATGAGCTAATTTTTTACGTGTCTTCATAGATTCGTAAAAATAAAAATCTTATAAAATCAAATCATGTGTTTTTACCCCAAAACCGTAAACTTTTACAGCAGTAAAAATTACCCATTATACGGTATATGGTCAACTCTGACATGGCATTTCGTACGGGAGCTGCCTGATCTGAGTCTTCTTAGATGCAGTGCTAAGCGTTAAAAGACATGACATTGTGTATGAACTGTATTTATTAAGGCCTCTTTTAGCTTATGTTGTGCCATAGCAGTTGGCTAACTTTGTAGTTCAAGGTCTATTCTTCTATTATTCTTTTATTTGCCAAAGCAATTGTAAAAAGTATCTCTGTGAATTGGTTGCAGATCATGAAAATGTAAGTTTTATTTGTCTTGTGGTGCAGTACTTCAGCTCCAGACAAATAAACTCTGGTTACATGATTTATGAAAATTGCATGCCTGAATGGGAATTATCTAGGAGCTAAAATCATAAATGGCAGTTGTTACTGTGTCCAAATAGGACAAGCCATGAATTATACAACAACAGTTTATTTACATAAATCTATTTAGTTATGCATGTACAATACATTTCTGAAGACTACAAATGTAATAAATTGTAAACTTTGGCAAACATATCTACATCAAAGATACCCATTCATTGTATACATTCCAAAAACACAGGCTTACGATCAACCAATTCATTGTATACATTCCAAAAACACAGGCTTATGATCAGAAAAGTATGATTCCAAGGTGCCATATCTTCCGAGCCTGTCTACAGGCAAATTACAATAAATATGATCTAAGCAACTGTTGTAGTCTGTAGTCACAGTGTTTACCAGCTGCTTACAACCCAGGCTGTTATGAAAAAGCTGTGCAATAGCTCTATTCTGTGTATACTCATAGTTGAAGTCACCCATTAAAATAAGTCTATTAGATAGGGTTGCTGTACTGAACTCTCTTGCCAGAGTCACACGGATGGTTGTAATGAAATCCACAAAATTTGATAGACTAGAACACTTTGGCGGGCAGTAACAAAATCCAATTACTATTTCACTGTCTAGTCCTAGCAATGCACATTCAAAACCAGAGCATGTGAAGCAATTACATTTTTGGATATTGAGGTTTTCCTTGACATAAATAGCTAACCCATGAGGAGCCTGATCATATGAAGATGCGCAGTGTCTGAAACCTGTTATCTTGTAGATATCAGGCAATGGGCAAGACAATCTGGTTTCTGCAAACCCAATTATGTCTGAATGCAGCATGTTATGCTCATTGCTAATATCAAGGATATGTTTTCTCAGAGATCTGCAGTTCTGAAAACAGAATGTTTTTATATTTATGCTTGACTGAGACAAAACTGGCAATAAGTCTGGTAAACATCTCAGAGTTCTAAGTCTGCACATTTCAGCCTCTACAGCTGCAGAAACACTTATTTTGGTAGAATTCAGTTCTTTGATATGTACGCCAGATATGTTTGTCACTCTACTTAGGCCTACATAATGGATATGGTCAATCTTCCTATTTCCGAAATGAATCACAGCCCCTGTAACTGTCGAGCCTTGGGCTTTATGGATTGTTTTTCCAGAGGACAAACATAAAGGAAATTGGCGATGCACTATCATGTAAGATTTGTGATACTTAAATATGAACTTCCTGGTTGTTTCCAGAATTGGAGTCCAGGTAGATTCAACAGAGCTGTTGAACAAATGTTTATACTTCAAACGCCACCTTTTACCAATACTGTTGCTTTCAAATAAAACCCATACAATGCTACATCTAGTTGAGTTCTCTACTCTAAAGTCAAACTTTTTTACAATACCTGGAGCACCATTTGTTAAGCCATCATGAGTATCTATGTTTAAGCACAGTTCAACTGGAAGTCCAATGCCAAGAACAAGATTTTTCTGCAAACCCATTGTTTTACTATGATCTGAGGGCAATCGAGATAGAATCACCTGGACAATAGGCTTAGAAATGTTACCAGACACTGAATCTACTGCCTCAATATTAATTTTATCACAGTCTGGCACAACAGACAGGACATCCATATTGTGTGTGTTTACATGAGCCCGGGTACAAAACAACTGTGGTAAATGTTTCACCTCTTCAGCTGTTGGCATCAATTTTTCAGTTGTCCTATTTTCTAGGACTTCTAAATCTTCAGGTGTATGTTTACCTTCTCTTAATCGATTCAGAAGGTTGACAAAAGCAATATCATCTTTCTGTCTCATCACTATGGTCAACTCAAAGAAATCGAACAAGTCAATCCACAAGTTCGTAGCCATACACTGCATGTCTGGCCTGTTATAATCTTGCGAAAAAAGCCATGAATCAAGCACTGGTTTTAATTGATACAAATCACCCACTGCAAGAACACTTATTCCTCCAAATGGCAAAGTACATCCTTTAATTTCTTGCAATCGCAAATTGATGAAGTTGAACATGCCTCTGCCAACCATAGAAATTTCATTAATTATTACAAGCTTCAAATCATGGTAGTGAGCTTGCATGGTATTCAATTGTTGCATATCAAGGGGTTTAAATCGGAAACCCTGACTTGCAGGAATGTAAAATGCAGAATGTACTGTACTACCACCAATATTATGTGCAGCTTTCCCGGTCGGAGCGCATAGTAGCAATTTCAATGACGATGGGTTTTCACAATGCTGATGGTTGAAATATTTCAACACAGCCTGATATATAGCTCGTATTAGTACAGACTTGCCACAACCAGCACCACCTGACAAAAATATATGAAATGGTGAAGATGAACTTTTAACCTTGTGGAGAATATGGTAAAAGAATTGTTTTTGTTCTGTGTTCAGAACCCTGACATTTTCCAAGTACTTCTCGGTATCCCATTCCTGCATTGGCATACCCTCACTAATAACACGCTTTCTACTTATTCCCATATCTTCACCCAAATCATAATCTTCATCAGCACCTTCTGCACTTCCTGGATCAAAACAACCCAAGTCTGCTAATGTGGATGTGCCTTGTTCAGCATCCATCATGTCTTGATGCTGAGCTTCTTGATTTATTATTGCAGCTAAATTGTCAGTGTCAATGTCAGTTACAGTATCCTCAAATATATTTCCACCTGCTCTTTGGAATTTTCCTTCAATTATACTCAACTCGTCTACTTTAGCATTATAGCATTCTTCATAATTCTGGAAGCCATCAAGAAGATCAACATCTTCATTACGCCAGTGAGTATAAAGCATTAACTTTTCACGAAAGTGCTCTTCTTTGTCATTTGTTTTTGGTGTACAATGACTGTAAATGACCTTCTGTTTCTTTCTTCTCCTTACCTGTGTGCCACATGGAAATATAACAACACTGCCTTCATCTTCTACATCGATGTCTTCTTCCAGATCATCATCTTGATCAACAAGGTATTCATTCTCTGGCAGTTCAACATTACCTACACTGGTGGAATTGCCCTTTCTGTGAGATGGCACTAAGTCATACCATGAAGCAAAATCTGCATAACATAGAAATTCAAGACTTTTTGGTCTCCTTTTGTATCTTTTAAGTACATTGTCCATCTCAGTTTGCTTCGAATTGGCAGGAAGTTCTTTCAAGTCAGAGACTGATTTTTAGAAGTGTTGTCCTGCTTTCTGGTCTGTTCGTATCAACATAGATTGCATCTCGTGTGGCCTTTCTGAGAGGTATTTGCAATAGCAAGAAAACTGCTTCTTGAGCACCGATTTCAACACTTGACAGAAACTGGTTACCTATCCTCCTGACACGTTGCCGTATATCACTGTCACACTCCTGTGCTTCAGCACTTGCAGCTTGGAGTAGATTCGAAAGACCACGTTGTCCTTTAGAAATGTATGACACTATGTATGAAACACAGGAATAAGGATCTAGGATGTACTGTATATCCATATTAGCCTCCCAAGATATCAACAATATAGCATTGTAGCTGTTTATTCTGACTTCATTCACTGAGCGTTTCAAGAAGACCTTCGGTCTAGAGAGTGTAGATCGAATGGCCAGAATGTATGTGTCATAATCCATCTCCAGCAATGAAAGGAAAGTGTCAAAATCAATATCCGTTTCATCTTGCTTTAGCTCATTAAGAGTGGAGACAATGTGTTCATACTTTCCAGTGTAAAAAGCAACATCTTGCAGAAGCACGCATGTCAAAGGCATAGGAGGTATTGGAAAATTGAAGCGACAAACTGACTTGCCCTTCTTTCTGCATGTGCGTGCATGACGGTGTGTCTGGTAATTTATCAATGCTGGCATTGTGTTATCTTTCAAGCATGTAACATATTTGCTAACAAATGCTGACACATCACTGTCTGAAGTACACCATGCACTGGGGCATTTTTTACCCATATAACCATGTGAATATGTGGTGATCCACGTTGTTGGAACTCTACTCGATAGAAGTAATCAAGAATATCTCCAACTGGATGCGATGAATGTTGTAACACATGCCTTATGAAATTCTGCACTCTGTGATGAAAATATCTTGCGCATGTTACAGGATCAGACTTAATCAAATGACATTTATCCTGCCATGAAAGGTCTTCTATATCCTGTGGTGTCAGTTGTTTGTTTTGAACAAGTTTTGAAAGTGACACTAGTAAAGGGACCCATTTGGTTTCTGCTGCTGAGAAAGAACAGAACCACGTTGGAATTCCCAACTGCCTTATCATAGCAAAGACATCCTGTTTTGCAGACTCCCAGTATGGTGGTGAACCACGCAGTGTTCTAAGAACTATATAACCATCATCTTGCATAGTAAGCTTCTCAACAAACCCTGGCTTCAATATATCGCCCGCTGTGAACAAATGATTCTTTGTTTTGCATTTTCTGACAGCAAGCAAGACTTTATCCCTTATCTGCTTAATTTGAAGTCTTTTCAGTTTGAAAAAAATATTTGGGACACAAAGTGCTACACGTCTGTCTACACTGCGAAGTTCCCACTTGCATATTTCACTGTAATGCAAAGGAACAACACGGCTTCCATTTTCGATACGTTGTTGTCCACAGAAAATGGTTGGGAAAGAAAACACCTCTGAATGAAAATCTAGGAAAATACCAATAGGGGAATTGTTCTCACCAGGTGCAACAGACATTACTTGATTGAACTCTCTGAAGTCTGCAGACTGCAAGAATGTGTCTAGATTCCCAGTAGGTCTCTCGCTAAAACTATCATGCTCTGACCAACCATCCTCTGATCTACAGTTATCATCACTTTCACCAAATGCATCTTGTGAATCAGACTGCAATATTTGTTGCTGATGTTGCAGCCATGTGTCATTAACTACTATTCCTTCATTTCTAAATAATAAGCTATTAGTAACCAGCCATTTAGCTGCATTGTATACTTTATTAGGTCTGATATTTTCAAAAGCAACATGGTGCTTGTATGACAATCTTCTTTTTAATTTAAGCATAATAGTTTGATTTTCATCTATCATTCTCGGCAATGACTTAATTGTTCCACTTACATCTGCTGGCACATTCACAACATTTCCCTTCAAACTAACTTGCCCACCCATAGGCATTTCCCTAAGCTGCATGAAAGGAATTCTGGGTGACACGAGTCTTTCCTCAAGACTGGAAATCTGTAGCTCTTTCGGTATAACTGGAAATTTCAAGCCATTGTGCAGCCATAATTTGGGGGTTTTACCTTGCCTTACAGTGTCCCAACATGTTTGGCATATCCATTCTACGTTACCTACACTTTTATACTGTGTGCTGTAAGGTGCTATCAGCATTTGCTTTGTACTGGGCAATTTTGAAACGTTCTTTACATTATGTGAGAAAAATGTCAGGGTACAACAAGTACAAACAAAGTCCGGCCCGGAAGAAACCAACTTGTGAAATGATTTAATAATATCAATATCATCTCTACCAGGAGTTTCTGTGACTGAACAACTAGTAACACACCGTAACTGCTCTTGCCCATCATCACCAGTGTCAATGTCATACATGTAAGTGGAAAGCCTCTTTTTTTTAATTTGGTGTATTTTAAACCCACCTCTGTCATCAAGAATTTCCACTCTAATAGAGGCCTTTTTTTTTCTCAATGTAAACATGTGCAAGTCAAACTGAACTCTTCGGGTATCATTTTGTGTTGATGATAACAGTGACCGAAAAAACCTGCACAAATCACACACTGACTGCACAAAGCCAAACACACAATTACCATCTGGACAGCACATACCAGTATTACTGCGAGAATGGCTATCAAACACATAGAACTTTGAATTTTCCATGTATATACCAAATGACATTCCATTAAATATCAGTATTATATTTTTTACAATACATGTAGCTTTGGACAATGCAAATTCAAGAGAATGGAAAATCTCAACACAATCGGGAGGTATACAGTCATCCATCAGTCCTGTGATCATTCCTTTATGTGTATAAAACACTGTGTGCCCTTTGTATGTAATACATTTTGGTAAAGCTGCTGGATCTATCAAACCAGACGTATCCTGATTATTGTTAATAGCACAATGCAGGCTACTACCAGCAAACAAAACATCATTCAGGTCTTCTGTCTGCAACAAAGTGCATGGTTTGACATATCGGATCGCAATCATTAACATAAGGCAAGTTGGAACACACTGTCTACCTCTTGCTTCCATGGGTAACTGTTCAGAGGCCTGATGAACGTCTGCTGCACAGACCAATGTATATATGTTAGCAGAGTCATATAAGGGAGAAGGTACAGATGTTCCATTCAAACTTACAGAGTGCTCTTTTCTTTCAGCATGATTCCCATCTCTAGAACATTTTAAACGTTTAACTTGCTCTTGTTTACTTGTTTCACAGTCAATAGCACACAACTTTCTCTTCCGAACTTTGTGTACTTCAAACCCACCATTGTCATCAAGAATTTCGACTCTATGAAGTGGTGTTTGCTTAGCCTTTTTTCTCAAGGAAAACATGTGCAAGTCAAACTGTACCCTTGTCCTCTTATCATTTGTTGATGCTAACAGTGACCGAAGGAAACCACACAAATCAGGTATAGACTGCACAATGCCAAGCACACAATTACCATCTGGACAGCACATACCAGTATTACTGCGAGAATGGCTATCAAACACATAAAACTGTGAATTTTGCATGTATATACCCACTGACATTCCATCAAATATCAGTATCATGTTTTTAACAGTACATGTAGCTTTGGACAATGCAAATTCAAGAGTATGGAAAATATCAGCACAATCTGGAGGTATACAGTCATCCATCACTCTTGTGATCATTCCTTCATTAGTGAAAAACACTGTGTGCCCTTTATATGTAATGCATTTTGGTAAAGTTGCTGGATCTATCAAACCTGAAACACCCCCAATATTGTTAAGCGCACAATACAGGTAACTACCAGCATACAAAACATCATTCAGATCTACTGTTTGTAATAACTTGCATGGCTTGACATAGCGAATTCCAATCATGAACATGAGGCAAGTTGGAATACACTGTCTACCTCTTGCTTCTACTGGTAACCATTCTGAAGCCTGATGGAAGTCTGCTGCACATACCATGGAATACATGTTGGAAGTCTTTAAAGAGACACTCAGAAATGATTTATTACATTTACTTGTGTATCAGGTTGCAGTAACAATAATTCTTTTAAACTTCTACAATATCTGTGTCGTCATATCACTACACACATATACAACCATGATATAGATAATGATACAAGTAACTTAGTTACTGCTCAATCCATGCATCTTTCAATTCCATGTTTAGTAGCAATTGTTCAATCCATGTTTCAAATCCATGATTTATATCCAATGTTCAATCCATTGTTCTATCCATGTATTTTTCAAATCCATGATTTATCAATCCATGTGCTTCATATCCATGATTTACAAAACTCATATTTCAATTCAAAGTTGTTTCAATGTCAGTACCAGTTATGGCAATATATAGAATATGGAGATAGATGATAGCTAGTTATGTATCAGCCTGCATAGTAGAAGTTAGCTGCAGGGTAGTACAGAGACTTATTAAGCCAGCATCCCTCATACATTCACCAAATCCGAGAAGCCGATACAAAACATTAAACTTTCCACGATTAACAACTTGCTAGACCGGAAAAGCATTCATCAACTCAATAAAAACAGCATCCCTCGTTCACCAAATCTGAGTAGCTGATACACAACATTCAATCACTGTCTATGCCATTTCTACGATCAATAACTTACTAAAACATGTTTAACCTTTAGAAGCACAAATGTGTAATGATCAGCGCAATCGTTGTTGTTGTTGTTGTACAGTATTTCCCTCCAATGTCTGGAGAACCGTGACGTGTTTCGTCCCGTAGATATTCAGAGTGTGGAATTGAAATTTTAAGAATTTTAAGAAAAATGCACCCCACCACTTTCTAGTACTTGATCTCACTGGAGTATACGTGAAAGGGTTACATCGTTACATCCCTGTCTACTACACACTGGACATTTTGCCTACCCAATCATACAAACTGGGCGAAATGGAGGGGGACGGTTAAACCTTCATTTAAAAAGCGCACGAGGACACGTAAATTCTTTGTCTATACAAAACAATATGCCCGCACTGACTCAATGCTTTAGCCTTTACGAACTACATCCCTGTAGATGTTGACTACGCACCTGACACGCTTTAGCGGGATTCGTGTCAACCACCCATAGAACTGACACAATTTCTAATAAGTTCTTGTTTCGAAACGTAAAATACGACTATTAATACAAGTACATGTACTTTATTTCATTACATACTGGATAAGTAACGAAACAAAGGCGACTACGAACTGATTTCAATAAATGGTTACTTACTGCGTAGTTTAGATGGCTCTTCGTGTAAACAAGATGGCGACTTCTGGAAAATGTGCGCGTAGAAATATTATCAACAGCCTTCAAATCAAATTAAAAAAAACACGAAGTATTAATGTATTTCAATCAGTTGAATGCAAAATATTGCAAAATGACGCTGAGTATACTTTTATGGATGAAATGATGTTCAGTTATTTGATATTCACAGGATAGTTTGGGAACTATTTTACAACGCGAGCGAATAATAATTATACCAAAAATCGAAGAGACGTCAAATGGTATTAAGGTCATATTTACATATATGTAAATTAAACTTCTATTTGACTGCGTATAAATAACAATTTCCAAAAGTATATATATAACCTTAACAACAATCGCAAAATCCTTCATGAGTGTGCATCTAAGTCATGCAGAATATCGCAAATTAAATCAAAAGCCAAGAAGGCTAAAATTATTTGTAATTGTGGCGAGAGTTGAGAACTATATTACAACGCGATAGAAAAATAATTATACCAAAAAAACGAGGTGTGTTAAACAGGCACTAGAGCTCGAAAGTGTGGTAACACTGGGTGGGCTATCGCCCCCCCCCCCCCAAAAAAAAATAAATAAAATAGATGCAGGTGTCCATCCCCGTTGCTGGTAATAAACAACGGGCATTACCTCAGGGGAGAAAAATGGACAGACAAACATATGAGGTCACAATAGCCCTTCAAAGCATTTGCTCAGTTTACTGGTGCAGATGTTGAAACATCTTAACTGACGGATGGAGAGACAGCTGCGATCACAATAACTCTTCCAAAGCACTTGATCATATGGAGATTTTGAAAATAAAGAAACATAGATAGGGATTCCACTTGCTCAGGTGGAGATTTTGAAAAATCTTGACGGTCGGACATACAGACAAATGCGATCACAACTGTTCTGGAGCACTTGCCATGACACACAGACAAATGCGACCGCAATAGCTCTTCCGGAGCACTTGAAATCATGGAAAGAGATGCGATCACAATACATGTAGCTCTTCTGAGACACTTGTCATGACACAAAGACAGGTGCGATCAAATTAGCTCTTCCAGGGTATTAGTCATAACATACAGACAGATGCGATCACAAAAGCTCTTTTGGAGCACTTGTTATAACATAAGGACAGATGCGATCACGATAGCACTTCCATAGTACTAGTCATAACATAAAGACCGGCGTGATCAAATTAGCTCTTCCAGAGTACATGTATTAGCCATAACATACAGACAGATGCGATCACAAAAGCTCTCTTGGAACACTTGTCATGATATAAAGACAGATGCGATCACGATATCTCTTCCATAGTACTAGTCATAACATAAAGACCGGTGCGATCACAACATCTCTTCCGGAACACTTGCTCAGTTGGATATTTTGAAAGACTTTGATGGGCGAACAGAAAGACAGACGCAATAGCACAATAGCTCTTCCAAGGCACTTGCTCAGGCGAGCCATTGGAAATATTGACATACTGACAGACGAGAAAAGACAATAGTTTTTCCAGAGCACTTGGTCGTGTGAGCTGGTGGAGATTTTAAATATTGACTGACGGATGGAGATACAAATGTGGTCAAAATAGCTCTTCCAGACCATTTGTTGAGATGAAGATGTTGAAAAATATTGATGGCCGGACAGCACTGCAGACATGTGCAACCACAATACATGTAGCTCTCCCAGAGCACTCATTCGGGTGAGCTAAAACCATTAACGTTACTATGCTAAGTGTAACACGTCTTTCTCAGTTGACAAATATGGTTGTATAATGAGACTGATAGGCAGAGCATTCAGAACCTGTTTATTGTCATTATACAACTACAGTAAAACCTCGATTATCCGAATTTTCGGTATAGAAGAATTTAGACCCTTTTAGGCAGGTGGCTGCTTAATGCATGGTGAAAGTCATGCAGAAAGCTCCTAGAGGACCTAGAGGAGCTTTCTGCATGACTTTCACCGTGCATTTAGCTGCCACCTGTCTAAAATATCGATAATAATACGTTATTTTAGTGTTCGAATAATCGAAGTTTTACTGTATATTAAGAAACTATCTGGCCAAAGCATCGACTAACATGATAGTTGTAGTCCTCCCGTTTACATTGCTTGGGCCCGTTCAGTGCGGTACACGTGTCATTAACCCTTTCGGCGACACATTTCTCATTGTCGTCGGCAAACCAATTTTGTTAAATCCTTCGGTAAAATAATGATATTAGATAAACAAATGCAAATTTCAAAGGAATAAAGTACATATATAGAAATATAGTTTGAGACAAAAAGTGAAATCCCTGATCAGACGCCGTCTTGAAAAGGCGGCGTCTGATCTGGGACTTCACTATTCGTCGTTGTGCATTTTTGCGACATTGGCGATGAAAGGGTTAATGCAGTTTTCAAACGGTGTAGAAGCCGTCTGATCAGGATCTTCTCTGTTTGTCTATGGCAAGACATAAATCTGATTCTACACTTTCTGCATTGGTTAAAAAAGCTTATATAGTAACGTTTTACATGACTTTCGACCTGCATTAAGCAATTAGCTGCTTTTAAAGACCACGATTGGTTATAATAATAATAATAATAATAATAATAATAATAATAATAAAGACTTTATATAAGGAGGGAACACATTTGGTCAAACCAATCTTCCATAATTATGGCCCTCTCAACACAAAACATTTAACAAAATTGGTAATATAAAAATATTAAACCATATCTGAACAACATGCACGTCACATCTTAAAGACATTTTAGGATATAACGTCCACATTCAATTTTACCAGAAAATGAAATTTTCAAAACTATACTATTTTTTGTATAAATTGCTTCAGAAATTAGCGACTATTATGTTCCTTGCCTTTTTGGCACTGAAAAAAAATGCTTTGGCACAATTTTGATGACTAGAAAATCCTTATTTTAAGCATTATTTGCATTTTTATCCAAAATTTATCTGAAAAGGTCAAAATATTGCAAAAGTTAGCACGGTGACCAGCCCCCCCCCCCCCCCCCCACACACACCCCTCATTTTTAAATCCAGTCTTTCTAAAATAATATCTAAATACTTGAATTGCTCTGATCTAATATTTCGACCACTAAGGGCCTTTTTCAAAGATTATCATGTCAAAATACACGCCACAATTGTGTTACATGCATTCAGCCATAAAATCAGAGAGAATAATGTTGATCCAGCGTCATGGTGACATTGGGTTGTTATTTAATTTTCTTCATTGTAAAATAATATCCACACTGAAATAATAATGTTTTTATTGTTAGAATTTTATAAATGTAAAAAGTATGCATAATTTTCAAAACTTTTTATAAGAAAATTTCTTGTCATTATAAGTCAAATAGACAATAGACAATTAGGTGAATATTTTTATCTAAACAAAAGGATCACAAAGCAATTGATACTTTAATGTTATCTGGTCAGTAAACTGGGCGTTATCTGGTCAGTAAACTGGGCATTTCCATACACTTACGAATGTTTAATTGGTAGATGTCTTTTCCTGAAATAGTTATCATGACAACAAAAAACGAGCATGGTAACCCCAAAATCTGTTCATTCTTTTGTGTTTAAATTGCCATAAAACGTATTTCAGCAAAGTTTCATCAAATTCTTATTTGAATTTCATATGGACGCATATCTCTAAGAAAAAATATATGTAGAATCTACATGTAGTTGCAACCTTTTCAACATAGATAAAACAAGCAGACTTTGACGAGGTAGCTGCCAGGTGTCCTCGTCCAGATCGTAGATGCTTACAAATATTAAGATCCTAAGAGTAGCTACAATGAAAATAGATTGGACCCGGATGAGAGGCCGAGAACTCGCCGTCCCATCCAGACTCAATATGTTTGGCATTCAATCATTTTTATGAACCCTTGATAGAAAGTTGAGGTTATATATTCAGTGGTTGCTATAGAGAGTTTCTTCTGTACATACTGATACATTTTCTAACAAAATATACCACCGAAAAATTGTATAGGTAAGGATAATGTTGCAGTTTCAAATTTCAAAGTGGGAAATGGAATGTACCTTACATTACGGTATTACATGTATAGTAAAACCCCTCTAATGCGACCACTTAATGAATAAACATGGTTGTCTTTATAAGCAGGTGGTTGCTTAATGCAGGACGAAAGTTAAGCAGAAAGCTCCTATTGGAGCTTTCTTCATAACTTTCGCCCTGCATTAAGCTACCACCTGCCTTTGCCACTGTGACTTATGCCCCTTTTTGCTGGTCGCATGAGAGGGGTTTAATTGTAGTTTTCTGTAACTACCATAGTATTAAGATACACTGTTCGCAATAGAATGATCATACAGTAAAACCTCTATAACGGCCACTAAATTGTGTTAATTTGTTGGTATTTTGGGCAGGTGGTTGCTTTAGGCAAAGTGAAAGTAAAACAGAACGCTCCTATAGGAGCGTTCTGTTTTACTTTCACATTGCTTTAAGCATCCACCTGCCTTTAACACAAATTACTTGATTTAATTTAGTGGTCGTTATAGAGAGGTTTTACTGTACATGTATTTTGTTGTACAACAAAAGTTATTAGTATCGACGGAAACTGTTTGTTTTGGTTAACAGGGGCAGTTTTCGATATGATTCTAAATTGACAATCACTTTACTCCATAAAAATGCTTTTTACCGTCTTGGGAAACAAACTAGACCCAGATTCAACGTCCCCTGTAGGAGCCGTTTAATCAGGGTCTGGTCTATTTGCTTATGAAATTAAACTAGATATGTCTCTACGGTTTCTGTCTTGGCCAAGAATTCCTGTGTTCATATGATATAAAAAGATAATGTAATACATATGCTTGATGTCATCAATTCTTACATGGATATTCAAGGAGTTAAGATTCGGCTCTTTATACGCTAGAGGAGAATTTGTAACAACAGTAAAAACTCGATATTACGAAATTTTAGAAATGAAGAATTTATGTAGACAGGTGGCTGCTTAACCCATTCCCTCATACTGACGACTTTTGACGACGCTGTAAAAGTCACTTTGTGAAACCATTGTGATAAATAGAGCATTAATTTTGCTCCTATAGGAGCAAATGCTCTATTTATTACAATGATTTCAAACTACCAAATTCTAAAATTTTCAGTTTCTCTAGTTAATGCTCCTTTTCGGTAGATTTATTCAAAGAGGTTGTATCTAAAAATAGCATATGAGGTAATGTGTTAAATCAGGACGAAAGTCATGCAGAAAGTCCTGCATTAAGCTACCACATGTGTTAAATATCAATAATGGTATGTAGTTGAGTGTTCGAATAATCGAATTTTCACTATAAATGTCAAGCATCTGGATACAGAGAAATCGCCTGTTTACTCAGCGTCATATCAGGATCCAAACTGTCGGGTATTCTGACTGCAGTTCTGAAGATAAACGACGTTACTATTGACTTTCAAAGTTGCAGATGAGATGACAATTTGCAGACGACACTCTTGCAGACGACAGTTCAAAACTGTATTTTAACCCTTTACTCTATGAATAGTCATAAGAAATAATGAATGTATCAATATTAACTCTTTCCCTGTTCTGTGTTTATTACAACTTTCAAAACCTATTGAATACTCACTGACAAATCAGTTATAATGAAATATAAAAGGTGGAAAATTTTAGCTATTTCACACACCGTCCAATCGATTATGGTTACCCCATCGATAGAGCTGTGGTTACCTCGGGCAGCGAGAGTCGATTAAAACGGCGAGTTTGTATTTTGCTTCTAAAGACTCCTATTTTCAGAAGACCGGCACTTCTTTGTATGCAGCCGTAAAAAGCAGTGTTTGCCGAACATGTTGGTATAATATTTTCCCAATAGCATGCAGAATGGTGTATTAAATCAGTGAATCAACGTGTATCAATACGCCAAAACACCATTTTCTTTTTTGGGACTGAATATCTCCGATATATGACAAACTCACGTTAATCCAACGATGTCGTAGGTAAATCGAAGTATTTTTCTGTCTTTCTTTTGACTATCATCTTGCTTCGTTCAAAAGTCAGGTAGTTAAACGTGTTTTCGTGTACTGAGTTGATGCTCGAATGGCTAAGGTTACCCAAATTTGAAAAATCGGTGGTTAAGGTTCACCCTAAATCTGGGATCATTTAGCCTAAGGTTACCCGACAACTAACAAATGCAGTGTTGCAGCACCTGAAGACACACACACGTCGTAAGTTTCCCCTTGAACTTGAAACATAAGACCCACAGCTGTCATGTATATTCTGTAAATTGTATTTAGCCAATAATGTTCACAACAATTATTATTTCTAACGTGTGAATCGAGTTTGTATAAAGACAACATTCAACATCGTAAGTTCACCTATATGATTTTACAATTAGGTGAGCTATCAACGTGTATACATGTATTTAACTCTATAATAAGGACAGTTATTGATTTACTAAAACTATTCTCAATGCAAACACGGTATCAGATTTGTATATATACACAACTCATTTTGAGTATGTATGGGTGAATTACTTTTAAAGTCCAAATAATCGACTCGTTTATGCAAACGGAATTGCTTTTTCTAGAAAAGGGTCCTTTTCGCTACTAGAAAATGCACATATTGAAGAATGTTTTGCAAATTT
Source organism: Azorinus chamasolen (assembly GCA_963576725.1). Lineage (NCBI taxonomy): Eukaryota > Metazoa > Mollusca > Bivalvia > Cardiida > Solecurtidae > Azorinus > Azorinus chamasolen. Next base: position 63,262,581 of record OY755236.1, on the reverse strand, counting down.
CCTATGTGAAATCATTAATAAACACTTGATTCGTCCTCGCAAACATCTTCATCGTTACACTTTTCCAAGTACCTATTGTTCTTATTCAGACAGTATAAATCGAGCTAGATCTAATACTTGACGCATTGGTTTGTTTCTTCGAAGACAAAGTGTTATATCTATATTATGAAATTGATTTGGCTATGCCTCTTTTTCTGCCGTCACTGTCCTTGAAAATACCAACACGGTTATCGGACGACACAAACACATCACCATCAATAGGTATAATGTGTTCGTATGTTTTGGTCCTATACCCCAAAGCACCAGATGATTCGTCCAGTTCTAGTTCTCTATACTTTAAACATACAGAATCGTTTGCTTCAACTAGATGATCGATGCTATCTGGTAATGCATTGTGTTTCATATAGCAGTAATAACATTGGTACATGCAGCGCTCCATGGATATGGTTGTTAGCCTGTGAAAGCAAATGAAATTCAGTAAATGCTCAATAGATTTTGGTGGTGTTGTTTTTGCTGAATAACTTTCATTTTGAAATTAGCACGGGAATGATGGATCTATTCAACACTAGACAAACTCATTACAGTATAAATACAGTATAAGGGGTTAGCGTAGTTTTGCGTGTAGACCCAGGTTAAAAGTCTCCTGACTGCTTGCAAGGCTATGAGCAATGAAGATATTTTAATACAAAAGGAAAAAATAGATATAATAAAAATATGCAAACCAAGTGTCACATGATAAATATAGCATCCGACCTGTGTTTACATGTTTTGTGCTTCAATACAAAGAATTGTTTTTTTAAACAATAAACAGTGGAATAATTACTGTGAGAAATCGATCAGGCTGTACGTCTTTGTACAAACCCGATTTACACGTTAGAAATAATAATTGTAGTGAACATAACTGGCTAAACACAAGTAACAGAATATACATGACAGTTGTGGGTCTTATGTTTCAAGTTCAAGGGAAAAACTACGACGTGTGTGCCTTTAGATGCTGTAATATTGCATCTGTTAGTTGTCGGGTAAACCTTAGCCTAAATGCGCCCAGAATTAGGGTGAACCTTAACCATCAATTTTTCAAAATTGGGTAACCTTAGCCATTCGATCATCAACTCAGTACACGAAAACACCTGTAACTACCTTGATTTTGAACAAAGCAATATGATATACATAGGATGGACAGAAAAGTACTTTGATTTACCTTCGACATCGTTGGATTAACGTGAGTTTGTCATATATCAGAGATATTCAGTCCCAAAGAAAGGAAAATGGTGTATTGGCATATTGATCCACATTGATTCACTGATTTAATACACCATTCTGCATGCTATTTGGAAAATATTACACCAACATGTTCGGCAAACACTGCTTTTTACGGCTGCATACAAAGAAGTGTCGATCTTCTGAAAATAGGAGTATGTCGGTGCAAAATACAAACTCACCGTTTTAATCGACTCTCGCTGCCCGAGGTAACCACAGCTTTATCGACGGGGTAACCATAATCGATTGGACGGTGTGTTTCAGATACTAAAGAAGCAGATCTATCAAGTTCAATTAGCAAACAGAGCAGACCCTGATCAGACGGCTCCTATAGGAGCCGTCTGTTCTGGGTCTACTCTATTTGCAGATGCGTGAAAACACGTTAATATGAGGGAAAGGGTTAATGCCTGAAGTTTTATAACTGCATATAAACAATGGATGTTTTTCACCATGGCACACTATGTATAATGTGGTTTACATTATTTCACACGTAGACAGAGGAGACACATGTCTTACAGGGGCCGTATGATCTGGTTCTACTCTATCTACAAAAGCATCAAAATGAATTTCTGTTGAGTAAATAAATTAACAAAATTCTGTGCCAAAATGGTGTCTTGTTAAAAGTCCGATCTATGATGGCATATTTCTGCCACCACTTAACCCATTAAAAAAAGTACATTTTTCTTTCATGATGATTTTTCATGAGACATTGTCAGAAAATATATCAAACAATTTGAAACTTGAAGAGACGCCGAGTTTTACAGGATCTATACTATTTGCAAAGGTAATACGTGCAAAGGAAATACGTGCAAAGGTAACACGTGTACGTGCAAAGGTAATATGTGCAAAGATAATACGTGCAAAGGTCATACGTTCAAAGGTAATACATGCAAAGGTAATACGTGCAAAGGTAATACATGCAAAGGCAATACGTTCAAAGGTAATACGTGTGCGTACAAGGGTAATACGTGCAAAGGTAATACGTGCAAATGTCATACGTGCAAAGGTAATACGTGTACTTGCAAAGGTCATACGTGCAAAGGTCATACGTGCAAAGGTCATACGTGCAAAGGTCATACGTGCGAAGCGCATACTTGTTTATTCCTAGTGTTGAGACAGCTAAACACGTGTATCGTGCACGGATGGTTGGCACTCGCTACTGTACCTTTACACCATGAATATCCATGTGTGAAATAATGACATCATGATTCATGAATATTAATTACATTAATTGTTATAATTTACATTAACCCTTCTCTTGCTGAATTATAAAATACATTTCTCCTTCTTTATCCATACCCTATTGTATGATTACATATATCTTCCTTGTGTACACGTATTTCGCTGTGCAATCACTGCTGTGGAGTGCACTGGTTGCACAATCAACTTGTAAATAGTGCAGACCCTGATGAGACAGCTCCTGTAGGAGCTGTCTCATCTGGGTCTTCACTATTTACAGGTAGGTGTATTGACGACAATAGCAAGCGAAGGGTTAATTGTTATAATAATACATGGTCATTGGACGTTTTCGTCATGGCAGAAACTATTGAATCATGTCTATATTATATCACAAGGCTTAAGTAATCAGAGAAAACCCTGACCAGACGACCCCATAGGAGCCGTCTGATCTGGGTCTACTCTGTTTGCAAAGGCGAAGAAATGTGTATTTATGGAGTAAAGGTGTAACAAGCAATATACAAGTATATACAGTAGAACCCCTCTAAACGACCAATCAAACGACACGGGCGTCACTAAACGCATGTGGTTGTTTAATGCAGGACGAAAGTAATACAGAAAACTCCCGTACATCTTCCTTCTTGCATTAAGCTACCACCTGACTTTACGACCCAAAGTTATGCCTCTTTTCGGTGGTCGCTTTAGAGAGGTTTTACTGTAGTTAGTACATAAAGTTCAATCTCCCATTTTCAATATGTGAAAAAAAACCCAAGCAGTTTAGTTGTTAAACTGTTTGGATTATGATCAGACGTGCTAACAGATCGAGTGTTTTGCTTCATTATTTTAAAAAATAAGAGTGGGAGGTAACTCTCAGCCGCAACATCAGAATAGAAACTGGTGATAACCCCCCTTGAAGTATTTTAAGCGATTTTAGGTGATGGTAAATTTCCCAAAACCCTTTCGCTGCGATGATTTCTGCGAGATTCATTTCAAACAGTCTGGAAAAGGATAAGCTACCGAGTAGCTCGGCAACTCAAAGAAATGCAAATCATTTGATGATGAAGTTATGGTAGAGAGGAAGAAAATTGCAAAATATAAAATAAATAAAAAAAGAAAATGAAGTGGTCAAAACATTTATTGAGACTAATAATACATTTTAGCAAATCGTCAGCAATGATTATCATCCACCTTTAATTTACAGTAAACCCCCTCTATACCTGAATTCTAGTAGAGAATAATATGGATACTTATAAGCAGTTGACTGCTTAATGCAGGGTGAAAGTCATGCAGAACGCTCCTAGATGGGCTTTCTGCATGACTTTCACCCTGCATTAAGCTGTTACCTATCTCCAAGACCTATATTTATATTAAAATTGAACGTCCGGTTCAGAGGAATTTTTAACTGTATCATGAAATGAAGAAGAGAATGGTAGTAATGGATAGTTGTTACTTTAAACCTTATTCCTGTAATCGTGACCAGTCTCGCATTTACCTGCATGACTGCTCCGATTGCAAAGGATTGAAACGGCGAGGTAGAGGATTATTGCTATTTTACCCTTCCTTCATGCACTAACCTTTTCATGCTTTGTAAACAGATTATACCAAGACCAGACTGTTCCTAAAGGAGCAACCAACCTCATTCCCCCACCCATTTGGGTGCAAGTTCAATTAAACCCATTGCTTTTCATTACCGTCATAGTCGAGCCTTTTGAAACATTTGCAAGTTGAGTAGATCTAGATCTGAAGGATATTTTAAAGAGCCGTTTGATCAGTGTCTGCTCTGTTGGCAGATGGAGTTTTATAGAACGTGTATAATCCTTTTTATATCCGTTTATATCCTGTTCAAAACCCCCATTTTTTGGTAGTGTTTCGGACTCAGTTGAATTTAACCCATTAGAATTCATTTTACCCTTTCCGTCATGGATATGCCTTTAGTTCTATAAATGCTACTCGCTGCTTGCACAACAGTTGTCTGTTGTTTTGTCTTTGTAAGATAGAGAGGACTTCATTTTACCCTTTCCGTCATGGATATGCCTTTTGACACAAAAATATCCATGTCTTTTATAGTGCTTTACAAATGGAACAGACGGCTGATATAGGAAATGTCTGATCTTGGTCTGCCCCAACATCAAATGCCTTAAAATGGCGCATCTATGATGTAGAGTGTTGTTTGAACCTTTCCTTCATATACAAGTTTTTACGCTTTACAATCAGAGAGGACCCAGCTCAGACAGCTAAGAATGGAGCAGTCTGCAGCAATTGTAATGCACTATTTAGACTGATTTCCAAACCCCATCCCATGAACCCTTGTGCAAACAGAGTAGATCCAGATCAGAAAGTTCATGTAGAGAGCTGTTTGATCACGGTCTGCTGTCATTGCGAGAAAATGTTGATATGAAGGAAAGGGTTGAAAAGCATTAATCCTCTACCTCGTAGATATACACTTTTCACACTTTGCAAACAGAGTAGATCCATATCGGAAAGCTCCAAAAGGATAAGTCACCATTTGCAAGACACTATTAAGACCCATTTCTCAACCCCATGGGGTTCATTTAAAAGTTATCCAAATAGAATTAAGTTTTCCCTTTCCGTCATAGATGCGCCTTATGACAACTTTGCAACTGAATAGATCCAGATTTGAAGGTTCCTGTAAAGAGACGTTTGATCTGGGTTTGCGGTGTTTGCAGATGGAAATTTAAAGAGCTTGTTCTAGTCTTTATCAAAAATCTCTTTACAAATCTGGTTTTTGATGATTCTTAATACCATTATAAAGGTTCAGTTTATTAATATTAATTCAGTCATGAATATTCACGAGTGATAGGGTTATAACGTGCAGCTATATTTGTCGTCTCCTAGGCTCATACTAGCTGGTCGACTAGTTAACCTTTCCCTCATATAAACGCGTTTTCATACAGAGTAGACCCAGATCAGACGGTTCCTATAGGAGCTGTTTGAACAGGGTCTGCTGTGTTTGCTATTAATGGAATTTGGTAGATCTGTCTCTATACTTTATAAAAATGGCAAATATTCCAATAGAATAGTTTTGCACCAAGCCCTCGATATGTGTTATACCTGTTTGACAATTATCAGCGGAAGAAGTTTGTTTGAATGCATTGGGTTCCTGTACATAGAGACAAAGGAATGTAATCCTTTAAAACGTGTTCATGTTCCTGTTGCCGGGGGGGGGGGGGTTGCTTATCTTTAGGATACGAAAACTTCATTTTACGAGAGGATAATACCAGTCAGTCCTTTGGCATGTTTTTTTTTCCTTGACGTGGGAGACTCATATAATTCCAATCCAATGCGCCATGAAACACCATATTTTTTAATCAAACAGACCCATATCTACTAGTTAAAGCTCAACTCATTCGCATCGACCTCCGTCAGTATAATTTTTCTGTGCTCTTGTCAAAACCTGTGAAATGGAGACAAGAAGATAACCAATTCTGACAAGACGGGTCCTCTTGTCTATTACAGACCACACAGAATGTATAGATAAGATACTATCTATCTAAACAGCGTTTTCACTTAAATCCATTAATCTCAATATACCACTTTTCACGTCTTTACAAACAGAGTAGACGCATCACTAGAGGGTCCCTGTAGGAGCTATTTAATTAGGATCTGCTTATGATATACAGTAAAAACTCTTTATAACGGACACTAAATTGTGTTAATTACTTGGTATTTAGGGCAGGTGGCCGCTTAAAGCAAGGTGAAAGTAAAATCGAACGCTCCTATAGGAGCGTTCTGTTTTACTTTCACATTGCTTTAAGCAGCCACCTGCCTTTAACACAAAATACTTGATGTAATTTAGTGGCCGTTATAGAGAGGTTTTACTACAGTTTCCGTCATTATCAACATTATCTTGTTCATTATGCCATTATAAGACTCCAGCTCATTAATATTCATAATGACACATTTTTTACATGAATATCCGCGAGGTAAAGGAATTTACAAGTATGATTCTGCAATTAAAAAATGAACCCTGCCACGTTTTTCACCACAACCCTGTTCAATTTATTTTGCCAATATAAACATTGTAAGATAGCATATCACATGGGATATGGTGCCAATTCTGGTCGTAGGATTTGCAGATAAGCCCAATCATCTAGATCTGCGCTCCTGGCAAAAACTAGTCTTCTCATTCCAAGTGAAATGTGTATCAAAAGCGATGGTGTACAGTAAAGCCTGTCTATAGCATCTACTAATTAAACAACATTAGTGGTATCTAACCCATTCCCTCATAGGCTATTTTTAGATCCTACCCCTTTGAATACATCTACCTAAAAGGAGCATTAACTAGAGAAAATGAACTTTTCAGAATTATGTAGTTTTGAAACCATTGTGATAAATAGAGCATTTGCCCCTATATGAGCAAATGCTCTATTTATCACAATGGTTTCAACAAGTGACTTTTACAGGGGCATAGAAAGGCGTATTAACGGAGGTAAGGGCTAATGTAGGACGAAATTAATGCAAAGAAAAATAGGAGGTTTTTGCATATCTTTTGTCCTGTATCCCCCTCTAAAGCAACCCTTGATAGCAAACCTGAAGTGTCAGTCTTTAAGACTCGTGGGAGCTTAGTGCAGGATGAAAGTATTTGATCGAACCTGCTTTCAGGAACGTTCTGTATTAGTTTCGCCGTACATTAATCATCCACTTGATGTTCTAAACCCACGGTGTATGCAGTTAATGATTGCTTTAGGGACATTCCATTGTATCTATATTCTACTGTAGTCGCTGTAAAGTTTTTTAGACGTAGAGATAGGGGATTTATACAAAGTATATATACGTCTACACATGAGGAGTGCACGGCATTGATTCTGAAACATGACAGGACTTACTAGTGTGTGTCTTGTCCTATGCGTGGTCGTCGCATTGGTGTTGCAAACCCAAGGTGCAACATATACGGACTTTACCAAGCCCGAAAAAGGTAGCCTTTATCTGTTTATTTTGCTATTTTCAGCCATTTCAATGCTGTGCCTCTTCCGCCTGCAACCATAATCTCTAGACAGTTCTAAAAGTACCGCTGGTTCATGTGTTTTAACCCTTTACTCAATGAATATTCATGTAAGAAATAATGACATCATGGATATTTATTAGATTATTTTTTTATAAAAGCACATGGACACAGATATTTTTGACAATGGCAGAAACTGTGGAACCATATCTATATGTCATAAGCAAACAGAGCAGACCCTGATTAGACGGCTCCTATATAAGCCGTCTGATCTGGATCTACCATGTTTGCAAAGGCGTAGAAAGACGTATTATGGAGTAAAGGGTTAAAACCAGCCAGTTTTTTTATTCTCATGACACATTCCATTATCCATTCCATGCGCTTTCCAAACTTAATGAAATAGCTTGCCTGAAGCGACAATTGAAACGGGGTATACTTCTGGGTCTTTCAGGTAATAACAACAACAACAACAATAATAATAATAATACCTAGAGGTTTTTGTCAGAAAAACGGTTGTATCCCCACATCCATCCCTACATCTCCTCGCACCCACACATACACACCGCGACATATGGTCACATTTCTGTACACGAGAACTCAACCGTACAAGATGTGTGAAAGACAGACAGACAAACAACTCTAATAAAAACAATGTGTAAAGGGAAATAACTCAAAATGTTATGGACTAGATGAAAGATACGCTCCCTCATTATGTGCTTTCCACACCACATTTTTAAGGAAAAAAAGATAACGGCTAATAACTCCAAAAACATTAATACCAGATTTATGGTCCTTGTGCATGACACTTCCTTTCATCATGCTCTTTCCATAAATGAAATGTCATTCCAATAGCATCAGTAGAACAGGGGTTATTGAACGGACGAAAAATGTAACAAAGGGCAATAACTCCAAAAGTATTGAAGCCAGAGTTATGGCCCTTGTTCATGACACTTTCTCTTATCATGCTCTTTCCATGTATGAAGTTTCAATACAATGTCATGAGCCATGTATAGGAGTTATCGTCCGGACAAGAAAGCATAAAACAAATGTACAAGGGGCAATAACTCTCAATTTATTTTTGCCAGACTTATGGACCTTATGCATGACACTTTCTCTTATCATGATCTTTACATGTATGAGGTTTCACTCCAATGGCATGTGCCATATAGGAGTTATCGTCCGGAGAAAAAACAATGTGATTTTTGTTACAAAGTGCAATAACTCTAATATTAGTGAAGCCAGAGTTATGGACCTTGAGCATGACACTTCCTCTTATCATGATCGTTCCATGTATGAAGTTTTAATCCAATGACATGAGCTATATAGGAGTTATCGTGAGCTATATATGGATTTTTACAAGGGCCAATAGCTCCTATGTTAGTGAAGTCAGAGTTACCGATCTTGTGCATTATACTTCCCCCCATCATGATCTTTCCATATATATAAGTTTAAATCAACTAGCAAACAGAGCAGACCCTGATCAGACGGCTTCTACACCCGTGTCTAGTCTGTTTGCAAATGCATGGAAACACATTTATATGAAGGAAAGCTTTAAATCGGTTGTAACGTTAAGAATTTAAGAAGGTAATAGCTTTAACGCAGGGCGAAAGTATTGCAGAAAACTTCTAAAATCTTCTTTCAAAATCTTCTTTCATTACTGAACAAGTAACTGCCTGGCATTAATGTACAGTAAAACCTCTCTATAACGGCCACTAAATTACATAAAATAGTTTGTGTTAAACGCAGGTGGCGGTTTAAAGCAAGGTGAAAGTAAAACAGAACGCTCCTATAGGAGCGTTCTGTTTCACTTTCAACTTGCTTTAAGCAGCCACCTGCACTAAATTTTCTCGGGGAGCTTGCTCTCGTACCAGTATTAGAGGCGTACATTGCATTTGGATTGAGCTACGCTCTGGTAGCCCGGCGTCTCATCAGAACCCAGTCTATTGGACACTCGGTCAACAGTTTCTCAAAAGCTTGATCGAATCGAAAGAAGTCCGTAATGGCACCAGATCCACATTTCAGTAAGTGTTAAACACTCAAACAAATCGGAATTAAACCCCCCCCCCCCCCCAAAGCAACATGTTTAGAATACACACCGTATTCTCTGTAATAAACGCCCACATTCTAATACACGCCCGTTACGTCACACGTGGTGTGTGTGAGTGGGATGGGGAGGAGCTGGTGTGGGGTTCTCGGGTCAGTTATGTATAATTCCATAACAAACAGGACAGAATGTGCGTTCTTATCTAGAAGAGGGTATAAAAACCAACACATACAATCATGTTGACTAATCGTTTATACATTTCCCTATTATATACGTATTTTTACGGTCTTGCAAACAAAGTAGACCCATATCAGACAGTTCTTGTATTAGTGATCTGATCAGGATATGCTCTGTTCGCTTATGGAATTATATAGATGTAAGTTTACAGTTTTTACAGTCCCATATTCATTTACTTGGTGTCATTATTTCTTACACGACTAATCGTCATGTAAATAATGTACATGTATCTTGCAGTATGTTCTGTTCCATTTCAGTACACGGGAAGCTCGTGTTTTTCTGCGAATATAAGGGGCTCAAACTCTTGCCGAAATCAAAGATCAAGGATTATGACGACTGTAGGAAATGCACGTGCGCTAAGGGTGGAACATTGTCTTGTGTCGAGTAAGTGCTCTTTGTCAACGTTCGAATATCAATTTAAAAATAAATAAATAAAATAAAAGTTCTCAGCTTAATGCAGATATAAAGCAATGCTGAAATCTCCTGCAGGAGCTTTCAACGTTACCTTCGACCTGCACCAATCTGTGTTTTTATTTATGCGAGGTGATACATTTTAGAACAATTCTATATGGTAAATTTTGGAAGGATCGAAAATTTATTTCGAGCTATCGCAAAGTCCGAGTTATCCGAATTCGAGAGATCGAATTTCAACTGTATTTAGAAATCATAGACGTTACGTCATGTTTTCGGACAGGTGGTCATTATTTTCTTTTTATATTTTTTCAGCATCTTAATACCCTGTAGTTTGTTTCTGATTAAGAGGCAGAGCTATCGTGTAGCTTTAGTTGAAGCACGTTGCTTAAGCCATTCCCTCGTATGCTATTTTTAGACCAAACCTCTATGAATAAATCTACCGAAAAGGAACATTTACTAGCGAAAAGGAGACATTTGAGAATTATGTAGTTTTGAAACCATTGTGATAAATAGAGCATTTGCTCCATAGGAGCAAATACTCTAATTATCACAATGGTTTCGAAAGGTGACTTTTCAGAGGCGTCAAAAGGCATCAATATGAGGAAATAGGACATAGACAGACAATGTAGATCCAGATCAAAGGGCTCCTAAAGCATTGTTTGCTGAACCCATCGATGTTAAATGGTTATACCAGCAAATGTTTTATTTGTTGTGTCTCCGCAAAATGAAAAAGGGAAGGGTTCCAAAATCTAATATGAGAAGAAATGGGTTAATACCCTGTAGTTCTTTATTACCCCGTCGACTAGACACGTCTGCAGTGGTATTAACATTGTGGTGGGTAGTTTTGGATCAATCGGTAAAATATTTGTGGATTCGATTCCCGATCGGGTCGTACCAATACACGTACTAAAAGACGATGTGGTAGAGTGGTTTTCACGACGAGCGCTTATAGTTTATGAGAGTAGAGCTACTAGGTATAGTGTACTTGTAAAAAAGGTGAAAGTGTTGACCCCTTTGGGTATCCATGCTTTTCTATGAGTGCGTTTGAACCTTGCGTTTATTGACTGGTATTTGCAAACAATTTTGATCCAGATCAGACGCCGAGTAACTCAGCATCCACCAGGAGCCAAGCTGTTTGCCACTCGGTTATTTGTTTCCCAGAAGCTTTGATTACATGACTATTCAATGAGAAATATAATAGAACCTCTCTTGAGCGACCTTATATTGAATGGGCACAGACATTTAAAAAACAGGTGGTTGCTTAATGCAGGTCAAAAGTAATGTAGAAAGCTCCTATAGGAGCTTTCTGTATTACTTTTGACCTTCATTTAGCTACCACCTGCCTTACACATAATTAGATGTCTGTTTTATGGTTGCTTAAGAAATTTCTACTGTAAAGCATCATGAATATTGATCAAATGAATATCTTTAATGACATTGTGAACAAAGGAAAATTTACAATGGCAGAAACTGTAGAATTATATCTATATAATTTCATAAACAAACGGAGCAGATCCCGATCAGACTGCTCGTGTAGGGGTCCATCTGATCTGAGTCTATTATGTTTGCAGAGGCGTAAAATGCGTCTCTACGAGGTAAAGGACAAGCAACGAGAATTCATCCGGCAATAAGCGTTTCCTATTTACTTTCAGTCTGGCTTCAAGAATTACCGTCCAAGGACAATCGGACTGTATGTCCGTCAGGATAGGCTGCCGGAACAAATGGGTTTTGAAGAGTGACACAACCAAGAAATGTCCCAAAAAGCGTATTCCGCCACATGGAGCGGTCGGGAAATAAACTACAGTAAAACCTCGCTAAAGCGACCACCCAAAACAGTCTAAATATGGATATTAAAGGCCTCTGCCTTACGTTCGTTGAACATTAACCCTTTCCCTGTTCTATGTTTATTCAAAATTTCAATACTTACTGAATATTCATGGACACGATATTATTTTATAATGAAATATGGAAGCTAGAACATTGTAGCAATTTTAGAAAGTAAAGAAACAGATCTATCAAATTATTTTATCAAAAAGAGCAGACCTAGATCATACGGCTGCTATAGGAGACGTCTGATCTGAGTTTACTCTGTTTGCACAGTTTATGATTATCAATTACTTTTTCATTATAGCATACAAACACATTAATGTTTGGACCTTACAGATACTGTAGAATCAGATCTACATGTATATTATTCGATAAGCAATCCGTGTCGACTTTATCAGACAGTTCTAAGTGGATCTGGATGTACTCTGTTTTTTATGACGTCGATATGTGTCGCTATCAAGAAAAGGGTTAAACCTGTCTTGAGTCATATTAGCATTTTAGTTACAAGTTTTCTTGTTTGTGATAATGATTTATAAGTTTGCTGTTGTATTCTGTACAGTAAAACCTCTCTAAACCGGACGTTAAATGCACATGTATTATAAATATTGGTCTAGGAGACAGGTGGCAGCTTAATGCAGAGTGAAAGACATACAGAAAGCTCCTCTAGGAGCACCTCTAGGAGCTTTCTGCATGTCTTTCACCCTGCATTAAGCAGCCACCTGCCTAAAAGTATCTAAAATCTTCTCTTCTAGAATTCCGGTTTAGAGAGGTTTTACTGTATCTGTTAGATGTGCCTATGCTTCAAATGTAATGTAATTCCGAAATCCGACTGTTTCAGTGTCTTTTTTTTGGCTAGGCTAGTCTTTGTTATTTTAAACTCTAACAAGTTGGGTATTCAGGATGATTTTAACATAATATGGGGACCCAGCACACAAAGGTGGTATGAACTCGGAGACACGTTTCAGAGATGTAGATAAAAGGTGTATTAACAAAATCGAAGTAAAGTGTCTTTCATATTTCTCCGCCAAACCCTATCATATTGTAACTCATTAGACTCCCCTCTCTGAGGGTCTGCTCTGTCTGCCCCTCCTAGGGTCTGCGCTGTTTACCTCTCTGAGGGCATGCTCTTGTTGCCCCTCCTAGGCTCTGCGCTGTTTACCTGTCTGAGGGTCTGCTCTGTTTGCCCCTCTGAGGGTCTGCTCTGTTTGCCTCTCTGAGGGTCTGTGCTGTTTACCTCTCTGAAGGTCTGCGCTGTTTGACTCTCTGAGGGTCTGCTCTGTTTGCCTCTCTGAGGGTCTGCGCTGTTTACCTCTCTGAAGGTCTGCGCTGTTTGTCTCTCTGAGGGTCTGCTCTGTGTGCCCCTCTGAAGGTCAGATGTGTTTGCCTCTCTCAGGGTCTGCTCTGTTTACCTCTCTGAGGGTCTGCTCTGTTTGCCTCTCTGATGCGATTCTAATGAGTAGCAATATGATGATAACAGGTTGGAATAAGTTAGTACGCTTTGCAGTTTGAAATCGTATACCTGGATAGTTCTAGCCTACACAGAGACATGTGACAGAAGACCACAATGTGGTGTCAAACTGGTCGCTATGTTTAGGAATAGCATCGAATGTATATTCAAAACTGAGCAGGTCATTGTGTCTTATTCTTGATATTGATAACGTACTGAAAATGGCGTAAGATAGTGAGGTCGGAGGCACATTTAAAGATGTATTCTACTCATATTTTCACAAAACGATTTCAAAGTTGTTTCCTGATTGTATAAAATGGATGCCCTCTTTCGCTTTTTTACGTACGACTGACATGTGTCATTCATTGTTGTTTTAACACTTTTAAAATTGAATTAAAGTCTCATTATAGTTCAGGGTTACTTTTTAAAAGATTGATTTTTGTAAAACAAGTCGCGATGCCGGAAATAAATGAACGGGATTTATCACGGGAATCCCTATTTGGACGTTACGTCCAATAATAGACTATAAATGCAAGTGAGCTACTGAAACTTGCCCGTCACGTGACGTCTGTGCATAAAGAAAGTGAATGAAATCGGCACTAATAAGCCGCGTCGACACGGCGGAGTCCCATAGAAGGCTGATATCAGAGGAGAATAAATAAGCACACGTAAGAGACAGTGAGTGGTCCCAGTCGAGCTACATCATTCGCCTATAGCAAGAAACGTGAGGAATATGGAACCAGTTGTTTGCATTTTATTCAGTTCTAGTTTCTCTTATGTTGTAGTCTACGTAAATTACAGCCAATGGTCACGCGAGTCACTGTCATCATAATTATACGTGCTAAATGTTCCGCCTTTTCCGAAATGTTTTCCTGTGTCGTTTTTGAGCAAACAACACGTAAAGTAATGTTATACTCTATACAAACCACCTCATTTGTATCGATTTGACAGCTACCTGGGCGTGGAGATATGGTTCTTCAAAAATTTATGGGACTTCAAACAAAATGTTTGAGTCAAAATGTATCACTGAAGAAAGTGATTATTTTTTTTGTATGACAAACAGAGCAGACCTTGATGAAAGCGCTTCCTCGGCAAAGGTCCTGTATACTCGGTTGATATTCATTAACCCTTACAACGCTGAATTTTCTATTGGACTATTCTCAAATTCAAACAAGTCAAGCTTATGATGAATATCCAGGGATTGTTCTCCTATAGGAGCTGTCTGCATTACTTCTGCCCAGGATTAAGCTACCACTTGCTTTACAAAACCATAATTAGACCTTCTTTTTGTTGGTTGCTTAACACAGGTTCTACTGTGTGCTATTGTTGTGGGAAAAAAATAATATCAGACAATAGGAGACCAATGTGGGATCAGCGTCTGTTCAGTGTCTACACTACCCTCATCAAACACACAGTTCCATCACGACGAATTATCAGTGTCTTCACTACCCTCACCAAACACACAGTTCCTCACGACGAATTATCAGTGTCTTCACTACCCTCACCAAACACACAGTTCCATCACGACGAATTAACAGTGTCTACACTACCCTCACCAAACGCACAGTTCATCACGACGAATTATCAGTGTCTTCACTACCCTCACCAAACACACAGTTCCATCACGACGAATTATCAGTATCTACACAACCCTCACCAAACGCACAGTTCCATCACATCGAATTATCAGTGTCTACACTACCCTCACCAAACACACAGTTCCTCACGACGAATTATCATTGTCTGCATTACCCTCACCAAACACACAGTTCCATCACAACGAATTATCAGTGTCTACACTACCCTCACCAAACACACAGTTCCATTACGGCGACTTATCAGTATCTACACTACAATACCAAACACACAGTTCCATCACGACGAATTATCAGTGTCTACACTACCCTCACCAAACACACAGTTCCATCACGACGAATTATCAGTGTCTACACTACCCTCACCAAACGCACAGTTCCTCACGACGAATTATCAGTGTCTTCACTACCCTCACCAAACACACAGTTCCATCACGACGAATTATCAGTATCTACACAACTCTCACCAAACGCACAGTTCCATCACATCGAATTATCAGTGTCTACACTACCCTCACCAAACACACAGTTCCTCACGACGAATTATCATTGTCTGCATTACCCTCACCAAACACACAGTTCCATCACAACGAATTATCAGTGTCTACACTACCCTCACCAAACACACAGTTCCATCACGGCGACTTATCAGTATCTACACTACAATACCAAACACACAGTTCCATCACGACGAATTATCAGTGTCTACACTACCCTCACCAAACGCACAGTTCCATCATGACGAATTACCAGTGTCTACATTATCCTCGCCAAACACACAGTTCCATCACGACGAACTATCATTGTCTGCATTACCCTCGCCAAACATACAGTTCCATCACCACTATTTATCAGTGCCTACACGCCATACATCAAACATGAGTTCCTCACGACGAATTATCATTGTCTGCATTACCCTTAATAAACACACAGTTCCATCACGACGAATTTTCAGTGTCTACACTAACCTCACCAAACAATCAGTTCTATCACGACCGGTGATCGTTATATACACTACCCTCACCAAACACACAGTTTCACATGCAAAGCAGGAGGATTTGAGATCATTCTAAAATTTCGAGTATGATAATGCATTACTGAATAACATCTCATTTATGTCAAATTTTGTTCAATAGTATGGCGTTTATGTTTAACAATTTACAAGAAAGTAATTGTAAGTCAGTATGAATCTTGTCATTTCTAATAATTCGTATCAGAATTGGTAAACTCGCCTGAATAATTACTTAAACCTTAACCCTCTGTGTTAAAAAACAATGTCTAATTACTTAAACCTTAACCCTCTGTGTTAAAAAACAATGTCTAATTACTTAAACCGTAACCCTCTGTGTTAAAAAACAATGTCTGCTCCAAGTTGGATCTGTTCAATTTTGACTACGTCCGATTCATGTAAGCTGTAAAGAAAATATTGGCAAAGTGTGAAACAGTTTCATTCCTGATGAATCCTGACTCTAAGCTGGATCCAACGCGAGTCAGGTCGCGGACAGCGGGATAATGGTCAAACTGTCTCTACTAATACTAGTTTTGAGTCGCTTGTAATGTTTCAGAGTACACTTACCAGTAAACAAAAAGTACAGGTATTAGGGGCCTACCCTAATCCAATAAAATAAGTATAATAAGATAAACATTTACTTCAGCTGACACTTGGTTAATATTTTATTTAGGAGTCACTTTAGGTATATTCTGTTTGCAAAGGCGACCTCTATGAGTTTAAAGGGTTAAAAAAATAGTTGCAGTGACTTCCTCGTTAATTAATCACAACATGAACTATATATCAATTACCCCCGTTGATTTGAGATACCGCTTACCGTGTGCCACAGCTTGACACAGACATTGACAGGGTTCAAGGTTATAAAACTTCTCAGTCTGAGTCTGGGATCATTCTCAAGTATCTGATTGGTCAGATGCTTGAGAATGATGACAGACTCAAGCAAAATATTTTATAAAAGCGGGACCAGAATGAGATTCGCCACAACTAGCGATAGATAAGAGTTAACTCTGAATTATAATGTGCCAAGCACAAGACGAGTTGTTTCCCTTGGACTTTTTCTATAACTGTAGGCATACGAGTAGATATCGTCATTAATTTATGTGTATCTATGGAGTATGTGTTTAAATGTAAAGTACACACACTCAGCATGTGCTACATAGGATATGTATGAACTCACCCACTGCCTTGTTGAAAGCTTGTGAGCTTAACCCTTTTTATTCCAAAGTTCATGCCTACTGAATATTCATGGACAAAATAATTGTATAAATAAAATATGAAAGGTGAAACATTGTAGCCATTTAAGAAACTAAAGAAACAAATCTATCAAATTCCTTTTGCAAACAGAGCAGAGCCTGATCAGACGGCTCCTCGAGGGAAATGTGTATATGAAGGAAAGGGTTAAGATCTTAAATGTATCGATAGTTTTTATAAAATGTAGCAAAGAATAGTCCCAACTGTATCGATTTGATGTACGAATAATCATATTAACCGTTTTATGCCTCGTGTCCTGTAAACCTATTCATGTTGAATATTCATGTAAGAACTAATCACTAATCTATTATAATTTCATTAGCAACCAGAGTAGACCCTAATTCTGGAATGTACGCTAGCTGTTTGTAAAGGCATGAAAAAACGTTTATACGAAAGAAATGGTTAACCCCCCCACACACACACACACCACCACCACCACCACCACCACCGCCACCACCACCAATAAATAAATAAATAAATAAATGAATAAAATATTACTTTAAGAGTTCATTATCTCAGGGATACCCATTGACTGGAGTTTTATAATTACCATGAACACGGAATATGTTAGCTGTGACAGAAACTTCAGAATCTATATCAGTTCATAAGCAAACAGTGTAGACCCTGATCAGGCAGCTCACACATGAGCTGTTTGACCTGAGTATACTATATATTTGCAAAGGTGCCAACATGTCGTCTTTATAAGGAAAATGGTTAAAAGGGACATACGAAACAGTGCCGATCCACATCAGACGGTTCAAACTGTGGTCTGCATTGTTTACTTAACACATTAGCCAAACCAGCAAAAGAATAAATGTGAAAGGTTCCTTCAGACACATGCTGAGCAAGTACTCTACACAGGTTTAGAGTCTTACCCATTCCCTCATAGCCTATTTTTAGATCCAATCTGTTTTAATAAAGCTACTAAAAGGGAGTATTTACTAGAAAGAAAGGAACAATTAGAATTGTGTAGTTTTGAAACCATTGTGATAAATATTTGCTCCTATTTAGCAAATGCTCTATTATAACAATGGATTCAAAAATGACTTTTACAGAGGTATCAAAACGCTGTCAATACGAGTATCAGGGAACGAGATATAAACAAAGCCATCGGAGTTTTATTTTACAAAACAGCATAATAAAACTACATTCGCGAAATACCCGAGAATGCTACACGATTACTATTACAACGATAAATTGTATCATACAATTCAAAGTTTTATAATAAAAGTTTGCCCCGGCCATAAATTTGATCGCGGGAAAAACTTTCAACTCACTATACGAGTATATAGTCTATAAGCTAGTTTCCTGCTAGATTTCTCAGTAATCATTATTTAACACTTCAAACAGTTTGGATCTAGGTGAGATCCAGATCTTTACGACGTTACATACGTGACACTCTTACATTTGATTGAAAAGAACTGTCGGATATTGAGAAATGAAGGAGACTCCTAGTTTTGAAGATGAAAGTTAATTAAATGTGTACAAAGCGCGTTTGTCCTTGAGCGGACGCGGTGGAGTGCATTCAAGTGCACGCTCCCAGGTAACCATACAATGTATCGATACATGATTGACATTAATTTTGCATATACAGTAGAACCTTTCCAAACAGGACGTTAAATTCTGTATAAATATCGGCCTTGGAGACAGGTGCTTTCTGCATAACTTTGACACTGCATTAAGCAGCTGTCTGTCTTAAAGTATCTCAATTCTTCCCTGCTAGAATTCCGGTTTAGAGGGTTTTTACTGTACCTTGGATCCAAAAGAGACGTCGAGTAACTCGGTGTCTCACCAGGATCCAGGCTATTTGAATCTCGGTCAATGTAGTTTAATTAATATCAACATATAAGAGTTTAAATGGACATAAAGGTTTGTATCACCCACTTTACGCGAACCATCTGCACCCCACACATATATTATGTGACACTACTCCCTACTGTATAGCGACAACGTAATAAAGCAACGGTATGGAAATCGTAAACTGTCTGAATCATGAAACACGTATTAAAAATGCACACTAAATATAGTTCACCTCTGAATAACCCTTTATTACATAACCTGCGGTGTGGGAGTATCGAAGCAAAGTGTCGCAAACCATGGAATGCACTAATGCATTTTTAGTTAAATTAGCAGTTTGGATAATGAATCTTAAAGTAAATACGCGGAACCAATGCATGACGCATTTAATATTTAGCCAATTTGATCGATACTGGTCGTGAAAGCGTTAATGTTTGACGCCATAAGGCTCTCGTATCAGAAAACACACGCGACCCCTATATTGTCAGAAAACATGGTCATGTAATGTCCTTCTTCTAATCAGTCTGCAGTGTCTGTTAAGTGCCATATATCACTGATGTGAATATAAATTCTTAAAAGAGGAGATCCTTCGAAAGACAAAAGCAGCAATGCGAAAAGAGAAAATTGCAGACTCGATTTTGTCTCAGTGTTGTTATATTTTCTGGTCCTTTGGGATCACAAGTTTCAGTCTGTTAGTATGAAACCGGAAACTAATTACAGTTAAACTTCGTTACCTCGAACGTCAAGTGGCCATTCAACTTACACCGAGTTAACAGAAGTTCGAGTCATTTGATTTCTAAACTTTCAGCAATACTTTAGACCTGCATTAAGCTGTCATGTGTGTTTGTAGATATGCGTAGTGATACATTTTAGA
Source organism: Azorinus chamasolen (assembly GCA_963576725.1). Lineage (NCBI taxonomy): Eukaryota > Metazoa > Mollusca > Bivalvia > Cardiida > Solecurtidae > Azorinus > Azorinus chamasolen. The sequence goes on along the minus strand of OY755236.1, from coordinate 63,242,687 downwards.
ACAATTCTGTGTTGTTAATTTTGGAAAGACGAACTTCTTACTTCGAGTTATCCCGAGTTCGAGTTATCCGAGTTGGAGATATGGAAGTTCAACTGTATATATACATGATGTCCAACATGCAGCCCATCAGTTAGTCAACATGCAGCCCATCAGTTAGCCAACATGCAGCCCATCAGTTAGCCAACATGCAGCCCATTAGTTAGCCAACATGCAGCCCATCAGTTAGCCAACATGCAGCCCATTAGTTAGCCAACATGCAGCCCATTAGTTAGCCAACATGCAGCCCATTAGTTAGCCAACATGCAGCCCATTAGTTAGCCAACATGCAGCCCATCAGTTAGCCAACATGCAGCCCATTAGTTAGCCAATATGCAGTCCATTAGTTAGCCAACATGCAGCCCATTAGTTAGCCAACATGCAGCCCATTAGTTAGCCAACATGCAGCCCATTAGTTAGCCAATATGCAGTCCATTAGTTAGCCAATATGCAGTCCATTAGTTAGCCAACATGCAGCCCATTAGTTAGCCAACATGCAGCCCATCAGTTAGCCAACATGCAGCCCATTAGTTAGCCAACATGCAGCCCATTAGTTAGCCAACATGCAGCCCATTAGTTAGCCAATATGCAGTCCATTAGTTAGCCAACATGCAGCCCATTAGTTAGCCAACATGCAGCCCATTAGTTAGCCAACATGCAGCCCATTAGTTAGCCAACATGCAGCCCATTAGTTAGCCAACATGCAGCCCATTAGTTAGCCAACATGCAGCCCATTAGTTAGCCAATATGCAGTCCATTAGTTAGCCAACATGCAGCCCATTAGTTAGCCAACATGCAGCCCATTAGTTAGCCAATATGCAGTCCATTAGTTAGCCAACATGCAGCCCATTAGTTAGCCAACATGCAGCCCATTAGTTAGCCAACATGCAGCCCATTAGTTAGCCAACATGCAGCCCATTAGTTAGCCAACATGCAGCCCATTAGTTAGCCAACATGCAGCCCATTAGTTAGCCAACATGCAGCCCATTAGTTAGCCAACATGCAGCCCATTAGTTAGCCAACATGCAGCCCATTAGTTAGCCAACATGATTTTGGCCACAGTTGCCGTATAACTATCGAATAACGAATCTAATTATCGTATATGTACTACTTTTGTAGAGTAGATTTTGTAATGCATGTTGGATGGGAGGGAAATATGAAGCAGACCGTGCTTGTCCTGTTCAGACAGTTTCTTAACCATTTCCCTATTCTATGCTTATTCAAAATGTCAGTACTTACTGAATATTCATGGACAAAATAGTTATAATGAAATATGGAAGGTGGAACATTGTAGCCATTTTAGAAAGTAAAGGCACATATTTTTTAAAATTCCATTAGCAAAATGAGCAGACCCTGATCAGACGGCTCCCATAGGAGCCGTCTGATCTGGGTCTACTCTGTTACAGATGCGTGAAAACACGTTTACATGAGGGAAATGATTAAGGGGATTCCTTCAGAAACCGCTGATCTGAATATACACAGTTGGCATGAGCACAATTTAGGAAAATTTTACATAAACTGTCAACTATCTATATACAGAGAAACAGGTGAAGGTGCGTAGACAAATCGTCCTTTCTCCACCAAACCCTATGGTGTGACCACTCTTAGAATCGTCTCGAAGAGTGTTAGAGAAATAAAGAAGTTATTCTTGAAAATGTTTTCATTTACGCACCCTATCTGGACCTCTTATTTATATTCATAGATGCTTCGCCTCAACCTTTTACCTGGTGACTATTCATTTAAAAAAAACCTAATAAAAGTACCAATTGGCTGAGTTTTATAGAGGCACCATTGCTAGGAACATTTTGACCATGGCATAACTTGTTGAATCAGAGCTTTATCATTGCATAAGCAATAAGAGGAGACGTTGATCTGGGTCTAATGTTATAAAAACTTCTGAGTCTGTCAGAGTCTGAGATTATTCTCAAGTATCTGAATGGTCATATTCAAGCTCAGAATCTGACCAATCAGATGCTTAAGAATGATCTCAGACCCAAACAAAACGTTTTATAATCTCTGGGGAAGACGTCTCTATCAGGAACAGTCTGTTTGCACCGGCGTCAAAGGTGGGTGTGTATGAGCAGGTAAATTGTTAAGACTAGACATAAACCTACTCTCGGTTGAACCCCGCCTTACATTTGATATTGAAGTATCACATTTAGTCGTCACTGTCATGGGTAGGTGAAAGTAAATGGACCATGTAATACAAAACTATTTATACTGAGGATGTAATGGTATTAAAACTCACCTTGCAAAGAGAGCTATGTATGTAATTCATGAATTAATTTGCGTTTGTATTCGGGATTGAATTTTAAACTCACATTGCGAAAAGAGACAGAGTTATGTTTGAAGGACTTGTATAGGATATTTGAGTATAAATTGTGTTACACTTTTCGCTGAAACTATTTTTTTTCTCATTGTCTTTCTTTCATTTGGTAAACACCATAGCTTTTTAAAAAGCCCATTTGATATGCTTAGCGTAATTCCCTTTTCTGTATTTTTGTTTTAACCCTTCGCTTGCTATTCACGTCAATATACCTATAACTGTAAATAATGAAGACCCAGATGAGACAGCTCATGCAGGAGCTGTCTCATCAGGGTCTGCACTATTTACAAGTTGATTGTGCAACCAGTGCACTCCACAGCAGTGATTGCACAGCGAAATACGTGTACACAGTGAAGATATATGTAATTATACAACAGGGCATGGGTAAAGAATGAGAAATGTATTTTAAAATTCAGCAAGAGAAGGGTTAACCATTGCCTTTATATAATCGTGTGTTCACGCATTTGCAAACAGAGTAGACCCAGATCAGAAGCTCCTATGGGAGCCGTTTGATCAGGGTATACTGCGTTTGCTATTAAATTGATAAGTCTGTTTCTTTAGTTTCTAAAATGGCTAGAGTGTTCCACCTTCCATATTTCTTTGTAAATTTATTTTTCCACGAATATTCAGTAAGTATTGGAATTTAGAATAAATATAGAAGAAGGAAATAGTAAATAAACTTCTTTGCAAAAAGTCGGACTTGTATATGGGTTACTTTAAAACTATAGGATCGGTTTTCATTCGGACTGCTTGGAGAATGGGACTTTTTTTTAGACAGTGGTGTATTTGCAGAATTACACGATGCGCTTGTAACATTTTGACTATTTGTAACTATTTGACAGTAGCAAGTGACCAATCATTTGCAAACAGTATTGACCAAGATCATTTGCAAACAGCGGAGACCCAGATTATAGGGTTCTTAGAGGAGCTATCTGATAAGGTTTGCTCTGTTTTTTAGTCAAATTCCTCACTGAGAGTATATCCTTTCATACTTAATTAATAGGCATTATCGTTAAACAATAATGGGTCAATTCCACCGTTGAAAATACAATCAGGAAAGATGTTTGTATACATGCATATCAAAACGTTCTGGGTCTTTAATGTTTCAGATTTGAGTTCCAAGACCATTTGAATTTTGAAGAACGATGTCGAAGCACGCTTCATCACTGAGGAGACTCGGCGTGGCATGTGAAGTGACGGGGTTAGTGGCCTTTATCTTGATAATGGTCGGAGTTTTAAGCCCGGCATGGAGTGTTTCGCAGGGCACACACAATTACACTCTACAGGAAGGAATATGGTATGCAAAGGCCTGTCCGTCTCAAGGCGGATCGTGTGTGCTAGCTTCAAGGGAGTGGATATTTGAACATTTTGGATTATCCGGAGCAGTTACAGGTTAGTCTTATACACGCATATAAATCTGATGACATGGGGAAAAGGGTCACACAGTCATATTTCAAACAGTAGAGAGTAATGGAGACCAAGATCAGTTGTCCCATGAGAACACATTGTCTTAACCCTTTCCTCCATAAATACGCCTTTCTACGCCTCTGTAATAACCACTTCTTGAAACAAATGTGATACATAGAGCATTTGCTCCTATAGGAGCAAATTAATGCTCTATTTATCACAATTATTTCAAACTACAGAATTCTAAAAAATTACTTTTCTCTAGTAAATGCTCCTTTTGGGTAGATTCATTCAAAGAGGTTGAGTCTAAAAATATCCTATGGAGGAAAGGGTTAGCAGGCTCCGCACTGCTGGTAACTCATAAGCAGTTCTATGTGCAACTTGACTCGCACTTGCAAACTACTCGGGTCCAGATGGGATGCGAGAAACACGGTGTCTTATCAGGCCCAAAACTGTTTGATACACGGTCCGTAATTTCTAAAAACGCTTGATGATTGACGACGCTTGATGATTGACGTAATATTTGCTTCAAATCAAATATTGAATGAGTGAATGAATGAATGAACGAATTTACGAGGAAAGCTCGGTTAGTCAAAAGACTAATCTCCCCCGAGACCATAAAAATAAGTACATTTCATACAATATGACAATTTATCACATTTAAGCAAATAAAGGGCATATTAAATCATGTCTGTATATATGTGAGATTATAAAAGATATTTTCATCGATGGACGATTCTATTTTTAAATATAGCATTCAACTGGTTAAGAGTGTCTTGGTATTGCTCTACAGGGTGACAGCGCGACACAAAACTGGAACCGCTAGCAATATTAACTGCTCACACCGCTGTGAAAAATAGTGGCCCCTCACATTTGAACCCCACAAACACTGACACTATAGATCGAAAAATACTATATTAGTAAAAATTACGATTATCCGAACACTCAAATGAGTACCATTATTGATCTTAAAACAGGTGGCAGGTTAATGCATGTATGAAAGTCATACAGAAAGCTCATAGAGGAACTTTCTGTATGACTTTCACCCTGCATTAAGCTACCACCTGCCCACAAACACATAAATTCTTCATTACTAAAATGTCGTAGTATTGAGTGTTTACTGTAATTTATTCATAGCATCTATATATTAATCATATAGTGTATTATGCATATAGGTGTTATAAATAAACTATAGTTTATGTAACACCTATATATATTAATAGAATAGTGTATTATGCATAGGTGTTATAAATAAACTATATAGTCTTTTTCGATATAGTGCCAGTGCTCAGAAACATTTCTTTTCTACATCCGATTCGCTGAAACTTTTGTGCTCAACTATTGGCGGAGTGTCATAAGAGATTGTATCCTCATGAGACCCAGGGTGATTGTAAATGCGCGTTTGGTCGCCAATAACAGGATAATGGTTATAAAAAGGTACACGCATTGAAAGGCCTCATTTTTCATGGATGACATTTTTCACATTTTGTAATGTGACATAAAGGGATGTGAAAAAGATAACATTTTCACAGATTGTGGTCTTCTGTTTTCTTGATGCAAAGTACCCATGGTACTACCGTCATAATCATTATAATAAAATGTGAGTCGTAAAAGTGCACATTATCAATAATTGCCCCCTATTACTTTGGAAATTTGAAGAAAGTGTTTTCATGTTACATAAAAAACACAAATTTCACAGAAAAGTGAAAACATATGACTGGGTTGTGATATTTTTCACACATGTGGCGAATGTGATCACAGTCGTTACTTTTACATGCGTGAAACATGTGATCTGGGAAAAATGAGATCCTACAAAACTCAAACAATTTAACACACAAATTAATGTTATGTCCATATTACGCTCTTGTGTAATACAGTAAACCCGTTGAAACTTAATACACCCCGGCGATTACTTTTCAGTTATTGGGAAAGTAAACCTTGTTAAGGTATTTCCAGCAATGGCCGTTTGTTTACATCCTTTCAATTTGACCTTCATATTAGAAATTAAATCTATATTTTTAACAATTTTCAGCAATTATTTTGATAAAGTTATTAAGTAGAGGTCCTAGTCTAGTTCATGAATGTTAAACAGCGTTTTTTAAATAAGATTTAGTTTTTACCTGAAATATACCAAAAAGAGGTGTCATGCATGTAACTCACTTTTCCAGATTCTTTTTTAAAAAGTGTCCTTCCAAATATCTTCTTTAGTCCTGTTGGTGTATTAATAAGTCCTTATTATATGATAAATGGTGTATTAATAAGTCCTTATTATATGATAAATGGTGTATTAATAAGTCCTTATTATATGATAAATGATGTATTAATAAGTCCTTATTATATGATAAATGTTCCATTTTCACTTTTTCCCAACACCATTATATATATTTCAATCACAGCAAATAGTCCAATAAAAAGCATATGTTCAGTATGTAACAGGTTATATTGTTTTATCTACAGCAGAAATGCCATAACCCTTTCCCTGTTCTATGTTTATTCCAAATTAAAATACCTACTGAATATTCATTAACAAAATAGGTGTAAAGAAATATGGAAGATTGAACATTGTAGACATTTTAGAAAGCAAAAAAACCCAGATCTTTCAAATTCTACTAGCAAACAGAGCAGACCCTGATCAGACAGCTCCTCTAGGAGCTGTCTGATCTGGGTATTCTCTATTTGCAAATGCGTGAAAACACGTTTATATGAGGGAAAGGGTTAATTAAGTACGTACATGTATACAGTAGATAAGACGGCATTTTTCAAAAATCGGCAAACAGTGGAACCTCGATATCTCGAACTCGGATAAACCGATCATCGATATAACGGATAAACCGATCATCGATATAACTGGAGTTAAACATTCGACCCCTTCCAAAATTGTTCTAAAAATCACTATTGCATATATCTATAAAGACTCGCCACAGCTTGATGCATGTCGAAAGACACGCGACAGGTTGACGCAGGTCGCAAGTAATACTGAACACTTATACAAGAGTTTTCATCAAGACTTGCGACCCGGAGAGAAAGTTTCAAAGTTAGATATAGGCTAACACGAAATCCAATTATCTCGAAGTAATGTGTATGGTCCGTTAAATTTCGAGATATCGAGGTTCCAGTGTACATAGATTGTTCTCAGTTCATCAGGATTCACTTGCCCAAAATGTATCTCTGTTACCAGGGTTCATTTGCACAAAATGTATCTCTGTTACCAGGGTTCATTGATACTACCAGAGTTCATTTGCACAAAATGTATTTCTGTTACCAGGGTTCATTTGCACAAAATGTATCTCTGTTACCAGGGTTCATTTGCGCGAATGTATCCCTGTTACCTTTGCATCAAAGTAATCCTGTTCTTAACCATTTACCTCATAAATACACTTTTTATACATCTTTGAAAAGAGAGTAGATCCAAATGAGACGGCTCCTGTAGGAGTTTGCTGTGTTTGCTTATGGAATAATATAGCTTTTGCCACGGCCAAACATTCCATAGTTCATATGTCATAAAAAAAAAATACATGTATTGCTGATATTTAATTTTTCTGAAAGGATTGTTCATTGAGTTCATAGTTAATTATTCCATTTTAGTTTTGAAGGCAAAACACTGGCAGGTAATTCGCCTGTTGACTGTATGCGCAATGGAGGGTGCGTTAAATGCTGTACTCGCCGCTGCTGTGATTCTCGTGAAAAGGGGAAAGCATATCGGCACCATCATTATAGTTGTTGGCCTCGTCAGCTCGCTTGCATCATGTAAGTTTATAGATATTTACTCACTTTCTTAACCCTTTCCTTATAGAACATTTATGCATGAATTGATCAGAATTGACCCTGATAAGACAGGAGCCTCCTGCAGGAGCCGTCTGATCTGGGTCTACTGTGGTTGCAAATCCGTTTATATGAAGGAAAGGGTTCATGCTATTCAATGATATTCATGCTGATGGTTATTTCTGAAATAATACTTTTTGCAAATGTTACCTTCATACATAATTTGTGAAGCATTTTCTACAGACCCTGGTTTGAGGGCTCGTACAGGGTTATTCCTATTGTCTTGGTCTACAGTGTTTGCCCTTTGTCCCTCTTACCCTTTAATTCATGAATATCCGTGTTAGAAATATCAACATCGTGAATATCCGTGTAAGAAATATCAACATCGTGAATATCCGTGTAAGAAACATCAACATCGTGAATATTCGTAAGAGAATTCATTGATATTATGCATATTAATTACAGTAAAACCTCGATTATTCGAATTTTCGTTATAAACGAATTTAGACCCTTTTAGGCAGGTGGCTGCTTAATGCATGATGAAAGTCATTCAGAAAGCTCCTAGAGGAGCTTTCTGCATGACTTTCACCATGCATTAAGCTGCCACCTGTCTTAAAGATCGATAATAATACGTATTTTAGTGTTCGGATAATCGAGGTTTTACTGTATATTATATTATATTCTATAATGGCATATGAAACATGGGGATGGTTGCCAGGACAGAAACTGTAGAATCACATCTATGCAAGTGAGGTTTTACACAGGAGTAAAATGGCTGCGTAAAATATATTTAGGCAGGATAGAAGAAAACCAAAGAGCAATGTTGTTTTGTACTTTTAATTAACAAACACATAGAAAAAAACATGACCATACAAAATAATAGCAGAAAGAGGAAAATACTATAAGATATAATTTTGTTAAAACGATATATGAAACACTTAAGCAAGAGAAAGGTAAACATTTGGAAAACCAGGAACAGACTCAACGGTTCGAAAGGGTTTATAGGGCAACCGAATTCCGAAAAAATTGACGTATGCAGAAATAAATCAATACTGTCACATAACTATACAGTAATGAATACTTTATATAGTCAATCAAACTAGATACAGCAACATTTTGTTATCTAGCGATGAAACAAGGCTGTTGATCATTCAGTGCGCTCCCATGTTCGATACGCCCTTCCGATTTTGTCGCACCTTTTTAAGGAGATTAATAAAACAACATTCATGTCAGAAGACTAGATATATGCTTTGATGTACAATATACACTGTAGAATGTAGTTTAGTTTTTTCTGTCACACATTTAAAACAAAAGAAAAATATAAGTACATGTAAATGGACTGCAAACGACCTGCAAAGTGTTAACAACACCAAACGTCAAAAAGTTCTTGGGCATTAGCACAGTGAAAAATATCGCAATTGTTTTGTTCTTGAGTGTAATTCTAAACAAGCGAGTCTCTCAGTAAATCATGGTCATCCTGAAATCCTGTATAAGAGTGGGCAGTGGCAACGCGCAGCAATTGAACTCATAAGCAAACAGAGGAGTTCCCGAGTAGACGACTCTTGTAGAAGCCGTCTGGTCTAGATCTACTCTGTTTGAAAAGGCGTAAAAAGTGTACATATGGAGTAAATGGTTAATGGTTATTAGGCACAGATGGTTTAAGGTTTAATAAATTTACATAATTTACTTACGTCAAGTTCAGACTGACAAGAAACGGCGAATGACGTTAGTTTAGGCAAAAACTATGTGAGTTATGATCTAGAAATTAAAGATTAAAGATTAAAATATTTCCATGCGTTTGATCTTAACCCTTTCCCCGCTATCTGCGACCTGTCTCGCATTCGCACACAGCTTGTCCAACTTATTTTCTGAACAACCTTTATGCAATGTAATTAGGATACATCTTTTCATATGTGACGGCATGTGACCAAGTCTCAACATTGAGCATAACAGAACATAATTTATTCAAGGACTTGAACAATTCATTTCATCGTTACATCAAAATACAATTAAAATATGCATGCATCAATTTGAATAGTATAAAAGAAAGAGAATGAGAGAGATATAGATGGCGGAAGTAGCCTATCAAAAATATTATATAAGTTATAAAAAGTAAGTGTTATTACATGTATTACATTGCTGTAAACAGGCGCGGGGATACAGTAGAACCGATCCTGAACGGACATTCATTTATGGAACATAGGAGATTAACCCTTTCCCTGTTCTAGGTTAATTTCAAATTTCAATACCTACTGAATATTCAAGGACAAAATAGTTATAATGAAATGTGGAAGGTGGTACATTATAGCCATTTTAGAAAGTGAAGACACAGATCTTTCAAATTCTATTAGCAAACAGTGTAGACCCTGATCAGACGGCTCCTCTAGGATCCGTCTGATCTGGGTCTACTATGTTTGCAAATGCATGAAAACACGCTTATATGAGGGAAAGGGTTAAAAGCAGGTGGTTCCTTAATGCAGCCAAAAGTAATGTAAAAAGCTACCACAGGAACTTTCTGTATTACTTTGACCTGCATTAAGCTACCACCTGCCGTACAGACCCATAATTAGACCTATTTTTAATGACCGCTTAAGACTGTATGTCTCTAACGTCTTCACCAGCGTGCAACAAATGTTTATTGCAAATACCATCTATCCCAAGGTATTTAACACATGTTCATACTAAACACCATCCATCCCAAGGTCTTTAACAAATGTTCATAGCAAATACCATCTATACCCGGGTCTTTAACAAATGTTCATAACAAATACCATCAACCCCAGGGTATTTAACAAAAGTTCATAGCAAATACCATCAATCCCAAGGGCTTTAACAAATGCGCATAGCAAATACTATCTATCCCCGGGGCTTTAACAAATGATCATAGCAAATACCACTTACCCCCCGGGTTTTAACAAATGATCATAGCAATATCATATATCCCATGTTCTTTAACGAATGATCATAGCAAATACCACTTATCCCCAGTGCTTTAACAGATGATCATAGCAAATACCACTTATTCCCCGGGCTTTAACACCTGTTAATAACAAAACCATCTATCCCATGGTCTTTAACAAATGTTCATAGCAAATACCATCTATCCCCGGGGATTTAACCCATGTTCATAGTAAATTCCCTCTATCCCCGGGGCTTTTACAAATGTTCATAGCAAATACCATCTAATCCCCGGGGCTTTAACAAATGTCCACAGTAAAAATATGTACCATCTATCCCCGGGGCTTTTACAAGTGTTCATAGCAAATACCACCTACCCCTGGGACTTTAACAAAAATAATGTTCATAGCAAATACCATCTATCCCCGGGAAAAATGTCCATAGCAAATTCCATCTATCCTCGGGACAAATGTTCATAGCAAATACCATCTATCCTCGGGACAAATGTTCATAGCAAATACCATCTAATCCCCGGGGCTTTAATAAATGTCCACAGTAAAAATATGTACCATCTATCCCCGGGGTTTTTACAAGTGTTCATAGCAAATACCACATACCCCTGTGGTTTTAACAAAATTAAAGTTCATAGCAAATACCATCTATCCCCGGGAAAAATGTCCATAGCAAATTCCATCTATCCCCGGGACTCTAACAAATGTTCATAGCAAATACCATCTATCTTCGGGGCTTTCCTATTTCACACGTTTTAAGGCGTTTTCAACATCCCCAGGAGTGACCGTACATACATGACAATTTGTGTGAATCATCATGAATATTTATACGATAATTTTAACTTCATTGCTATTAAGTATAATAGTTTTTATTCTGACTAATGAACACAATACATGTGTAATTAGTGGCCATGGCAGAAACTGTAGAAACCAATTTGTATTCATAAGACAACCGTGCAGACTCTCGTCAGATGATTCCTACAAGACTCGTTTGATCTTGGTCTTCTCTGTATTCAGCGGTATGAAAAGGCGTTTTGGATAGTCCTTTACTCCATGAATATTCACGTAAGAAAAGTTGACATCATGAATAGTAATTAGATTAGTTTTTATAATGGCACTTGAACATGGGGTATTTTGGCCATAATAGAAACCGTAGAATCATATCTATTTTTAAACAAACATAGCAGACTCCTGATCAGACGGCTCCTATAGGAAATGTCTGATCTGGGGCTACTCTATTTTCTTAGTAAAACGTTATATTTATGGAGTAAATGGTTGATGACATAATACAGTAGAGATTTTATCACACCTGGCAACAAAATCCAGATAACGCAGTCAAAAGATTTACCATGCATGTAACATAGTTAAATGGTACATGTATATGCAACTTATCGCGTTTAATGCCTTTTACATCTTTAAATATGCTCATGGATATGAAAAGAAAGAAATATCTTCGTTTGAAATTGAAACAGGCAAAAAACTCATCGGCAATATATGATTTGTATAGGGAAATATGCAATAATTCTCTGCCTGACACTAGTTGTCAAGTTTGATTAAATTTAAAAGAAATGTATCTTTGGTCGAGTGATTGAAGCGATTATCTTTAGTTTGCTGGTTTGAGCTACAGTGTATTTTTAGATTATAAAATACGTGACTTATTCATATATAGTGTCCAGAAAAAAGAAATGGGAGCTATCCGATTAGTGTCTGCACTCTTAGTTCAACAAAACAATTTCCATATTGCACACAAGAATAATGATTTCTGACGTAGATAACAGTGAAGACAAGTTTACTACTAATAGGGGTTAATTTTTGTTCCTTGTTATAGGGTTATGCTTGATTTTAGATGAAAACTTCAAGTTTTCAAAATGTTAAATAACTTAGCCCTTTACTTCATGAGTATTCATGTAAGAAATAATCACACCATGACAGCAGGCTACGGGTTAACGCGATTGGTAATCAGAAAAACAGTATCTATAACAGGTTTGAGTGTGTCATAGATCTATAACAGTTTTGAGTGTGGCATAGATATATAACATCTTTGGGTATGTCATAGATCTATAACAGGTTTGAGTTGCCATAGATCTGACAGACGACTTGAGCTTGCCATAGATCTATAACATGTTTGATTTGCCATACATCAATAACATGTTTGATGTGCCATAGATCTGACAGACGACTTGAGTAGATCTATAACAGACTTGAGTATGTCAGAGATCTACAACAATGTTTGAGTATTTTATAGATCGATAACAAGCTGCATGGAGTGCGTCATAGATCTATAATAGGCTTGAGTATGTCATATAACTACAACAGGCGTGAGAATGTAATCTATCTATAACATGACTGAGTATGTCAAATATCTAAAACAGGTTTGATTATGTCATAGATCTATAACCTGCTTGAGCCTGTCAGAACTATAACAGGCTTGGTATGTTAAAGATCTATAACAAGCTTGAGTATGTCATAGATCTACAACAAGCTTGAGTATGTAAGAAAAAAACGACGTCATGGATACTAATGAGCTGAGTGTGCATACCTTTATCAGACAGTTCCTGCAGGAGGGATCTGGTGTCTGAGTAGATAATCAATATAGAATAGAATATACCTTTAGGCAGGTGGCTGCTTAATGCTCCTAGAGGAGCTTTGCGCATGACTCACCCTGCAGTCAGCCGCCACCTGTCTCCAAGACCTGTATGCATACCAAATGTATGTCCGGTTTAGACAGGTGATAATATACTCCTGTTACATGTGACAACCACGCAACCTGGTCAGACCTCAGCTTATATTTCATTGAGTCTGGTCCTTGGTTCGTTGGTTGTATTATATTGATTAATCCCTTCCCTCATATAAACGTGTTTTCACACATCTGCAAACAGTAGACCCTGGGTCTGCTCTGTTTGCCAAAATAATTTGAAAGATCTGTTTCTTTACTTTCTAAAATTGCTGCAATATTCCACCTTCCATATTTCATTATAACTATATTTCATTATAACTATATAACCCAGCGGTGACCACATACAGGCAAACCCGGGCGCGATGCCTTACTATTTTTATCGATAATGATATATTATATTGTATTATATATATCTCGAGGAATAAACATCGAGGTTTTAACATTGGGACAAGTTATGATATTTGTGATTGAATGTGATATAACCCTTCGAGCCATATATACGCCTTTTAATCATTTTGCAGCAGTGTAGATCCAGATCAGACGGCTCTGATCATGGTCGTCTCGATTTGCTTATGAAATTAGATAGATCTGGTTCTACAGTATAGCACCACTTCGTGTGTTACTGGTGCATTATAAAATACAACTTATTTATATTTATGGTGTAGTTATTCCTTACATTAATAATGTAGATGGATAATATCAGACTGGGCGTGACTGTTTTACACGTGCCATGCATGGGATATCGGTAACCAATTCGCTCCTTTAGGAAGAACACTGACACTAAATGGCAAAAACATCTCACTCAGACATTACGCATTCAATCAAACAAACAAACGACAAACATAATTTAATTTAATTTTCGAAACAAGTTTGTTGATAAATGTACATCATTTTTGTGCATCACATGAAAAAACGATGTGCAGGGTGCATATCGTTGACGTCAATGAAAGGGTGTGGTAACGATGATTACTTGGAGCCAGGAAGCAATGAAGTATGAACGTTAAACTTTTACCAGATGAATAAACACTTTACCCGCTACTCCATGGACATTTATGTTAGACATAATGACGTCATGAATATTGGTTATTATATAGTATGTTTTTATAATGGCACATTCACAGAGGAACAGCTGGCCATGGCATAAACTGTAGAAACATATCTATATTATATAATAAGCAAACAGAGCAGACCCTGATCAGACGGCTCCTACATGAACCGTCTGATTTGGCTCTACTCTGTTTGCAAATGCGTGAAAACACGTTTATATGAAGGACAGGGTTAACCCGCTTTGAAGAAATAGTGACTGATCAAATTCGCATCTGGTGCAATTTCGACTACAACTGAGCCTGTCCTAAGCGACCTTTCATTTATTGAACATAGGAGTCTAAAAAAGCAGGTAGTTGCTTAATGCAGTGCAAACGTAATGCAGAAAGTATGACCTTTCTGCATTACTCTAAACCTGTATTAAGCTATCACCTGCCTTACAGACTAATAATTAGACCTCTTTTTGATGGCAGTTTAACCCTTCGCTTGCTGAATTTTAAAATACAATTCTCCTTCTTTACCCATGCCCTGTTGTATAATTACATATATCTTCACTGTGTACAAGTATTTCGCTGTGCAATCACTGCTGTGGAGTGCACTGGTTGCACACTCAACTTGTAAATAGTACAGACCCTGATGAGACAGCTCCTGCAGGAGCTGTCTCATCTGGGTCTTCACTATTTACAGGTAGGTATATTGACGTGAATAGCAAGCGAAGGGTTAAGACAGGTTCTGCTGTACAACCGAATCCACCAACTAGTAACGACTGGGTGTCTAACAGTTTGGATCCAAATAAAACGCTGAGTTACTTGGGCTATCTACTGATGTGTCTCAGTGTACAGATAGACCAACTTATTTTGGAACAAAATATGACCTACTCTAATGTAAACAAAACGAAGCGACTACAGCGCTTCTTTGTTTTTAAAAGTCTTAGCAAACCGCAATTTTTTCAACGTCTTGGTGCAGTGGATATGTATCTGGACTTGCATGTGGCGGTCATGAGTTCGATTCTAACCGGTGACTAATTTTTTTTTTCATTTAAATACTATCCGTACAAAACAACAAATATTAATAATAACATATAATAATTATTAAAAAATATTAACATATAAATGAAAAAGAATAAAAATTAAAAAGAAAATTACAAACAAACACATTACAAGCAAATCCGTTTTAAAAAAAAAAAAGAGAAAAAAAGTAAACTGCATAGCTTGAGATTCGAACCCACAACCCCCTGTTTAGGTACATATCCATTAAGCCAACGCCCAGTACATAATATGTGGCGAGTTACTAAAGTGTCTGGTCTGGTCCTGTACTTTTGTGCTGTTATGTAAACAACAAAATAACAACAAGTCTCAATATATTAATAGCTTGGTTTACCTGTATTTGTTAGCGGGAAAAAGTCAAGGACATCTTTGATAGTTTAGTAGCTAGTTGTTTACAATATATGAACACGGGATGTTTTGGCCATGCCAGAAACAGAAGATTCAGATCACTATACAATAAAACCCCGATAGTTCGAACACTAAAACAATTGTCAGCTTAATGCAGGGTGAGTCATGTAGACCCCCTGACTTTCACCCTGCATTAAACACTCACCTAGCCTAAAAAGGCATCAATTCACTAATACAGTAAAACCTCTCTATAACGACGACTTAATTACATCAAATATTTTCTGTTAAATGCAGGTGGCTGCTTAAAACAAGGTGAAAGTAAAACAGAACGCTCCTATAGGAGCGTTCTGTTTTACTTTCACCTTGCTTTAAGCATCTACCTGCCCTAAATACCAACTAATTAACACAATTTAGTGGCCGTTATAGAGAGGTTTTACTGTATTTCATTACTAAAATTTCAAAGTATCGTGTAAGCAAATCGAGCAGTTCCTACGGGAACGGTCTTATCTTGGTCTACTCTGTTTGCAAAAGCAACATAATGCGCTTATGGACACAACCAATGGATTCGTGATATGATCTACACAGAGTGATCCTAATAAGACGCCGAGATATGATCAGAATCAAAACTGTTTGAAAATCTGAGTGTTTTATGACTATATATGGAAGAGATTAACACTTATCATGCTGAACAAAAAAACCTGTCTGCCAAAACACTGATCTGTTACACTTTTTACTTACTTCTGATTCGTACAAGCGCTTGAGAAACTGCTGACAGTGTGTCAAACAGTGTGGATCCTGATGAGATACCGAGTTACTCAGCGTCTCATCTGGTTCCAAACTGTTTGCAAATGTGAGTCAGGTCACGCGTAGAGTGATAGTGATAAGTATTAATAGTTAGTGATCATTTTATGGACGGTAAGTACATATACATGTACTAAGCAGATTAATATCGTAATACAATATTTTGCATCAAGTAACTATGGAAACAAAATTTATAATCCGCTTACGAAATACTTAACCCGTTACCTGATAGAGGCGCAGTTTAAGTCATTTGTAAACAGAGTAGACCCAGATTAGACGACTCGTATAGGAGCCGTTTGGTCTGGTCTGTTTGGTCATGGAGAACTATACCGACCTGATTCTAAACGTCCTGTCATGGCCAAATGTTCAATTGCTTTAGATACTGTTTTAAAAATCAGTAGATAAATTTTTATGAAGTGATTGATTGTAGCATAATTAATCATTAGGTAAAGATTTACCTGTCCACGAGGTCTGAAACGAGACCATCGTGCCAGATACAATGTAGATGAATTCTGTTATGCATAAACACCTCGTCATACTGTTCAACCATTTACTCCATGAATATTCATATAAGAAATAATGACGTCATAAGTATTAATTAGATTATTTTTTATAACAGCACATGATCTAAAGAATGTTTGGCCATGGCAGAAACTGTAAAATCACACCTATATGATATCATAAGCAAACAGAGTAGACCCTGATCAGACGGCTCCTACTGGAGCATACCCGTATCCTACTGGATCCGTTTGGTCAGGGTCTGCTCTGTTTCCCAATGCGTTGTATGGAGTAAAGGGTTAAATCAAGCTACTCTTATACTATTTAACTCATAACCTCATGAATATACTAGTAACAAATAATGAAATCATGAATATTAATTCCTTGATAATATTTATAGGTACAAATGGGAATTTTAGCCATGACATAAATAAATATAATTCCGTAAGCAAACAGAAACTGTAGAATCGATATAGATAATTACATAATCAAACAGAACAGTCCGAGATCAGAAGGCTGCTGTAGGAGCCGTCTGATCATGGGTCTACTCCTTTATTTTATAGAACTGTATACATCTCAATGTTCATTTTTATTAAGGACCAACATATCATGTCATATCATGTGTTCATGTGCCATTATAAATATTCATCTAATTAATATGCATGATGTCATTATTTCCTACATGTATCTGGGTATTTATGGCGTAAACGGTTAAAGGAATATGGTAGATTAATGCATAACGAAAGTTACGCAGATTTTTTTCTGCGTTACTTTCCTTCTGTATTGAACAACTGCATACTTTAACCCTTTACTCCATAAACACGCCTTTCTACGCCTTTGCAAACAGACTACAGGAGCCGTCTGATCAGAGTCTGGTCTGTGTGCTTATAAAATAATATACTAATCAGGTATTATTCTACAGTTTCTGCCATGGATAAATATTCCCGTTTCCATGTGCAATTCATCTGATTAATATTCATGATGTCATTATTTCTTACACGAATATTCATGGAGTAAAGGATTAAATGACACCAGTGTGACTTCAATGGCCCATTGCTTTATGAATATTTACAAATAATAACTGTATCAATATTAATTACCTGTTTTTCATAATTCCGTTATGAGCATGGGACTACACGTATATTACTATGACCATTTATAACCAAACAGGGCACGAAAAAAGCGTGTTCTCTGTTGGAAGACTCTGTTGTATTCACTTTATCTAATTAACCCTTTCACCGCCGATGTCGCATAAATGCACCATGACAAATAGTGCAGTCCCAGATCAGACGCCGCCTTTACAAAGGACTTCACTTTTTGTCTCAATCTCTATTTCTATATATGTTCTTTATTCCTTTGAAATTTGCATTTATTTATCTCATTTCCTTCTTGTACTGAATAATTTAACAAAGGTTTGATTGCAAACGACAATTAGAAATTTGGCGCGGAAAGGGTTAATGTTTTATTATTTATTTCAGGTATTTTGGTGATAATACCTGTCTTCAAAGTTAATCAGGTAACGGAATCAACGTGGTACAGCGATTGGTCGAGAACAGTCACGTGTGTTGGTGGTGTACTGGAGTTGATGTGCACATTTTCCTATGTTTTTGTGGCCGCACAAAATTGCTTAAGAATTTTAAAGCACAAAGACGATGATGATGATGATGATGATAGTGAAACAAATGACAATGCCATAGTTTACGAACGAGATTCGTCCGACACACTGGAGGGCATGGTGAATCCCGGTTTGGAACTTCCGGCATATAGCGAAGTAGTATCCTCGCTACAACCACCGCCATACTTATGTACAGAATTTGTGGATTTTCAGCCTCAGGGGACAGATGTTCGAGCTGAAACATCAGAGAGAGACGAAACCCCGTCTTGAAACTGCCAAACTGCCAGCATCGTAACAAACAGCATATGTCGATTTCTTACAATGGCCAAACGTTACCTTGTTTGAAGGTCAGGATCTGCTTAAGGAATTTAATAGTTTCTTTCATGACGAAAAGGTCCCTTGATAATATTACATAACAATAATTCAGTTGATGAAATATTTATGAAGTTATCCTCGTTATAAAGCTATTCACGAAGAAAAGGGTTAACCCTGACCGCCATATAAACGCATTTTAACGCTTTGGCAAACGAAGTAGAGCCAGACCAGGGTCTGCTCTGTTTGCTCAACTCTTTCGGCGCCAAATTTATAATTGTCGTCTGCAATCCAAGTTTGTTAAATCATACAGTAAAATAAGGAAATGAGATAAATAAATGCAAATTTCAAAGGAATAAAGAAAATATATAGAACTAGAGATCGAGACAAATAGTGAAGTCCCTGATCTGGGACTGCACTATTTGTCGTGGTGGATTGACACGACCGTGGCAGTGAAAGGGTTAAGAAATTGTAACAGAGCTGGTTCTTCAGTTTCGGACCAAAGACTCCCATGTATATATGCAGGATAAACGTTAATCTAATGAATATTCATGATGGCATTATTTCTTGCATGAATATTGAACAGGGGAATGGTTAAACGCCCCTGTATGAAGCTTTGTGTTGGTCTCTTACAAAATATAAAATATGTATTTGATGGCCTTGGGACTGTTACTAAATTTCGAAATTGTTTCTATCTTAGTAGCTAGCTGTTCTGTCAAGATGAGTACCCTCTTCACCAGTTTGTACAGCTGTGCATACTCATTTTTTGCACTTTGTTTTTATAGCTTAGTGTTTTTTGTAACTTAGAGTTCGACTGACAGAAACAAACAGTATAGATCATGATCAAAAGGCACACAGAAGGACCGTTTGATCTGGGTCTGCAATATGTAAACGTTTATCTGTGCAGATGGTTATGGTCATTAGGGTAAAAGAGCTTTGGTATAGCATCTGAGTTTATGTGAAGATTGGTATACTACTTGATCCATCTGACTCGTCCACATGTGTGATTTAACACTTCCCAAACTCTGACCTGACGGCTCCTGTAGTAGCCGTATGATCTGGGCTGTTTGCAAAGACGTGGCATTGAGGTTTTATGAAGAAAAGGGTTAAATGTAAAATATCTTTTCTTTTTGAGAAATGTTCCTGCAAGCAATTTTCTGCCGATTTAATGTTACATTTGTTGGTGCCGACAGAACAGTACATTGACCCTTTTCTCCATAAATACCCCTTTCTAGAGTAGACCTTTAGGAGCCGTCAGATCAGGGTCTGCTCTGTTTGCTTATGGTACAATATACAGTAGAACCCTTCTAATGCGACCACTTAAATGATAATCATAGCTGTCATTATAAGCAGGTGATTGCTTAATGCAGGTCGAAACTTATGCAGAAAGCTCCTATAGGAGCTTTCTGCATAACTTTCGACCTGCATTAAGCTACGACCTGTCTCTGCCACCAAGAATTATGCCCATTTTTGTTGGTCGCATTAGAGGGGTTTTACTGTACATTGTAGATATGATTTTACAGTTTCTGTTGTGGCCTAAATTCCCGTGACCATGTGTTATTATAACAATTGATCTAATTGATATTCATGATATTCACTAGTTCTTACATGAATATTCATAGGGTAAAGGGTCACATTAACCCTTTCCCTCATAAAAATGCTTTCTTGCAAACAGAGTAGACGCAGCTCAGACGGCTCCTATAGGAGTCTTTTGATCAGAGACTGCTCTGTATGCTGATGGAATTTGATAGATTTGTTTCTTTACTTTCTAAAATGGCTCCTGTTTTCCACCTGTCGTATTTCCTTTTAACTTTTTGTCCATGATTATTCAGTTGGTATTGAAGTTTGGAATAAACACAGAACAGGGAATGGTTTCGGAGAATGTTTTGCGAGAGTTAAATTTTATAAAATAAGTCAGCATTTTGACATATTGCAACGTTCATCAGCGATATGCAAGCATTGAATACCGTAAAGGAATGTAGTGACATTTGCATACAATATAGATATCAGATCAAATTGTTCCATGGTCTGTACTCCATGGTCTCCATGGTCTGTACTCCATGGTCTGTACGCCATGGTCTGTACGCTATGGTCTACATAGTGACATTTACTACAAATCGGCCCATGGTCTTCACTCCATGGTCTGTGCTCCATGGTCTTCACTCCATGGTCTGTGCTCCATGGTCTGCATAGTGACATTTACAAACAGTGTAGATACTGTCTGCACGCCATGGTCTGCACTCTATCATTAACCAAATCCCTCCTGCGGATGTCCTTTTTACGCCTTTATATAAGTCACTTATTGAAACCATTGTGATAGATAGAGCATTTGCTCCATAGGAGCAAATGCTCTATTCATCACAATAGTTTCAAAACTACAAAATTTTATTCTTTTCCTTTTTTCTAGTAAATGCTTCTTTTCGGCAGATTTGTTCAAAGAGATTGGGTCTAAAATAGTCTAGGAGATAATTGGTTAAACAATGATGGGCAAGTCTACTGTGGAAATTCAACGCCCATATGATATAAAATATCACGTTGCTAATGATTATGAGTCAGTGAAATGTGGGCTCTTCACAAATACACCACCCAGTACTTGAACCCTTTACTCCATGAACAGTCATGTAAGAAATAAAGACATCATGAATATTAAGTAGGTAAATTGTTTTAATGGCATTGTGAAACCGGAATTTTTATCTATGGCAGAAACTCATATTATATTATAAACAAACAGAGCAGACCCTGGTTGATCAGACGGCCCCTGGTCTGGGTTTACTCTGTTTGCAAAGGCATTGAAAGGCGTATTTATGGAGTAACGGTTTAGTTATAGAATATGCGTATAATTATGATGTCATGAATATTTTACAATGACATATGAACGCACGAGTGTTTGGACTATTGCATAAATTATATGGTTCTATGGTTTGTAAAGGATAACGTACAGGGTAAACGTACACCCAACACTGTGGGCGTATACCGCATGCAAAGTTGTTTATAAGATTCGACCAGACTGTGAACAGCCCATGATCGAGCCCTTTTATTTATGCTGGATTACCATAAGCTTTCCTACGGGTTATTCTAATTACTGTCAATTTACGGGCTGTCGACTACCAATATTTATCTATAGACGTGTTCATGTTATTGATTCATTATACTGGTCGTTATGGCATTTTTTGATCATTTTATGTCATTACATTGCTTAACTCTCTGCACTATGAGCAATTGTCGTCTGCTTCAAGTCTAGAAGTACACATTTCTTACATTTCTTTTGTAGAAGCCTTCTGATCTTGGTTTACCCTATTTTCAAAAGTATTAAAGTCGTTAGGCTTTGAACAAATACTGATACTTTAGACGACAGCTGCTTTAGTGCTAAGATAAGTACTTTTGTCAATCCATGTTTGTTGTAAAAATAGTGTCATGTTTTGCATATCGTCATTATTTATTTTGTACATTGGCGGGTTGAGCGCATAATTGTCGTAACTACACTCCATAGAGTGACCTGGTGGTGCTGACCTTTGCCGACAGATTGGATCCAGATGAGACAGGTGCGGATCCAGGATTTCAGATTAGGGGGGCGTAGAAGTTTTTTTGGAGGAGGGGGGGGGGGGGGGGTTAGATTTTTATGTTTGATGACATAAATAAATAGTGTGTTTGTAATACATGTTGAAAAGAGCTGTGTTAAAGGCAGGTGGCTGCTTAAAGCAAGGTGAAAGTAAAACAGAACGCTCCTATGGGTGCGTTCCGTTTTACTTTCACCTTGCTTTAAGCAGCCACCTGCTCTAAATACCATCTAAATGGTCGTTATAGAGAGGTTTTACTGTATATAGGTCTAAAATATTACTAAAAAGTGTTTTGGCAATTTTAGGGGTGTGGAGGGCGTACGCCGGCTCCGCCCCCTCTAAATCCACGCCTGGAGTCACCCGGCGTCTCATTAGGATCCAGACTGTTTGATACTCTCATAATGTTTTGAATTTTTTTAGGAAACAATTATTTTTATCTTTTTTTTTAAATTATATAGTAGCACCAACCCTTGATATAGCATATTCATCATATGAGGTTAACCAGGTGGCCAGTAGTGTTAAATGCTAAGGACGTTCAGTGTTGACATTCGCAAACCAGTCCGGCTCGAAATGAGACTGTTGACATAATTTGCAAACCAGTCTGGCTCGAAATGAGACGTCCAAAAACTGGATTAAACCCTTTGACGCACAGGTTGTATAAGTGTGGAAGAAATTTACCGTAAATCCTAATTCGAACGTTCAACTGAGTATCATTATCACTCTGTTAGAGAGGTGGCGTCATTGAGCAGCCACCTGCTTTAAATTGTCTAAATTATTCTGAACTAAAATTTCGAATTATCGAAATTTTAATGTAGTTTTCATCCAAGTCTTATTTCGAATTTGGGGACGTATGTCCTTTATCAATATTTTCGGACCTAAAATAGATGTCACTTAGTATTTATAAAAATGTGTTTCCCTGATAATGAACATGAGTCCGAGATTTCGGAAGTAGAATGTGGCAAACTGTTTTGTTATACATGTATTATTACTTCCATTGGGATGAATCACCGCTATGTTAGATAAGAAGTACATGTATAGCATGTATCACTGTTACATCTTGGCAAACCATGCATCTTATATGAATAAAGGTTAAAGAAAAAATCGCAAACGATGAGCTGCTTTTTGTTTTTATCTCTTCCCCTCCATTCGTCCCCCCCTCTCTCTCTCTCTCTCTCTCTCTCTCTCTCTTTTTCTCTCTCAATCATTAAACATTCAATCTTAGGCAAATAGTGTAGTGCCTGAAGGAATAATTTTATCAGTGTCTACATTATTTGCGACTCCATTTGATTTATATAGAGGTATGAAAATGGTGTCAAATCCAAACCAGTGGAAATTTGAGAGTGGGTGTACCAAAACATAGGGTGAATACGTTTATCTGCACAAATGTTTAACCCTCTACTCCATAAATACGACTTTCTACGCCTTTGCAAACAGAGAAGACCCAGATCAGACGGTTCCAGTAGGAGCCGTCTGATTAGGGCCTACTCTGTTTGCTTATGATATAATATAGATATGATTCTATAGTTTCTGCTAAGGCAAAAACTTCAAGTGTTCATGTGCTATTATAACAATTAATATAATGAATATGCATGTTTTAATAATTTCTTATATGAGTATTCATGGAGTAAAAGATTGAGTCTTCTCTATTATCAATGCTCAAATACCTATGTTCCCACATACAGTAGAACCTGTCTTAAGTGGTCATCAAAAGGGGTCAAATTAGAGTATGTATCGCAAGTGGTATAGCTTAATGCAGGTCAAAAGTAATGCAGAAAGCTTTCTGTGTTAATTTTGCCCTGCATTAAGCAGCCACCTGCTTGTTAAGATCCCTGTGTTCAATAAATGAATGGTCGCCTAGGGCAGGTTCTAATGTGTAGTATTCAACACCTGAAGTGAAAAGGTTCGGACCTGTTGTTGGACTTACAGTAAAACCTCTCTATAACGACCACTAAATTGTGTTAATTAGTTGGTATTTTGGGCAGGTGGTTGCTTAAAGCAAGGTGAAAGTAAAACAGAACGCTCCTATAGGAGCGTTCTGTTTTACTTTCACCTTGCTTTAAGCATCCACCTGCCTTTAACACAAAATACGTAATGCAATTTAGTGGTCGTTAAAGAGAGGTTTTACTGTATATCAAAGAGTAACGCACCCATATCAATGATATTTCTTTATTAAACTAATATCAAAAGCATAAATACAAAGAGTACAAAACTGACTTTGAAGCCATTGATGTTACACTAAATCCTGACGCACATGAATTATGTATGAGTTAACCCCCTGCCTCATGAATATTCATGTAAGAAATAATTATATCATTAATATGGTATATTTTTATAATGGCATATGAGCTCAGGCAATGGTTCGTCATGCCATTAACTGTAGACTCTAATCTACATAATTCAATGATTAAACAGAGTAGACCCAGGTCAGACGGGTCTTACAAGAGACATCTGATATGGGTCTACTCTGTTTGCAAAGGCGCGAAAATGTCTCTGTCAGGTAGAAGGTCACGGATGGCTCTGTGAGGAATTGTTTTAGAGCTTAGATCCCCGGCAAAAAGTGTATACCTAGACCGGATCACGCAGCTGGTCTGGATCTACAGCGTCTGCATAGCCAAGAAGATATATGTACAGTAAAACATCTCCATAACGGCCACTAAATTACATAGGAGCGTTCTGTTTTACTTCCATCTTGTTTTAAGCAGCCACCTGCCTTTAACACAAAATACTTGATGTAATTTAGTGGCCGTTATAGAGAGGTTTTACTGTGCATAAACTCGTGGCGTGATTCATATCAAACACAAGAGCATTCTGTATCTATGTACAGGCAATCAGCTTATCTTGCATCTTGGCACAATCGAACCTTTTTCAGATCATAAAACATCAATCCTTAACAGCATTTACATTTACATGTAATTTAAATGCTGAAGATATTCTTTAGCCCATTGAGAATGGTGTTCGCTCATGCCCAGGCTCTGATCTGATGTAATGTTTTATTTATTTCTGATTCGTTAAAGCCGTTTGAAAGGCTACTAACGTCTCATCTGGACCCAACCCGATGAAGATACGACGAGTAATCAACTACTGACGTCTCATCTGGACCCAACCCGTTGAAGATACGACGAGTAGCCTACTACTGACGTCTCATCTGTACCCAACCCGTTGAAGATACGACGAGTAACTAACTACTGACGTCTCATCTGTAGCCAACCCGTTGAAGATACGACGAGTAACCAACTACTGACGTCTCATCTGTACCCAACCCGTTGAGCTGACGTCTCATCTGTACCCAACCCGTTGAAGATACGACGAGTAACTAACTACTGACGTCTCATCTGTACCCAACCCGTTGAAGATACGACGGGTAATCAACTACTGACGTCTCATCTGGACCCAACGAGTCGGGTAATGCCTATAAGGCTTAGGCCCACTACAGTAGAACCACTTTAATGCGACTACTTAAAAATAATTATATCTGTCTTTATAAGCAGGTGATTGCTTAATACAGGTCGAATGTTATGCAGAAAGCTCCTGTAGGAGCTTTCTGCATAACTTTTGACTTGCATTAAGCTACCACCTGCCTCTGTCACCCAGACTTATACCCTTTTTGGTGGTCGCATTAGAGGGGATTTACTGTATTTAGGACAAATGACAAAGCAGTATTTTAAAATAAAGACAGAGATCATTCCATAGTTTAAAAGATTGGACATTTAGTCTATCAGTGCCCAATGTCCCAAAAAGGACTTAGGGAAACAGTGTAGTTCCGGATCAGAGGACTCCTTAGGAAGCTCTCTGATCAAGGTAGGGCACTCTGATCGAGATCTGCACTGGCTGCTGGACCCATCATTGTCATCGGTTTATGCTAGAAAATATTGTGTTTGCTGTGCCTTCTCAGCATGGCAAATGGCTGAGTTGGATTGTGTTTCTTATGATCTGCCAGAGGTGATATTCTCGTACATGGTTTAACCAAATGGAATGCAAGAGATGATATTACATGGTTGAGCTAGATTGTGTTTATCATGAAATGCAAGCGGTAAATGTCATGGTTTAGCCAGATTGCGTTTATCATGAGATGTAAGGAGTAAAATTTCATGGTTTAGCCAGATTGCGTTTATCATGGAATGCACGGGGTAACATTGCTAGGTTTAGCCAGGTTTTGATTATCACATTCAAGGGGTGAACTTGTATGGTTTAGCCAAGGTTTGTTTATCATGTGATGCAATGGGTAAAATTGCATGATTTAGCCAGGATGTGTTTATCATGGAATGCAAAGGGGTTACATTATATGATGTTTATCAGGAAATGAAAGGGATGAAATTGCATGGTTTATCCATGGTGTGTTTATCATGAAATGCAAGTGTAGAATTTGCATGGTTTAGCCATGGCGTGTTTATCATGGAATGCAAGTGTAAAAACGGCATGGTTTAGCCATGGTGTGTTTATCATGAAATGCAAGTGTAGAAATTGCATGGTTAAGCCATGGTATGTTTATCATGGAATGCCAGTGTAGAAATTGCACGGTTTAGCCATATAATGTGTTTATCATGGAATGCAAGGGGTGAGATTGAATGATTTAGCCAGGGTGTGTTTATCATGAAATGCAAGGGATGAAACTGTATAATTTAGCCAGAATGTGTGTATCAGGGAATGCAAGAGTAGGCTATACATGATTGAGCCAAGTTGTGTTGATCATGATCTACATGGAGCAACATAACTTGATTATCGTGAATTGCAAAATGCGATAAAAGATGATTGAACCAGCCTGTGCATATCATGACTTGCATGAGGCGATATAATGTAAGTTTGTGCTTATCATAAGCTACAAGAAATAAAATACACTTTTCCCAGTTTGAACTATTCGTGAATTAGGAGAGGCGATACAACAGTGAGCTGTAATTTCAACTGCAAAGAACGATGGCCATAAATTAACCCTTCTCTTGCTGAATTTTAAAATACATTTCTCCTTCTTTACCCATGCCCTGTTGTATAATTACATATATCTTCACTGTGTACAAGTATTTCACTGTACAATCACTGCTGTGGAGTGCACTGGTTGCACAATCAACTTGTAAATAGTGCAGACCCTGATGAGACAGCTCCTGCAGGAGCTGCCTCATCTGGGTCTTCACTATTTACAGGTAGGTATATTGACGTGAATAGCAAGCAAAGGGTTAAGAATGAGTTTCAAGTCCAGGTACAATAACGTATTGATTTTATTTTATGTATTGAATGTAAGGAATGCCATATAACGCTTTGCCTTAAAGATACATGTACACCATTTAACGTCTTTGCAAACAAGGTAGACCGAGTTCAGACGGCTCTTATAGGAGCCATCTTGTCGGAGTCTTCTCTTTTTGCTTATTGACTTATATACATATGATTCTACTTTATGCCACAGCCAACAAAATACTGTGTTCATATGACATAGCCACCAAAATATTGTGTTTGTATGCCATAACTACCAAAATACTGTGTTCATATGCCATAGCCACCAACATAATGTGTTCGTATGCTATTGTGAAATATTCAGCTAATCCATGCTCATGATGTCATTATTTCATGAGGTAAAGTGTAAATGGACATATTTGGGAATTAAAATGTTAGTAAATGTTTAATTGGTGGGTATTTTATACGAGATATATGAACAGTATAACCTCTCTAAACCAGACGTTAAAATTAGTATAAATATCGGTCTTGGAGACAGGAGGCAGCTTAATGCAGGATGAAAGTCATACAGAAAGCTCCTAGAGGAGAATTCTGCATGACTTTCATCCTGCAATAAGCAGCAACCTGCCTAAAAGTATCAAAATTCTTCTCTACTACATGTCCGGTTTAGAGGGGAGTTTTACTGTATATGTAGTAGCGCATAATAGGACTGAACATTTTCAAAATAGAAAGGCCCATCATGGTTTAACTGCAGAGTGCATTCACTATAAAAGGCTCGACTCTGCTTGATAATGATAAATGGCAAACACTGTAGACCATGACCAGAAAGCTCCCACATGAACCCTTTGATCTGGGTCTACACTGTTTGCAAATGACAGTATACACTTTTGTCCCGCACTCAGAGGAATAATGGCCGTGCTATTATGTATGGGTTTTCCAAAATCTTGATTGTCTGTTACATGTCGACCTGCTAATGCATACCATACAGCTTCATACAAAAAAACCCACAACGGAATAAAGCGCCAATCCCTTAACCCTTAATGTGCAGGTACCGAGAATATGAAACCCTCTCAAACAGTGTAGACCCAGATCAAAGGTTTTCTGGAGAGCCTTCTGGTCTTGGTCTACAGTGTTTGTCATTTAAAATTATCAAGCAAAGTTGAGTTTTTTTTATATAGCCCTATCTGGGCCTGCGCTGTTTCTGATACAAATATATTTTTTTCAGTGATAAATTTTGATACATTTTTTAATATTCAGAAAAGGAGGGGCCAGTTTTAAATAGCGAGGGTTAATCTCTTAGTATACTTATTGGATCTTTTCGGTTTAATCCTTTACCTCATGAATATTCATTTAAGAAATCATTAAATCATGAATATTTACTAGCTGATTCTTATAATGGTATATGAACAAGATGTTTGGTATTGGTAGAAACTGTAGACTCGGATATATATAATTTCATTTTTCATAAGCAAACAGAGCAGACCCTGATCAGACGGCTCCTACAAGAGAAGAGGCGCCAAGTTACCCGGTGTCTTGTCAGAATACAAAGTGGTTCACACTCTACCGGTGTCTTGTAAGAATACAAAGTGGTTCACACCCTACCAGTGTCTTGTAAGAATACAAAGTGGTTCACACCCTACCAGTGTCTTGTCAGAATACAAAGTGGTTCACACCCTACCAGTGTCTTGTCAGAATACAAAGTGGTTCACACCCTACCAGTGTCTTGTAAGAATACAAAGTGGTTCACACCCTACCAGTGTCTTGTCAGAATACAAAGTGGTTCACACCCTACCAGTGTCTTGTAAGAATACAAAGTGGTTCACACCCTACCAGTGTCTTGTCAGAATACAAAGTGGTTCACACTCTACCGGTGTCTTGTAAGAATACAAAGTGGTTCACACCCTACCAGTGTCTTGTAAGAATACAAAATGGTTCACACTCCACCGGTGTATTGTCAGAATATAAACTGGTTCACACTCTACCGGTGTGTTGTCAGAA
This sequence comes from Azorinus chamasolen, assembly GCA_963576725.1. Taxonomy (NCBI): domain Eukaryota; kingdom Metazoa; phylum Mollusca; class Bivalvia; order Cardiida; family Solecurtidae; genus Azorinus; species Azorinus chamasolen. Next base: position 63,213,188 of record OY755236.1, on the reverse strand, counting down.
TACAAATGGTTCACACTCTATCGGTGTCTTTGAAAGACAATGAAAATGTCTGCTTCTACCCAATTCTTCATAGGTTATTCTTAGACCTAATCTCTTTGAATAAATCTACTGAAATGGAGTATTTACTAAAAAAGAGAAAATCTTAGAATTTGTACCTTTGAAAACATTGCGATAATAGAGAATTTTATTCTTTGACCTAACCTCTTTGAATAAATCTACTGAAATGGAGTATTTACTAAAAAAGAGAAAATCTTAGAATTGTGTACCTTTGAAAACATTGCGATAATAGAGAATTACCACCTATGGAGCAAATGCTCTATTTATCACAATGGTTTCAAAAAAGTGATTTTTACAGAGGCGTCATCAGGCGTCAATATGAGGAATTGGATAAATATAAACGGTCACATTGGTATTTAAATATATATCGCTGTTTACCCCATAATAAATGTTATAGATAGTCTCACTCAAACATATAATGTCTTATACTCCTATGGAGCATAGACTTAAAAAGTGACTTATGAAGAGGCGTCAAAAGACGTCATTATGAGGGAATGGGCGAAACCCCGATACGGACAACAATGTTATTACTTATTAACCCTATTCCTAAAATCACTGTTCAAATTGGATATGGTGTCCTATTGACTACAGTAAAACCTCTCTATAACGGTCACTTAATTACATAAAGTATTTTGTGTTAAAGGCATGTGGTTGCTTAAAGCAAGGTGAAAGTAAAACAGAACGCTCCTATAGGAGCGTTCTGTTTTACTTTCACATTGCTTTAAGCAGCCACCTGCCCTAATATACCAACCAATTAACATAATTTAGTGGCCGTTATAGAGAGGTTTTTACTGTACTTCCGTTTCGATCAAGGTTTTGAGAAAATATACTGTAAAGTAACGCTACACTTATGATAACTATAAAGACTGTCCATGCAGTTGTATAAAGATGAAGCCCATAGCTACAGATAAAGGTGCGTACTCAAATACTAAAACCGTCATTTCTCCATCAAACCCTATACTATGACCACTGTGACCTTCGAGACGATTCTAAAGAGTGGTCACAGTATAGGGTTTGATGGAGAAACAAAGAAGTCTTTCTTGTAAATGTTTAGTTCATGCATCTCAGCTGGACCTCTGGAAGTCTGTTATGTAACATATTCATGTATATGGAAAACAAAGATTTTCCTTCAGCATCAACCCACTTGCCTGCTAAGCACATACATCCAGAGAATCAAGCAATTGTAACCCCAAAAGACCAAGAGTTACCCAAAGGGCTCGTCTTACTAAATATCGTAAGTACTAACAAACAACGATCGCAGCTGGGAGTTGTGATAATTGTATGTTAAAACCTAGCATGTTTTATGTTGTACGACGTTAGCCTTTGTTGTATTTTATGTTGTACGAAGTTAGCCTTTGTTGTATTTTATGTTGCACGAAGTTAGCCTTTGTTGTACTTTATAAAAGTTGTACGAAGTTAGCCTTTGTTGTATTTTATGTTGTACGACGTTAGCCTTTGTTGTATTTTATGTTGTACGAAGTTAGCCTTTGTTGTACTTCATGTTGTACGAAGTTAGCCTTTGTTGTATTTTATGTTGCACGAAGTTAGCCTTTGTTGTACTTTATAAAAGTTGTACGAAGTTAGCCTTTGTTGTACTTTATGTTGTACGAAGTTAGCCTTTGTTGTACTTTATGTTGTACGAAGTTAGCCTTTGTTGTTGCATACTGGAATTTTAGATCATTTCGGCTCTCCCAACAGTAGCGATTGTCGTACAGTAGACCTTTCCTTCATATAAACGTATTTTTAAGTATTTCTTAACAGAGTAGGCCCAGATCAGACATCTCCTATATGAACCGTCTGGTCAGGATCTGCTGTGTTTGCTTATGGTATAATATAGATATGACTCTACAGTTTCAGCCTGAGCCAAAACATCCTATGCACATATAACAAATTCAGTTAATTAATATGCACGTTGTCATTATTTCTTACATGAATTATGAACAGGGAAAGGGTTCATACTAATAAGTTTGTTCGTGCGATCTTTCATAAGACCAGCCCTTGGATTATGTCTGCTTGTAAATTATGACGTCATAGACTCTAGCTGTAATAGTTTGGCGATAAGCCCTCGAGATGATGAGATCTTAGAAGGAGCAAGAGCGTGCAAATGCATGACACTTAATCCTTTACCTGATAAATATTCATGTAAGAAATCATGAATGAATATTGATTAGCTGACAAATTTGTATACAGTATAACATGTCTTAACTCATTCTCTCCTAGACTATTTTTAGACCCAACCTCTTTAATAAATCTACCGAAAAGGAGCATTTACTAGAGAAAGGGAACATTTTTAGAATTGTGTAGTATTGAAACCATTGTGATAAATAGAGCATTTGCTCCTATGGAGCAAATGCTCTGTTTATCACAGTGGTTTCAAGAAGTGACTTTTACATTGGCGCAATAAGGCGTCAGTAGGAGAGAATGGGTTCCATTCATTGATTGAACACAGGAGTCTTAAAAAAGCAGGTGGTTGCTTAATGCAGGCCAAAGGCAATGCAGGATATTTCTGCATTACTTTTGCATTAAGTTACCATCTGCCTTACATATCCATAATTAGACCTCTTTTTGGTGTCTGCTTATTACAGCTTCTACTGTAACGGCAGTTACGAACATTAGAATTGTTTTCTCACAGTAAAAGCTGTAGATTCAGATCTATATTATTTCAAAAGCACACTGAGCAGACCCTGATCAAACGACTCCTATGGGTCTACACTGTTACTAAATGTGTCAGAAGGCGTCTCTATCAGGTACAGGCTGAATTGTCAATGGGCGTGAACATGGTCAAAATGCACAACAACCTTGCTTCTTCGCGTCGTCGTCCTGCTCTAGATTAGTGTCACCATCTTGAGCAGGTATGTAATTTCCATTCTTGGTTGGTCTGTCTGGGTTTGCTATATCAAACTCTTGTAAAGCACTTAATGTGTCTATGTGTCCCATTTCCGTTGCGATGTCAATTACAGATAGTCCGTACTGGAAAAAAAGAAAAAGAAAACTCTCCATTAGACAAATGTACCTCACTCGTATATCCTAAAATAATGTCATTTCAAAATAATACCTGGAGCAATTTATGGTATGATTATATAATAATGTGCAATAAAGAAATGGTGGATTCGTACCCTTAACTCCATGAATATTCATGTGAGAAATAATGACATAATAAATATCAATAAGAACATATTTTTATAATGGCACATAAACGCGGCAAATTTTGGCCATGGCAGAAACTGAAGAAGCATAATATCAAACCCCATATTAAAGCAAACAGAACAGACCCTACTCAGGATACTCATATAAGAGCTGTTTGATCTGGATCCTCATTTTTTGCAAGGGTGCCAACCCTTTCCGTCATATAAACACTGTTCCATGCCTTAGTGAACAGAATAGACTCAGGTCTGATCAGGGTCTACTCTGTTTACTTATGAACTTATGTTTCTTCCAAAATCAAACAAGCACGTGTAAATATGCCACTTTAAAAATTCAGCTCATAAATGGGCATGCTGTTATCAGCTCATAAATGGTCATGTTGTTATCAGCTCATAAAATGGTCATGCTGTTATCAGCTCATAAATGGTCATGCTGTTATCAGCTCATAAATGGTCATGCTGTTATCAGCTCATAAATGGTCATGTTGTTATCATGTCAAACATGAATGTTCAATACGAAAAGGGTTAAACATGAATCCATGATGTACAGAGTTGATAGCCAGACGCTTCTGTGTGAATCTGTAGGGACTTGTGTGAGAGACAGTTTCATAATATACATGTACATGTATAAATTATATAAGTGGTTAATGATTAACCCTTTAATCGTAGAAACGGGCGTACTAGTATTTGCAAACAGTGTAGACCCGGGTCAGAGGTCTCCTCGAGGAAACCTCTGCCCAAGGTCTGCAACATGTGTCATTCATTAGTCATTTGTCACTAATGTCATCTATTGCTAGTATTGTTTTACATGCTATTTATTCATAGCTAATCAGTTTATCTTGGATCTGATCAACGGTAATACTGGTTCATTTAAGGCATTTTTAAATTAGCACGTTTGTGTACTTTTTCCAAACCAGGCTTTAAACGACACGGTCACATTGCAGTTCTTAACATGAGATTAGCTACAATCACATGATTTTACTATTTGCATATATGTGCTATTGTGTACAATGAGTAATGTTATATTGACGTGCAATCTCTTATCAATCATAAATGAATGGCTGTTTAAACAGTTACATTGGTTAACATTATACGTTTGTAACTACATGTATTTACACAGTAAAATCTCTCTAAATAGGACTTTACTTTAATAAAAAATTAAGTCCTTGAGGCTTCGCCCTGTGTTACACTGCCGACTATCTTACAGAACGATATTGGGTCTATTGACACTAATTTGAAATTTGATGTACCTATTACCGCTTTACTCCATTAATATGCCCATTTACCCACGCCTTGGAGTAGACCCAGATCAGAAGGCTCCTGTAGAAGCCGTCTGATCGGGGTCAGCCGTGTTTGCTTATGAAATAATACAAATATGACTACAGTTCTACATTGGTAAAAAAAACCTATGTGTTCTGTGTACATATGTCATTACAAAATAATTTCTTACATGCATATTCATGGAGTAAAGGGTTAGTGTATCATACTGACCTTGTTAACTAGGTCTATATTGGCTCCTCTTCTCAACAAGTCCTTGACAATATCCGTGAAGCCACCAAGCGCCGCTAGATATATGCACGTGAATCCTCCCTGGTAATCAGTTGTACAAAATGGGTGTAACAATCTACAGTAAAACCCCTCTAATGCGACCACTTTATGAATGGAAATAAATGTCTTTAAAAACAGGTGGTTGCTTAATGCAGGTCGAAAGTTATGCAGAAAGCTCCTGTAGCTACAACCTGCATTTAAGACCCAGAATTATACATCTTTTTGGTGGTCACATTAGAGTTTTACAGTATAATTTTAACCCTTAGCCTGCTTTAAAATGAGGTCTGCTTAAACTGTTTTCACTTACAGTAGAACCTGTCTTAAGCGACCATAAAACATGTATAATTGCGGGCATATAAGCAGGTGGTAGCTTAATGCATGTCAAAAGTAATACAGAAAGCTCCTATATTCTGATTTACTTTTGACCTGCATTAAGCAGCCACCTACGTTTTAGTGGTCACTTAAGACAGGTTCTACTGTACTTCCAAAACTTGTTCAAGCGTTTCTCCAATTTCCATTTATTTTCGAATTGTTCAAGCTTTTAAGAAACTATTGACCGAGTGTCAATCGGCTTGGATCATGAAGAGATGCCGAGTTACTCGGCATCTCGTCTGGATCCAATCTGTTTGCAAATTCAACTAAGTCGCGCTTAGCAGACAAAGAGTTAATTACATAAACTGTTATAAATGGTCTTACCTTAATTACCCTAAGTAGCCGGACAGACACACTTAGACAAATAGAGCAGATCCAGATCAAACTGCTCATGAATGGTGCTGTCTGATCAGGGTCTATGAGATTTACTACTATATGTCATCAAATATGTTATCAAATAAGTACCAAATTGAGTTGAATGGAGTGGGGAGATTGGGTGTCCGAATACTTAAGTGTTAAATAAGGTAGCCAGTGAGAAAAAGTACCTGGACCCCTTCAGTGCCATGGAGTGGGTCTATGATATCATATGAAATCAGAACCAAAACTAAAAAAGTACCTGGACCCCTTCAGTGCCATGGAGTGGGTCTATGATATCATATGAAATCAGAACCAAAACTAAAAAAGTACCTGGACCCCTTCAGTGCCATGGAGTGGGTCTATGATATCATATGAAATCAGAACCAAAACTAAATAAGTACCTGGACCCCTTCAGTGCCATGGAGTGGGTCTTTGATATCATATGAAATCAGAACCAAAACTAAATAAGTACCTGGACCCCTTCAGTGCCATGGAATGGGTCTATGATATCATATGAAATCAGAACCAAAACTAAATAAGTACCTGGACCCCTTCAGTGCCATGGAGTGGGTCTATGATATCATATGAAATCAGAACCAAAACTAAATAAGTACCTGGACCCCTTCAGTGCCATGGAGTGGGTCTATGATATCATATGAAATCAGAACCTGTTTATCTTTTTATAAAGAAATTGAACAAGCTCCACACTTAAACATGAAGCAGCCGTAAAAGTGACCAGCAGACGACAAAGGTCAATTATTCATTTTAAAAAGTGTAAATATAGACCAGCGTGCATCATAATAAGGATCATCAATATTCGTTAGATTACATGTACATGTGTATATACATGTACATAGATAGTTGAACTTCAATATATCGACTTCAAGGGTTCATACAAATAACTTCGAGATAGCAGATGTTCGAAACATCCGATCTCCAAGCTAAACAATTTCTATATAGTAAATTTTGGAAGGACCGAACTTTTACTTCGAGTTATCCCGAAGTTCAAGTTATCCGAGTTCGAGATATCGAAGTTCGACAATAAATGTTAATAAAACTCACACGTACTAATAAACAGCTGGTTTGGCTTTTATTTATTGTATTTTGATTCATACAGAGTCAGACAAATCACCATGGTTACAAAGTACGTTCATTTTCACACGACTGAAAATATATTCGCTTTGTCATATTTGTTTTAATATTTATTTACTGATCCATGTCTACAACAGCCAGTTTGACAATATTTAACCCTTTCCCTGTCCAGTATTCATGTAAGAAATTATGACATTGTGAATATCAATTAGCGGTTTTTTTTTATAATGTAGACAGAATGGTTTGGATATTGGTAGAAACTGTAGAGACAGGACTATTATAAATTCATTAGCAAACAGAGCAAACCCTAATCAGACAGCTCATATAGGAGCCGTTTGATCTGGATCTACCCTGTTTGCAAATGCGTGGAAACTAGTTTATATGAGGGAAAGGGTTAACCCTTATCCTGCTTGGACATAGTTTTTGAGAACCCATTGATCGTGTGCCAAACCGTTTGGATCCGGATGAGATACCGAGTTACCCGGCGCCTCATCTGGATCCAAGCTGTTTGCAAATGTGAGCTAGGTGGCAAATAGCGGGATAAGTGTAATACAGCAGGATAAGTGTAATACAGCAGGATAAGTGTAATACAGCAGGATAAGTGTAATACAGCAGTATCACATCTGCGGGATAAGTGTAATACAGCAGTATCACATATGTAGCTTATCTAAATTGCATCTTTATTTGATACACATTATAAATAATACAAGTTTATCGACGGTGATGATATCAAAATATAAAAAAATACCACAAGCGACTACCAGCATATGTCTGGTAGTTATAAATCAGTTACCAAAGGGCAATCAATTAGTAGATTAAGCATGACAGATTTTATGAGCCATGTCCACCGGTCAGACTATGACCTTTGCAATGAACAGATGCATGAAGTTCAAACATTTATCTCGTCGATACCAGAAATAATGACACCGTGAATATCTATTAGAGTTTTTACCCTAATAGGAACTGCAGAATCAAATCTATATAATTCGTTAAGCAAACAGAGCAGACCATGAGCAGACGGTTCCTACAGGAAAAGTTTGATCTGGGTCTACTCTGTTTGTTAAGTCATGGAGAAGTATCTTTATCAGGTAAATGGTTACTGAAGGCAGCATGCAATCTCGAAGCCATGTTAAGCATAAACTTCGGCAAAACACGGCAAAAAAAGAAATTATCGGGATTTAGATTAAGATTTGACTTGTTTGCTTCGATCCCGTTTTTGCTACTGTGGTTATCCCCCTCAATAGACGACTTTTAGTAAAGAATAATTTAATTTTTTTAAGGCAGGTGATTGCTTAATTCGCGATGAAAGTCGTGCAGAAAAGCTCTCAAAATGAACTGTCTTTATAACTTTCAGCCTGTATTAAGCTGCCATCTATCTAAAAGACTGATAATGATTACTGTTTGGAGGTTTTGCTGTATTCCGGTATACTGTAAAACCTCTCTATAACGGCCACTAAATTACATCAAGTATTTTGTGTTAAAGGCAGGTGGCTGCTTAAAGCAAGGTGAAAGTAAAATAGAACGCTCCTATAGGAGCGTTCTGTTTTACTTTCACCTTGATTTAAGCATCCACCTGCCCTAAATACCAACTAATAAAAATAATTTAGTGGCCGTTATAGAGAGGCTTTACTATATACATTATATGCAGTAAAACTCCTCTTAACCGGACGTTAAAACTTGTATTAAAGGCAGGTGGCTGCTTAAAGCAAGGTGAAAGTAAAATAGAACGCTCCTATAGGAGCGTTCTGTTTTACTTTCACCTTGATTTAAGCAGCCACCTGCCCTAAATACCAACTAATAAAGATAATTTAGTGGCCGTTATAGAGAGGCTTTACTATATACATTATATGCAGTAAAACTCCTCTTAACCGGACGTTAAAACTTGTATTAAAGGCAGGTGGCTGCTTAAAGCAAGGTGAAAGTAAAATAGAACACTCCGTTAGGAGCGTTCTGTCTTACTTTCACCTTGATTTAAGCATCCACCTGCCCTAAATACCAACTAATAAAATAATTTAGTGGCCGTTATAGAGGGGCTTTACTATATACATTATATGCAGTAAAACTCCTCTTAACCGGACGTTAAAACTTGTATTAAAGGCAGGTGGCTGCTTAAAGCAAGGTGAAAGTAAAATAGAACGCTCCGTTAGGAGCGTTCTGTTTTACTTTCACATTGATTTAAGCATCCACCTGCCCTAAATACCAACTAATAAAAATAATTTAGTGGCCGTTATAGAGAGGCTTTACTATATACATTATATGTAGTAAAACTCCTCTTAACCGGACGTTAAAACTTGTATCAACAGGTCTTTTAGACAGGTGGCAGCTTATTTCAGGAAGAAAGTCATGCAGAAAGCTCCCAAAAAGGAACTTTCTGCATGAAATCGACCCTGTATTAAATAGCCACCTGCTTAAAAAGATCTAAATTGTTACTTAATAAAATTCCAGTTTAGAGAGGTTCTAATGTACTTTAACTCAAGGTGAAATCAGACTCAAACTGAATTAATCAATATTCGAAGTGGAGGGGCCCATCACTGTTGAATAATAGAGTCCATTCAGTTTGAGGGTATTAAACTTGATAGATTATTTGAATGACCAACAGTGCAGATCCTGATGAGAGGTCTTCTCTAGAAGCAATCTAATCTGGATCTACACTGTTTCCAAGTAACAATCATCTTGTTTCCCGTATTTAAGGGGGTGAATGTAGACGTCGTTGTTTTAATCTGAACGCTACATTATAACTCTCGGGTTCACTGTATCTTACATGTCCGATAATGGCTAAATATTGTCTCATACCTGTGATTGCAGATTGACTTTGAGGCCTCTCTCTATGAGTTTGGTTACCACGTTTGCATGGCCATGAAGGCAGGCACAGTGTAGACCTGATATGTTTGACTGAAGTATACAGGAAAATCATCAACAGTAAAACTCTCTAATGCGATCACCTAATGAACAAACATGACTGTCTTCATAAGCAGGTGGTTGCTCAATGCAGGACGAAAGTTATTCACAAAGCTTCTATCGGAGCTTTCTGCATAACTTTCATCCTGCATTAAGCTACCACCTGCCTTTGCCACTGTGGCCAGGCAATATAATTTAGCAAGTCGCCACATATCAATGTACTGGGCTTTGGTCTAATGGATATGTATGGATATGGATGCGTTCGAATCCCAAGCTATGCATAGTTTCTTTTTCTTTTTTTAAAAAAACTGGTTTGCTACTTGTACTCACTTTTTTAATTTTTATTATCTTTTTCACATTTTATACCGGCACACATTGTATGGACAATATTTTAATAAAAAGAAATGGCCTCTGGTCAGAATCGAACTCGAGACCTGCCGCTTGCAATCCCAGATACATATCCATTGCACCAAGGCAACTATGCTGAAGAGTTGCGGCTTGCTAAGTCATTTAAAAATAAAGAAGCACCGTAGTCGCTTCGTTTTATTTACATTAGAGTAGGTCATGTTTTGTTCCAAAATAAGTTGGTCTATCTAAACAAATCGATGATAAGCGCAATTTTACAGTAACGCATTTTGTATCCCTACATGCCTAGCTGATGAAGCTTCATTTCTGAAATCAGCTTGTTATTAACATTTTACTCCATGAATAGGCCCTTCTTCCCCTTCAACACATTTCATTAATGTAAAAGGACATGTGCTACAAAGCCATACGGTCCTCCAACATTTGTTACGATTCTTTCCCTACAACACAATCCTCGATGCAAAAAAGTCCTTAGTGTCTTGAATATCCCTTAACCTCATAAAATAAAAACAAGTAAAACTATTCTTGAGAAATATAGCTTATCACATAATCTGCCGCGCGGAAGTGCCAAAACAGTGACGTGAATCGCGAAAATGCAATAGTGCATTTTTATGCAAATTAGCAGTTGGAATTCGATTGTACTACGCTGTAAACGGTGGCCGAAACAGCCGTCAGACATAGTCTTTTTCACTCTCTATTGCACTTTTTAAGGGTTATGTGATAAAAAACAAGCTTACAACGAGTGTAATATTCATTATAGCAAACGAGTTTTATGAAAACAATTTAATGAACACGAATGTAAGATCCACTATATATTAAATATGTATTATTAAACTCAGCATTCTAGGAGCAAATAAATGAACATTTTACTCAATAGTTTTCCAAGGAATTTAGACAGACAACTTTTTCTTAAGTTGTCCTACGGTTAACATATTCCTAAGAGTTTCGTGGATGTGGGTCCAGGGTCCATGCTTATAAAGCTTTTAGTTGAGTCTGAGTTTCGTTCTCAAGCATTTGATTGGTCAGATTTGAGTTCTCAAGCTTTTTATTAGTCAAAGGCTCAAATCTGACCAATCAAATGCTTGAGAACGTTCTCAGACTCAACTAAAAGTTTTATAAGCATGGACCCAGGTTTTTACTGTCTTTACCTCTTTTCCTGGTGTTCATTAGCCATAACCGGCAAAATAACACTAACGCTAAGCTCCAACCAACCAACCAATTAATCAAACATCCAACATCATCCAACCAACCAACCTGTGTTGTGAGTGAGATGAACTTGTCATGTGACAGCATATCTGCACACTTCTCTTTGTTTCCTTCCTTCACCGCTGCAAGAAACTGCCTGAGATCGTCCCTGCAGGTCTGCAAAACAATAATACTAATATTACTAGATATATAGGGCGTTATGATTAAATGTTACCTCGGAAGTCATTTACAAAAAAGAAGATATATACGTCATTCATTCTTGGTCATTGCAGTAATGGCTGTCCTACTTCAAACCTTCCCTGTTCTATGTTTATACCTAATTTCAATAACTACTGAATATTCATGGTCAGGATAATTATAATGAAATATGGAAGGTGGAACATTGTAGCCAGTTTAAAAAGTAAAGAAACAGATCTATCTAATCCCATTAGCAAGTTTACAGAGAAGCCCCTGATCTGTTTGCAAATGCGGGAAAATGCGTTTGTATGATGGAAAGGGTTACGGGACGTTTGACATAAGTCAGGGGTCGTCTCCGTAACCGAGTGGTTATCGTATTCGACTGACAAACACTCAGTCCGTAATCGAGTGTTTATCGTTTTCGACTGACAAACACTCAGTCCGTGACCGAGTGGTTATCGTATTCGACTGACAAATACTCAGTCCGTAACCGAGTGCTTATCGTATTCGACTGACGAACACTCAGTCCGTAACCGAGTGCTTATCGTATTCGACTGACAAACACTCAGTCCGTGACTGCTGTGGTTCGAATCCCGGTCTGGGTGTTTTGATTTTTCCATGTGAGGAAGGTTTTCAACTGGCTGGTGGTAGGTCGGTGGTTCTGGTCTGGGTGTTTGGATTTTTCCATGTGAGGAAGGCTTTCAACTGGCCGGTGGTAGGTCGGTGGTTCTGGTCTGGGTGTTTGGATTTTTCCATGTGAGGAAGGTTTTCAACTGGCTGGTGGTAGGTCGGTGGTTCTGGTCTGGGTGTTTGGATTTTTCCATGTGAGGAAGGTTTTCAACTGGCTGGTGGTAGGTCGGTGGTTCTGGTCTGGGTGTTTGGATTTTTCCATGTGAGGAAGGTTTTCAACTGGCTGGTGGTAGGTCGGTGGTTCTGGTCTGGGTGTTTGGATTTTTCCATGTGAGGAAGGCTTTCAACTGGCTGGTGGTAGGTCGGTGGTTCTGGTCTGGGTGTTTGGATTTTTCCATGTGAGGAAGGCTTTCAACTGGCTGGTGGTAGGTCGGTGGTTCTACTCGCGTGTTCTTCTAACCACGAAACAACGCAATCAATTTGTTTCGTGCACAGAAGAACATCTTGGTCTTCCCCAACCTGTAATCAGTTGGACGTCGCAATCTGAATGAAGTACTATTAAAGCGATGTAAAGCCCAGATACAAACGAAATAAAGTAAATCTCGTTCTGGGCGTTTAGGACTGCTAGTATAGCTGAATGCAAGACAAAAAAAATACAGTACAACCTCTCTATAACGGCCACTAAATTATGTTAATTAGTTGGTATTTAGGGCAGGTGGCTACTTAAAGCAAGGTGAAAGTAAAACAGAACGCTCCTATAGGAGCGTTCTTTTTTACTTTCACCTTGCTTTAAGCAGCCACCTGTCTTTAATACAAAATACGTGATGTAATTTAGCGGTCGTTATAGAGAGGTTTTACTGTATATGTTCCCTGCATTAACCCATCACCCGATACAGACACCTTGTGACGCCTTTGCAAAACCGAGTACAGTAAAACTTCTCTAAACCGGACGTTCAGTTTAGTAAAAATATCGGTATTGGAGACAGGTGGGAGCTTCATGCAGGATGAAAATGATGCAGAAAGCTCTAGGAGTTTTCTGCATGATTTTCACCCTGCATTAAGCTGCCATCTGCCTTAAAGTCTCTAAATTATTCTATACTATAGACTTCCGCTTTAGAGAGAGTTTACTGTATTCGGTAAAATAGATATTTTAGGCGTATTTCTATAAAGAATTTTGTTGCAGTAAATTAACAACATAGACTCCAAATGATTTATTGCATATGATTAGCAAGTGATTGATGAGAAAACCAGTTTAATTTTAATGTTTGTTATTTTGTTTATTATTTCATGACGTCATTCAGACTTTAATGAACCATTAATTGTCAACACTGAACGTGTGCGTTTTTGTCTGAGCAAATTGATTAGGAAAGGGGAGGGGCTTATTCGATATGAAAATAGTGCAGACACAGATCAGTCATTACAATACCGAAGTGGAATCTTATTAGAAATTCTCTATTTAACGCCAATCAATGCCTTAACGCCTTTCTTCATATAAACGCCTTTTCACGCATCTACAAACAGAGTATACCAAAATTAGACGACTCCTAGGAACCGTCTGATCAGGGTCTGCTCCGTTTGCTAATGGTATTTGATAAATCTGTTTCTTTAGTTTCTAATATAGGTACACTATTCATATATTCATAACATTCCATATTCATTATAACTATTCTGTCCATGAATATTCAGTAGGTACTAAATTTGGAATAAATATAGAACAAGGATCGGGTTAACTCTGTCGTTGTTGTACAGTAAAGCCTCTCTATAACGGCCACTAAATATCATCAAGTATTTTGTGTTAAAGGCATGTGACTGCTTAAAGCAAGTTTGAATCTAAATAAGACGCCGTGTTACTCTGTGTCTTGTCAGGATTGCAACTGTTTGACAAACACAATCTTTTGAAAAGAAATAGAAGAAATGTACTTTGGGAATTGTAGCGGACAAAAATGTTTAGAGATGGAAGTTACTAAGTGCTGAAACAAACATTAGGGCCCAGCATAGTGTGTTCATTTCGATCAGGTTAACTGAAATCAGTAGGTAGAGACGCCCTTTAACGCCTGTGCAAAAAAGTAGACCCAGATCAGACGGCCAATATAGGAGCTGTCTGATCAGGGTCTGCACTGATTGCTGTTGCAATCATACAAGTCCGATTCTAGTTTCTGCCTTTGAAAAACAACGCCTGTGTTAATACGCCCTTACAAATGGCCAACTATTGACTATCCATGATGTCATTATTTCTTATCCATTTATTTATAAAAATACGCCTTTCTACACCTTTGCAAACATAGTAGACATATACCAGGCGGCTTCTGTAGAATCTGTCTGATCAGGGTCTGCTTTGTTTGCTTTTGAAATAATATAGATCTGATTCTCAAGTTTCAGCTTTGGTAAAATTTGCATGTGTTAATATGCCATTTAAAAAATGATTTGATTAATATTCATGATGTTATCATTTCTTTTATAAATATTTAAGGAGTTAAGGGTTATATGAATATTCATAAGATAAAACGTTAGTTATAGGGATACAAACTGTAAAGATATTCGATACTTTCAGATATCACATTGGTTAGCTCTCTGAACGCTGATACTGAGCGAGTCTATGACCCACATTTGAAAATAGTGGAACCCCTCTAATGCGACCACTTAATGAATAAACATGGGTGTCTTTATAAGCAGGTGGTTGCTTAATGCAGGACAAAAGTAATGCAGAAAGCTCCCATAGGAGCTTTCTGCATTACTTTTGTCCTGCATTAAGCAATCACCTGCATCTAGCACCCATAATTATACCTCTTTTAAGTGGTCGCATTAGCGAGGTTTTACTGTAGTGTAAATCAAAGTGAAATGCCGAGCATCAGGACAGGCATGCGCATATGCGTCGTACCTCTACACTGGCCAGATCCTGCTGCAAGAGCTCTGTGCTCAAGTTGGCCAGCCTTTGTCTGACGGGTCCAAACATTTCTCCAGCCGCCTGTCTCGTCCGTACGCAGTACAAGAACGCCTCGCCAAAATTGTGAAAGCCCTGCAAAATAATGAGATAATGCAGCCCAGTGAAAACCCTTCAAAATAATGTGCAAACTTGTGAACACCTTGCAAATAAAGAGATATGCAAAGTTGTGAAAACCCTGCAAAATAATGAGATATGCAAACTTGTGAAACCCTTCGAAATAATGGGATCTGCAACGTCGGCATCCACGTTGCATTATTTCGTTGATTCTCTTCGCCGTTTACTGAACAGAGACGCAGACCCTGACTGTAGGAATTGTCTGATCATATTTTATTATGTTTGCTTATGGAATAATGGATCTGGATCTCCAGTGTCTACCAAGGCTAACATCTACGTGTTCATATGTTATTGTAAAAGTCCTATAACTAATACAGTTAAACCTCTCTATAACGGTCACCAAATTGTCTTAATTAGTTGGTATTTAGGGCAGGTGGTTGCTTAAAGCAAGGTGAAAGTAAAACAGAACGCTCCTATAGGAGCGTTCTGTTTTACTTCCACCTTGCTTTAAGCAACCACCTGCCTGTAACACAAAATACTTGATGTAATTTAGTGGCCGTTATAGAGAGGTTTTACTGTACGCATAAAGTCTTGATTGGGGTAAGTGGTTACCGTTACATTAGTACTGGATGAAGCAGGGCAGGACCCTATACAGTAAAACCTCTCTTAACCGGCCGTTAAATTTAGTATGAATATTTTTCTTGGAGACAGGTGGCAGCTTAATGCAGGGTGAAAGTCATGCAGAAAGCTCATAGAGGAGCTTTCTGCATGACTTTCACCCTGCATTAAGCAGCCACCTGCCTAAAAGTATCTAAATTCTTATCTAGTAGAATTCCGGTTAAGAGAGGTTATACTATACCTGATGAATATACATGAAGGACAATATGACACCATGATAATAAATAAATGATAATTTATCAGTTGAATGTGTGTAACTGCGAATAAAAATACAAAGTATTGGCCATAGGAAACAGAACAGACAAAGATCAGACAACTCCTATACAGAGTCGTCTGATCTGTTTGCAAAAGTGTCAAAATACGTCTGTACCAGGTGATAGGTTATGCTCGGAGGCGCTTATCCATTTCCCTGTTGTAAGAAATGATGACATAATGTAACTACTGTACATGTACATTTCAAAGACGGGACAAGAACAAAGGAACTTTTGGCTATTGCAGAAACTGTAAAATCAGATCTATAGTATTCTATAAGTTGTCTTATCTGGGTGCATTCGAATGCAAAAGCATTAAATGGCGTATTTATTGAGTACAAGGCCAAAGTGACAGTTCGTACACTAAAATCATATTTTCAATAAAGTGTTATGTTCAATTATTCTAATGAAGATTGTCAACTGGAACTTATATCGAAACATGCCCCTGTGATACAAAATAAACCGTTTTGGTAGATACATGTACTTAAATATTTTTGTTGGTCGCCAACATTTTATAGGCCTGTTTTGAACTGTTACATAACTAAAACATAAAACATAACGCGAATAAATACTAAAATGTCGGCAAATAATACCAGAGCACGTCAAAGTTGTGTCTTCCTCGGCGTTTATTTGATCGGTTTCTTGTGACATTCTCCCTTTCAGCATATAAACAAGTGATTTATGTAATGTTTTGGCATTTCAGAACACGTTGCAAACAGAGACATCCACTTTTAATCAAATATCTTACAGATGCTTACATTGCAACTAAAATGTCCTCTTTAGGACAAGATGGAGACACAGGCATATGTGTTCTGCATCGAACACAGGTAGTCGTATCAAACTCCTATATCAATCACAGGTAGTCGTGTCAAACTCCGGTATCGATCACAGTCGTGTCAAACTCTTGTATCAATCACAGGTTGCCGTGTCAAACACCTGTATCGAGTCCAGGTAGTCGTACCAAACACCTGTATCAAACACAGGTAGTCGTATCAAACTCCTGTACCGATCACAGGTGCTGTGTCAATCTCCTGTATCGATCACAGTCGTATAAAACTCTTATATCGAACACAGGTGGCCATGTCAAACTTCTGTATCAAGTACAGGTAGTCGTGTCAAACTCCTGTATCGAGTACAGGTAGTCGTAGCAACAACCTGTATCAAACACAGGTAGTCGTACCATAGTCTACATCGAGCACAGGTAGTCGTATCAGACACCTGTATCAAATACAGGTAGTCGTATCAAATTCTGTATCAAGTGCAGGTAGTCGTATCAAACAAAGGTATCGAACTGGTTTTCTAGTGCCAACCCTTATCCTGCTGTACAATGATGTCATATAAAATTCTGACCTGCTGAAATGTTTACATTGTTTACCTATCTTGCAATTTATTCAGGTTTTTGAGAAATCGAACAACTTATATCCTCATGATACGCCGAGGTACCCGGTGCCTCATCTGGATGCAAGCTGTAAACGCATATGAGTCAGGTTGCGCTTAGTAGAAGAAGTGCTGATAACGTGAAGCTGTGAATACTAAAGCTAGACATTGCCGACTCCAAATAATACAAATACGGCACACTTTCGACAAAACCCGCTTGGTTTATCATTTACCTTTCTACTTTTCGTCGACCATTTGAACGAATACAGTCTGACAAGACGTTGGATAATTACAGTAAAATCCCGATATTTCGAACAAGTATCATTATCGGTATTTAAGACAGGTGGCAGCTGAATGTAGGATGAAAGCCATGCAGAAAGCTTCCCTAGGGGCTTTCTGCATGACTCTTCTCAATTCTTCATTACTAAATCTTCGAACTACAGTTTTTACTATACATTGCAACACATACCACTCGAATAACAACATACTGAAAACGACAAATTACGTTTTTTTTAGAGTAAAGCGAAAATAAGAATCGGATTTGTGAGCGAATCACGAATGTTTAAACGAATACTATCACTCGCTGTACGTATGAACCGATCAATTTACTGACGCGGTACATTTAATATCCTACAAACTGTCGAAAACTAAATGCACCTCCTGCGATTCGCCCTCTATTTTAAATACATAATCGACTTTGTCAAATACATTCTAAATCCGAATTTATTTCTTCAAAATCGACCTTTACGAATATTTTTTCATTCGTATCAGTTCAGCAGGGTCCTGCATTATTTCCCACATGTCTTTATTTCCTCTAGAAAAGTGTCCAGCTGTGTTATAGGTGGTATCGAGGTTCAGCCCTGTAGAGGAGTGTGGGTTAAATGATTAATCTATCGGATTTATTTTTCTCTCTCAGCACTTTTGAATATCCAAATACTCCAAGAGTAACATAACATTAATGATTTGTTTGCTAGACATGGTGCTAGACAAGTATATTTAGCCAATGGTACACCCAGGTTAGTAAACATACCGGTCTTGGAGACAGGTGGGAGCTTATATATGCTGCACCATTTGCATTCGAATAAGTCTCACTAATTTTCTAGATCCTTAAAGGACTGTAGAACTTCGATATCTCAAATTCGGATAAATCGAACATCGAAGTAACTCGAAGTAAAAGTTCGTTCCTTCTAAATTTTATAAAAACGGATTTGGTCTAAATTTTATCTCTACTCACATTTAGAAAAAACACTTGGCAGCTTTTGCAAGTCTAAAGTTATGCTGAAAGCTCATATCTTCTGCTATTTCGAAATAAGTTTTATGACTCCTTGAATTTTCGAGAAATCGAATTTCAACTGTATTCAAATAATGTATGAAGAAACTACTATTTATACCTAGACACGTTAACAATTTCTGTATTAATTTTGCGCTGCATTAAGCAACCACCTGCTTTTAAGACCCCTATGTTCAATAAATGAATGGCTCCTTAAGATAGGTTATAATATATACAGTAACTTGTGATATGACGTGGATTTGAAAACAGCTTGGATCCAGATGAGCCGACGAATTATTGTCAATCGACCAGAAGATGGCCTCTTATTCCATCAATATCCATGTTAGAGATAATAAAATCCTGAACATCAACTTGATATTTTTTACAATGGCATATACAATTGACTTTTGCCATGGAAGAATTCGGTAGAAACATTTAGTCTACCCTGTTTGCAAATGTGCTAAAACGCGTATTTGTGAAGCATATGATTAACCCTTTCCCTTGTATATATCTATACCAGATTTCAATACCTAATGACAATACCTTCATGGACAGAATAGGTATAACTAAATATGGAAGGTGGAACATTGTAGCCATATTAGAAGATAAAGAAAGCGATCCATTAAATTCCATTAGCAAACAGCAGATCCTGATCAGACGGCTCTTATAGGAGCCGTCTGATCTGGGTCTACTCTGTTTGCAGATGCGTGAAAAAGGCGTTCATATGTAGGAAAAAGCTGAAGAGTAAATTAGCAAACAAGATTGTTCAAAAGAGTTTATGCATAACCAGTCATGAAACTGTTAAAGGTTAAATCGAACTGTTATGTATGCAATGCAACTCATGTATCTGCATGCTAGTGTTCGAAGAGACTGTCTGGTTGTGTTAAACGCTGTTTTTAGTATTTAATGCTTCTTGAATAAAGAGAGACTATGTATACTTTTGAAAGAAACTGATACTGAAGTTTGAAAGGGGAGGGACAGTAATGCTGGATAAGTGTTTAACCTCACTGTGACTACAATCTTTAGAATTACGGCGACTTGAACCCTTTAGGTTTTTATAATGGTTTATGAATACAGACATTTCTGGCGATGACAAAAACTGCAAAATCAGATCTATATTGTTCCATAAGCAATCAGAACATACTCTGATTGACGGCTCCTATAGGGGCGTCTGATCTGGATCTACTCTGTAAATGCGCGAAAAGGGTTAATCAGGAGAAGGGTTAAAGGAGACGATGCGTGGGAGAGATATAAGCCGGTAAAAGGTTTGCCCTACTTGTTACTGATGATGCAAAAAGGTTTTTGATCTCGACTGAAAGTGTACAACCAGTTCTATAAACATCCATAAGCAATCAGAGCAGACCCTGAACAGACATCCAATCCTACAGGAACTGTTTGATCAGGGTCTAGTCTCTTTTCAATGTATCAAAAGGCGTCTCTATGGAGCAAGGTGTTAAAAGTTTTAAAACTGATGATGCGTAGAAGAGATATAAAACGTTTGCTTTACAGTAAACCCCTCTAAACTGGAATTCTAGTAGAGAAGAATTTAGATACTTTTAGGCAGGTGGCTGCTTAATGCAGGGTGAAAGTCATGCAAAAAGTTCTTACATGATATTTCTGCAAGACTTTTACGCTGCAGTAAGCTGCCACCTGTCTCATAGACCGATATTTATACTAAATTTAACGTCCAGTTTAGAGGGAATTTACTATAAAATGTTACTTACTGTAAGTTACTGACCTATGCGTTAATGTTTACAAGTGCAAATGAGTTATCCCTTTGAATGCTGAGTTATCAAAGTGGAACGGTCTATCATGGTTTAATGATAAAGTCCACTTAGTATGAAAGGGTCATCTTTGCGAGAGGAGTTTGAATGACAAACAGCGCATACTCTGATCAGATGGCTCCTGCAGGATCCCTCTGATCTGGGTCTACACTGTAACCGTCAGTATATGCGTGTCCCGTATACAATATAACGAAGTGATTGGTAGTTTACTACTTGGGTCTGTAACCCTTTCCCTCATACAGTAAAACCTCTCTATAACGGCCATTAAATTGTGTTAATTAGTTGGTATTTAGGGCAGGTGGTTGCTTAAAGCAAGGTGAAAGTAAAACAGAACGCTCCTATAGGAGTGTTCTCTTTTACTTTCACTTTGCTTTAAGCAGACACCTGCATTCAACACAAAATACTTGACGTAATTTAGAGAAGTTTTACAATATAACGAAGTGATTGGTAATTTACTACTTGGGCCTGTAACCCTTTCCCTCATATAAACACTTTTAACGCATCTGCAAACAGAGTAGACCAGATCAGACGGTTCCTGTTGGAGTCGTCTGATCAGGGTCTGCTCTGTTTCATTATGACATGATATAGATCTGATTTTACTAGTTTTATCAAAAATATTCCTTGGAAAATTTTACATTATAAATAATCAGCTGATAAACACCCATGATGATATTTTTTCTTACATGAATATTGAACATGGGGAAAGGTTTAACTCTTCGCTTGCTATTCACGTCAATATACCTACCTGTAAATAGTGAAGACCCAGATGAGACAGCTCCTGCAGGAGCTGTCTCATCAGGGTC
Organism: Azorinus chamasolen; assembly: GCA_963576725.1. Classification (NCBI taxonomy): domain Eukaryota; kingdom Metazoa; phylum Mollusca; class Bivalvia; order Cardiida; family Solecurtidae; genus Azorinus; species Azorinus chamasolen. The sequence goes on along the minus strand of OY755236.1, from coordinate 63,192,184 downwards.
TGCACTATTTACAAGTTGATTTTGCAACCAGTGCACTCCACAGCAATGATTGCATAGCGAAATACTTGTACACAATGAAGATGTATGTAATTATACAACATGACATGGGTAAAGAATGAGAAATGTATTTTAAAATTCAGCAAGCGAATGGTTAATTAAAATAGACTGCAGATAAGTACATTTCAAAGTAATGCGGAAAGTTCCTTATCTTTATCGACTTACCACTTTTAATCGAACGAAAATAATGGAAGTCAAATGAAAACTATTAACCCTTTTTTATGAATATTTTTGACAGAAATAAATGCCATCATGACTATTAATTAGATTAGTTTTACAAGAGCATATGAACATACTAATCTGTAGTTATGACAGAAACTGGAAGAATCATGTCTATATTATTCCATGAGCAAACAGAGCAGATCCTGATCAGACGATTCCTACATAATTCAACTGATCTGGGTCTGTTCTGTTTGTAAAGGCATGAAAAGTCGTTTCTATGAGGTAAAGGATCAACTAATGTTGCTGCTGTCAGGTCTTCCATATATGAAACCTGATGCACGACGCAAAGCATTTTGGACACAGACAAGCGTACAATCGGAGTTGTGTCATCTCTATTGAGCATTTTGGACACAGACAATCGTACAATCGGAGATGTGTCCTCTCTATTGAGCATTTTGGACACATACAAGCGTACAATCGGAGATGTGTCATCTCTATTGAGCATTTTGGACTGAGCATTATCGACACAGACAAGCGTACAATCGGATAAGTGTCATATTTATTGAGCATTTTGGACACAAACAAGCGTACAATCGGAGATGTGTCCTCTCTATTGAGCATTTTGGACACAAACAAGCGTACACTCGGAGATGTGTCCGCTTGAGCATTTTGGACTTTGACAAGCGTACAATCGGAGATGTGTCCTTTCTGTTTAGCATTTCGGACACAGTCAAGCGTACAATCGGAGATGTGTCCTCTCTATTGAGCATTTTGGACTTAGACAAGCGTACAATCGGAGATGTGTCCTTTCTATTGAGCATTTTGGACACAGACAATCGTACAATCGGAGATGCGTCATCTCTATTGAGCTATCCTATTTTTTCTTTAAAAGTCGGATTGTTGCTTAGTGCAGACTTAACAAATGCAGAAAGCCTCATTTTGCCGTCCTTTATCAACCATTTACCTCATATAAGTACTTTTCACGCATTTATAACATAGTAGTCCCAGCTCCTGCATGAGCCCTCTAATAAAGGTCTGCTCTGTTTGCCTGTGAATCTATATAGATATGATACATTCATGTATTCATGTGCCATTATGAGAAATAACTTAATAAACATTTATGATGTCTACATTCATATTCATGGAGTAAATGGTAAAACCTCTCTATAACGACCACTAAATTGTGTTAATTAGTTTGCATTTTGGGCAGGTGGTTGCTTAAAGCAAGGTGAAAGTAAAACAGAACGCTCCTATAGGAGTGTTCTGTTTTACTTTCACCTTGCTTTAAGCGCACACCTGTCTTTAACACAAAATACTTGATTTAAATTTAGTGGTCGTTATAGAGAGGTTTTACTGTACATAAGGAGTAAATATTTAAGTACAGATAATAATACGTTAGGTAGGTGTGAGTACCAGTCACGCTATCTGGTAACTTTAACCCATTCAGTGTTTTTGATATCATATGTAAATTGGTACTATAAAGTTCAGTCATATTTTTATGAGAACGACTTGAATATATACTGTCGTTTGGAATATCCGATCGCTCGGTCATTTTCTCAAATTGTTGAGACTAAAACGGTTGGTAATTTCACTAGTAACTGGCTGCGTAGAATTAACAGTTATGTTGGCACATCTGGCCGTGGTCGTAACAAGCTTAGATTGTACAAGAGTTTTAAATTCAACTTCTCTACAGAGCAATACTGTAAAATGGTACTCCCGCCTTTGCAACGGTCGGCTTTTTGTAAATTTAGATTGGGTGTTGCTCCAATTCGGATTGAAACTGGCCGTTATGAGGGTCTTAGTGAAGAGAGTAGAGTTTGCCCATTTTGTCTGGACAATACAGTAGAAAGTGAAATGCATGTGATTTTGAAATGCCATATGTACAGTGATTTAAGGGAAGAGTTGTTTAGAAAAGCGTGTACTTTTAGTCAAGATTTCTTAGACTTAGATGATTTTAATAAATATGTGTTTCTGTTTTCCAACACAGACGTGATAAGGGACTGTGCCAAAACCTGCTTTTACATTTTACAGAGACGGCAAGTTTCACTTTGTAAATAGACTGTTATTATTATTATTTTTTAGGTATCTGATATTCCGGATATGTTTATATGATATAGTATCATATCATTTTGATCTTTAAGTTTTCTTAACAGGTGTAGATTTTGAACATAGGAGTACTTTAGCTTGCTTTTGTTGATTATTCTTGTTTCATTTTATACTCTTTTTTAGACCGTTTTGGTATATTGGATCAGTATTGCAATTTGCAGTGATCCGATTTTATTTGTGTCATACTGTGATGTTATAAACACATGTGTTATATATGGCATGCAATGTCATTTTTACCATCTCTTATAATTCCTTTATGGAATGGCTATGCACTATTTGAAATGTTTATTGTATATGTTTTTATATTTGCTGAATGTGCATTGATGAGATGTAAATAAAGATTCTATCTATGTAAATACTTCGGATCCAGATGAGACGCCGAGTAACTCAGCGTCCCATTTGAATCCAAACTGTTTGATACTGTGTATCTTTGTATATTTTATAAGAAATTAAAAAAAACACACCCACTCTTAAACTTGAAGCAGACGGAAATGTGTGAAGCAGACGACAATGCTGGCACTGCAAGTGTATAAAGCAGACGTTAACTCATAATCTGTTGGAAAATAGGATGTCGGCTTAAACTCCGATCTGTTAAAAATTTCATTTTCTTCCGATTCATTCAAGCCATATGCGAAAGGATTGTCTGAGTAACAGACACTTTGGATCGTGGTGCGACGGCGAGTTAATCGGCGTCTCATCTGGATCAAAGCTGCTTGGAGATGTTAATTAGGCCACGCCCCGCATGTGAAGGGTTAACATTCCATTTTAATGGATGACGTCAAAGATTTGTGTCGGGTCATTGAATTTCCTTTTTGTCAAATCGTTTAAACCTTGTATCAAACACTTTATCGGACTGGTGGTTCAATTAACCTAGTGCCATTATAAACATCTGCATCAGAACTAATAGTTCGATTAACTCTTTCCACCTCGTGGTTCGAGTTTAATGGTTACTAACTTGCTGACACTGCCTAACCCTTTACTTAAAAACAATTATTATATACATGTATATATAGTATTTCATGCATTTGCAAACAGAGTAGACCGAGATGAGAAAGCCAATTTTGGAGTTGTCTGAGCTGTGTCTGCCCTGTTTCCCTAAAGATCCATTGTAACGTGTGCACCATCGGCAATCCATATCGGTCACCCTTCCAACCAGTAGCCGCACAATCTGTTGCTCAAGCCATATCGCCAAAGAGCTAGCTCCTATGCAAGGAGAGTTTGTAGTGTTTATAAAGCTAACAGTCTCGCTATTACAGTACTTTCCCCTCCGATAACTTTGGCCTGGGATCATCCAGTCGTCATTCCACTGCTGTCAGTTGCAACGTGCGACATCGGCAGTCCCTGGCGTTCATCCATCTAGCCAGTAACGTCGCAGTCTAAACTTCGCAACATTTCCAAGCACCAAAGAGCTAGCTCCCCGGCAAGGAGAGTTTATAGTGTTTATATACCTAATACCCTCGCTGTTACACTAACATGTCCAAAGACTCGTGTTTTCATATGCCGTTAAAACATCATCTTATCATATTTAATAATAAAGTCATTATATCTTACATAAATAATCACGAAGTAAATAGTTCAAGCTTTCGCTAAAAATAGTGTCATCTGCAACTTATTTCGTCTGATTCATTTTCCATTGTTGAATGTGTTTCCCTTCTTCTTTCTATCGTCAAACTTTCTTGATCCTGATGAGACTTCGAGTTACTCGGCAAATGTGGTCACAGAGTCACAAATGGCAGCGACATAGTTAAGGTTTTGAAAAGTAATGGAAGAAAGATGTTCCAAAATATTAAACATTTAGCATTCTACTGGCGACTCTTTGATAACCTTTGGAAACAGTTTGGTTCCAGATGAGACGCCAAGTAACTCGGCGTCTCATCAGGATCCAAACGTGTGTCACTCAGACGCTGGTTTTGAAAAGAATTTGAAGAAATATGTACTTTTAAAATAGAAGCAGACGATAATATACACAGACGACAGTTCCTCAGAGTGAAGAAGGTTAAACGAATATCTCCTATTCAAATGACTAAATAATACTTCAGTTTTGATATCTCTGCATTGCATGGCAATTGAAAAAAACACTTCGATTCACTCATAAATAAAGAATCTACTAAATGAATATACGCTTTGTCCCTAAAATCCCATGGCAAAACAGTTTGATCCTACCTGCGATGTCCAGTTACTTGGCAGTTTATCTGGAACGAGTACTATTTCTGGAACGAGTACTATTTCTTATCAAACCTTTTCAGTTGTTTAACCCTTTCTCTGTTGAATATTCATGTAAAAATAACGACATCATGAGTCGTGAATATTAATTAGATTACCTTTTTATAATGACATATCAACACAGGAAAGTTTGCCTCAGGCAGAAACTGTAGAATGATAGCTATATTATAACATGAGCAAACAGAGCAGACCCCAACCATACGGATACTATAAGAAAATGCGTTAAGACCGTTCATATGAAGGGAATATTTAACAGTGGCTGACGTTACATTCTTCTAAGCAGTAAGGTTCAAATGAATGATTAGTCAGGATCTACACCGTGTTGTATCTCATTTGAAGCTGGAGTATGTTGCAAACTATCGTTTTAACAGTTCAAGCAGAGGTTGCAACACGTCGACTGATCTGGGTCTAAACTGTTTGATACTTAAATCCGAGTACATGTATTCTCTTTGCCGTGACTACGTAAAAAAGGTTTTCTTTTTTTAAAATAAAATTACCTTGTTTTTCAAGTGTTCGCTGATTGTGAATGGCGCTATATCGACTTCTTGCAAAAGTAGATCTACAATGGCGGTAGTCTTTTCTTTGTCATACGTACTGAACACGGCAACAATTGGTAGTGGCAGACCATCCTGCAGTAAAAAGACAATCATCCATTGAAGAAGATATAATATTGGCAATACAGAAAAATGTAATCATCCATGGAAGAAGGACTGGTATCGGCAATTAAGAAAAAAGGTAAACATCCATGGAAGAAAGACTGACATCGGCAATACAGAAACTAGACAAATGCGCCTGTAAGACACAGCGATTCCCCCGTGGTGGTAGGTGAGCGTAAAAATCCTAAGTCATTTGACATTGACATTGGGCTTGCGGGCAGCATCGGCTGGTTGCGTATTGAAAGTATGGATGGTTTTTAATGTGTATATGCAATTCCATGTCAATAGCTTTTAAAACATGCAAAATACCAGTCATTTTAACAAAATCCTTATTAACATTGTTTTATCATGGAATTGCATTCTATTAAGTTTCAATTCTGCTAAAAATTGGAATATATATGCAGTATTTATGTAAAAAAGCATTGCAATTCGTTTCTTTATTCCAGTAATGTGTGAACACTGTTTACCTTGGTTACATAGACAAACCGGAATGGTCAAAATGTATAATGGGCGTTCAGTGCTCCTGTAGCAAAAAGGCCGACACAATATGCGTGTGTACATATAAAGACCCGTTTTTTACGTTCATTATCGATTATTTATTCGCAATCAGTCCAGAATTCAAATGTTGGCAAACTGACCAATCATATTCCAAGGATTTACCCTGATGGGTAATAAAAGATGTCACCTTCCTATTAAGAAGATGGTTTATTAAGGAGGTGGTATATTGAAATATATCATCTTCCATTTAGCGGTAAACGAGCTTCACTTGGCAACAGTTTTCAACCATGATTATTACAGGATTACATGAAAATTACAAGATTACAGAACATCCGTTGAACATATAACAGGGGTTGTCCGAGTCAGATCTATTCTGTTTGCAAAGGCGTACAACGTAGGGTTATGAACAAAATGGTTAATTGATAAGAGTTGATTAGTGCACAATATACGAGTATACTTTGCGAGAAGTTGTTCCCCAAGATCACGATATGCACTCCAGGAATTTAACTCATCCCAAACCTTAAATGAGTTCGTGTTATCTTTTTGCAAACAGGATGTGCATGGATGAGATGCCGAGAAAATATGCAGAGTATCCAGATGCAAACTGTTTGACGCACTGACACTGACTTTGACGGTAAATTGGAGAAGACGGATTAAGAAGTTAAGCATTCGAGTCTTAAACGAAAGAAATTTAGTGTTTGAAGAAGTAAAACTTACCTGGCATTCCCATGTCATGTCACCCCCGTGCTGTAAAAGTAGCCTCACAGTACTGCAGTGACTTTCTAGTATGGCTGGATACAAGGCAGTTATACGGTCCTGGAAATACATCAGTTGGATACAGGGCAGTTATATAGTCATGTAAATATATCAGTTAGATACAGGGAAACTATAAGTATTGTAAATATATCAGTTAGATACAGAACAGCTATATAGTCATGTAAATATATCAGTTAGATACAGAACAGCTATATAGTCATGTAAATATATCAGTTAGATACAGAACAGCTATATAGTCATGTAAATATATCAGTTAGATACAGGGCAGTTATATGGTCATGTAAATATATCAGTTAGATACAGGGCAGTTATATAGTCATGTAAATATATCAGTTAGATACAGGGAAACTATAAGTATTGTAAATATATCAGTTAGATACAGAACAGCTATATAGTCATGTAAATATCTCAGTTAGATAAAGGATAGTTATATATTCATGTAAATACATCAGTTGGATACAGGGAAGCTATATAGTCATGTAAATATATTAGTTGGATACAGCCCAAGTATATGGTCCTGTAAATATATCAGATACAGAACAGCTATATAATCATGTAAATATATCAGTTAGATACAGAACAGCTATATAGTCATGTAAATATATCAGTTAGATACAGAACAGCTATATAATCATGTAAATATATCAGTTAGATACAGAACAGCTATATAATCATGTAAATATATCAGTTAGATACAGAACAGCTATATAATCATGTAAATATATCAGTTGGATACAGCCCATTTATATGGTCCTGTAAATACATCAGGTAGATACAGAACAGCTATATAATCATGTAAGTATATCAGTTGGATACAGAACAGCTATAATTATTATGGTCATGTAAATATCTCAGTTAGATACAGGATAGTTATATAGTTATGTAAATACATCAGTAAGGTACATGTCAGCTATATACTCATATAAATATATCAGTTGGATACAGCACATGTATATGGTCTGTAAATATATCAGTTGGATACAGAACAGTTATATGATCATTTAGATATCTCAGTTAGATACACGATAGTTATATAGTTATGAAAATACACCAGTTGGATACCTGTCAGTTATATGGTCCAGTAAATACATGTACATCAGTTTGGTATAGGACAGTTATATGGTCATGTTAATACGCCAGTTTGATACAAGGCAGTTATATGGTCAAGTAAGTACATCAGTATGATATAGGACAGTTATATGGTCGTGTAAATACATCAGTTGGATACGGGGCAGTTATATAGTCGTGTAAATATATCAGCTAGATACAGGGTAATGCACCAGTTTGATGTAGGGCAGTTATTTGGTTCTGAAATACATCAGTTAGATACAGGGCAGTTATATGGTCGTGCAAATATATCAGTTGGATACAGCACAGTTATATGGTTGTGTAAATACATCTGTTAGATACAGGGCAATACACCATTTTGATACAGGATAGTTTTATGGTTCTGAAATACACCGAACCGCAAAAGAAACGCAGCAGTTGGAGAAACACTTATAATTCTAAACTAAACAGTTCAAATGATAAATAACGGTTGTATTACAGTTTATAGGTACCTTATCTACATACCGTGTAATTTTCATTAAAACATATCAACAAATAACTCCGATTTCTTAATGTTAAAGTTCATTACCCATGAATTCAATTTTCACACATTATCAATAGCCATTGGAGGATACACGAGGTATTGACAATGTGTGAAAATTGAACTTGTGGGTAATGAACTTTGACATAATGAAATCGGGAGTATTTGTTGATACATTTTAATGAAATGTATACAGTATGTAGGTAAGATACATATAAAATGAAATGAAACCGTTATTTATCATTTGAACAGTTTAGTTTTGAATTATATGTGTTTCCCCAGCTGTTGCGTTTCTTTTGCGGTTCGGTGCATCAGTTAGATACAGGGCAATTATATGACCGTGTAAATATATCAATTAAACACACAACAGTTATATAGTCCTCTAAAAACATCAACATCAGATAGATACAGGGGGTTATATGATTCTGTAAATATATCAGTTTGATACAGAACAGTTATACGGTTGTGTAAATATACCAGTTAGATACAGGGGTTATATGATTCTGTAAATATATCAGTTTGATACAGAACAGTTATACGGTTGTGTAAATACACCAGTTAGATACAGGGGTTATATGATTCTGTAAATATACCAGTTTGATACAGAGCAGTGTACGGCTGTGTAAATACACCTGTTAGATACAAGGGGTTATATGATTCTGTAAATATATCAGTTTGATACAGAACAGTTATACGGCTGTGTAAATACACCAGTTAGATACAGGGGTTATATGATTCTGTAAATATATCAGTTTGATACAGAGCAGTGTACGGTTGTGTAAATACACGTGTTAGATACAAGGGGTTATATGATTCTGTAAATATATCAGTTTGATACAGAACAATTATACGGTTGTGTAAATACACCAGTTAGACACAGGGGGTTATATGATTTTGTAAATATATCAGTTTGATACAGAACAGTTATACGGTTGTGTAAATACATCAGTTAGATACAGGGTAGTATATGATCCTGCAAATATTTCAATTAGATTAGAAACAGTTATAGTGTCCTGTAAATCCACGTTAGATACAGAACAGTAATATCGTCCCGGTGAATATTCTTAATGGGATAAAGGAGGCACAGACAACAAACTATTTGCTGGTATAAACCATTAGCATAAATGGGTTCAGTAAACAGTGCAGACCCTGATTAGAGGGATCCTGCCTATTTTCTTTTTAACCCTTTCCTTATGTAAGCGCATTTGACGCATCTGCAAACAGAGTAGACCCAGATCAGACGGTTCCTATAGGAGCCGTCTGATCAGGGTCTGCTCTGTTCGCTTATGGTGTAACATATATCTGATTATACAGCTTCTGCCCGAGTCAAAATGTTCTGTGTTCATATGTCATTATAAAAAATAATCTTATTGATATTCATGACGTCATTATTTCCTACATGAATATACAACAGGGAAATGGTTAAGGGACACAGGGCACTAATAGGTTAAGGTCAACATTGCCAGAGGAAACAGTCCACTAGTTAAACCTGATTATAACATACCTTTAAAGAAAAATTCACGTCACATCCTTCTTCTAAAAGAAGTTTCACGGCTTCAGTGTTGCCATAGTAACTGGCTAAATGAATCGCTGCATTGCCTTTCTGAAATAAAAGAAGTTTCGATCAGAATTTTTTTGAAAAACGACACTCTTTAAACGTTTACCTAAACTAGACGCCTTTTCAAGACTGTGTAGACCAAGATCAGATGGTCCAGTCTACAGTTTCTGCCATGGCCACACTTCCCTGTGTCCACATGCTAAAATAAAAACTAATAAATATTCATATAGTTGTGAATTATTTTTATAAACAATCATGAGGTAAACGGTTAAAAAGACCGTTTTGGTCACTAAGCATTCAGATGTTTAACACATTGTTGGCATAAATGGATTTAGCAAAAAGTGCATACTCTGATCAGAGGGCTCATTCGACAGCTCAGTCGTACAGACACGCAGTACATAACTGCCGACAGCCAAACTACAAGTAGATTTTTTCTGGAATGTCTTGTCTACGCTCGTATACCCTGTGTAAATTACACCCACCCAGTAAACATATAAGTTGTACTTACATTTAACATTTTTATATGGAGCCATTACCAGTGTACGGTAATTATTTGAGATACTATTGCGACTGAAAAAGGTAATGAGCAAACAAACATTAAGCAGAAGGTTCTGATCCAAGATAGTACAGTAAACCCCGCTAATGCAACCATCTAAAAGAGGTATAATTATGGTGCATTACTTTTGCCCTGCATTAAGCAATCACCTGCTTATAAAGACACCAATGTTTATTCATTAAGTGGTCGCACTGAAGGGGTTCTATTGTATTATGGGAAGCAGAAGGCTGAGAAGGTAACTTAGATTTGGTAGATACGGGTTCTTTCTTTATTCCCTTGGTTATTGTTGGTGGTTCGCGTCTCAACAATAGTGTCCCTAATTTTGAATACATCAGTACTTGTTAGCGAAACATACAATTCACGCTTCTGTAAGGACATCGAATTGAGGCCTTACATCATACTAGTAATATGACCTTGATTGCGAACAGTGTATTGCTCGTGCATAAATCGACAAAAAATGCAACCCAATTTCAATTCCCTATTACTCTAACTCAATTCAACCGATAGAACAGTTTTATATATCAGTCTTTAGGTACGACAATGGTTCACATTTGTGTAAATGTACAGCTTCAATGTTTTTATAGATTTTGAGATATTGAGTAATTACTGAAGGCATCCTGTTTTCACGTTTCCCAGAAATGAAATTTCGTCACACATTTACCCTGTTGATAATACAGTATATTGTTTAGCGGTTAACCAATATAACTCTTTTTTGTACCCATGATAATACACGTGTGTTAGTGGCATTTGTCATATCCCGATAGTAAATGTTCAACTATTACGGTACTTTTAGTTGTTAACGAATAATTCAGACCCGTACATAGACAGATAAATATTTTATTTTATTGCATATGTTCAGAGACAACAAACAATTCTCAAAATGTTAAGCAGCCAATGAAAATATGGAGTCATTTTAATGGGCAGGGCTTACAAAACAGATTATCTTTGAACAGTATTACGGTACTTGTTGAAATTATAACCGCTTAAACCATAATCGATTAATTAGTTTTCTTTAATACGTAGTGGAACCGGCGAGTTGTCCGTGAATGTGTGTCCTGGGCATTAGCTAGACTAGGACATAGTATGTCATTATATGGCTTTTAGAGTGGTACATGTATCACCATGTAAAGCTAATCAACATGTATATTGGTTTAATATACTTAAAAAATCCATTTCATTTACAATCATTTGATGTTCTTAAAGTTAACCTTTTATTCCATAATACGTATTTTAACGCATTTTTAAACATAGCAGACCCAGATCAGAAGCATCTATGACGACATAAGTCGTGGCAACCAGATCATTCAAGATTCTGGCTGCACAAATATGTCGTGAACATGAGACAATAGGTTTCGGCCACGAGATAATAAGTCGTGACCTTGACTTGAGTCGTGGCCACAAGAAAGTATGTCGGTGCCACAATATTTTGAAGCGATAAATAAAGATTACTTCATGTCATATCACGCCTGTGCCACAATAACTTTCTGCGTTGTTTTGTTTCCTTTTCTTCTGCACGAAGTCATCCGCTGCTAATTTCGAATAGGTTATTAAACTTGCCAAACGTTTGGATCCAAATGAAACGCCTTGTAACCTCGAGTCTCTAAAGAGTCCAAACTATTTCATGCCGTGATCATGTTTTCTGAAACTACAGTAAAACCTCTCTATAACGGCCATTAAATTACATCAAATATTTTGTGTTAAAGACAGGTAGCTGTTTAAAGCAAGGTGAAAGTAAAACAGAACGCTCCTATAGGAGTTTTAATTTCACCTTGCTTTTAGCAACCACCTGTCCTAAATACCAACTAATTAACGCAAATTAGTGGCCGTTTTAGAGAGGTTTTACTGTGAATGGGGAAACATTCAGCAACAAATTAAATACGAAGCAGTCGACAATACGTGGCAGCGAAAGAGATAACCATTTACCTGATAGAGGCATATTTTGACGTCTTGAAACAGAGTAGACCCAGAGCATAATACTACATGAGCTGTCTGATCTGGGCCTGCTCTGTTTGCTTTTTGAAGCCATCATACAATTTCCGTGAGTGTCAAAATTTTACTTCATTCATAGTGCAATAATAAAAAAGATCAGTTGATGAATATCCATGGCATCATTTCCTACATTATGTTTTAGTAGGTAAAGAGTTAAGCGGTCATCTGTCTTATACTCTGCCTTTAACCCATTCCCTCATATTGACGACTTTTTGATGACTTAAAGTCACTTTGTGAAACCATTGTAATAAATAGAGCATTTGCTCCTATAAGAGCAAATGCTCTATTTATCGCAATGGTTTCAAACTATAAAATTCTAAAAAATCCTTTTCTCTAGTTAATGCTTCTTTTCGGTAGATTTATTCAAAGAGGTTGTATCTAAAAATAACCTATGGGGTAATGGGTTAATGGTTGCTTGACACAACAGACAGGTATATTAACCCCTTTGTCACCAAATAAATTACGTCTGATATCGTCTGCTTCAGGCTTCAAAGTGGATTTTTCCTCGATTTCTTTACAAAACAATTGGTTCTTAACGGTTTGCAAAGGTTATCAGACGAACCGCTAATGGCAGACAAAGATTTAACCCTTTACTCCATGACTATTGATAACGGCATCACGGGAAATGTTGGCTGTGAGAGAAACAGTAGTACCAGGTCTATATTACTACATTTATAAGCAAACATAACAGACATTGATCAGACGACTCCTATAGCAGACTTCGGAGGAGTCGTCTAATCGTGTTATGCTGTATTTGATAAAGCGGTAAAAGGCGTATTTATGGAATAAAGGGTTAATGATAGTTTGATATACAGTAAAATCCCGATTATTCGAATTTTCTGCATAGAAGAATTAAGACCCTTTTAGGCAGGTGGCTGCTTAATGCATGGTGAAAGTCATGCAGAAAGCTCCTCTAGGAGCTTTCTGCATGACTTTCACCATGCATTAAGCTGCCACCTGTCTTACAGATCGATAATAATATGTATTTTAGTGTTCGGATAATCGAGGTTTTGCTATAATTAAACTTTGCAAGTTTCTGCTTTCATCAATGCATCGATTGAGGAAGTTAATTACTCCATCGCTGGAATTGACATGTTGTGATAAGATAGGGCAGAGACAATCCGATTATTTGAGTGATTTTCCAACGGAAATCACAATGGAATCAGGAGTTGGTCTCCATATTGTCTGTGGAAAACACGTGCATGTCTATTTCCGAAGTTTATCCGATATCACTGAGTTGAGGAGGGGTTGATAAAGCATCGGTTTACAACATAAACAGTTTTTCTTATGTAAACGCCTTTTCACGCCTTTGCAAACAGAGAAGATCCAGATCAGACGGCTCCTATAGGAGCCGTCTGATCAGGGTCTGCTCTGTTTGCTTATGGAATAATATAGATGTGATTCTTACAGGTTCTAACAATACCAAAACAATCCTGTGCACATTTGCCATTATAAAAATCCAGCTAATAAATACCCATGATGCCATTACTTCTTACATGAATATTCAACAAGGAAAGGGTTAAATATAGGCAGTTAACAGAAGAACCCCGAGTCTGACTGTCTGACAATAAGGTAGCATGTAAATTAACCGCCTGTACTCCAATTAGCTATAACGTCTGCAAATTGTGTCGTCTGCTTCCGTAATGTCAAACGGCCGCAAGTAGAGAGCTAAACGTTAATGTAAGATAGCAGTACAGAAGAAAGTATTACAACCCTTAACCCTTTCCGTCTTGAGTAATTAGTCAAGATGTCTTCACCTCATGAATATTCGTGGACAGAGTCAACTAGAACTATCACTAAAGGTGATGAATACCCCCACACGGTAGCCTTGATTGCAAATCCAAGTTTTGAACATGTAACAGGACCAAATGACAAAAATACCCAAAGTTCAAATAGAGAAATTACTGTAATTTATGCCAAGTATCAAGTGAATCAGGTTGAAATTGAAGGAGGAGTTCAAAGTACAAGATTTTGCCTGCCAATTTCAAGGCCAAAGGTCAAGGTCAAGGTCACAGAGATCTGAAATTTGTGTCTTGCACATCTACTACTCATGAGTAACATTTATGCCAAGTATCAAGTAAATCAGGTTGAAAGTGAAGGAGGAGTTCGCCGTACAAGATTTTGCCTGCCAATTTTAAGACCAATTTCAAGGCCAAAGGTCAAGGTCACAGAGATTTTAAATTTGTGTCTTGCACATCTACTACTCCTGAGTAACATTTATGCCAAGTATCAAGTGAATCAGGTTGAAAGTGAAGGAGGAGTTCAAAGTACAAGATTTTGCCTGCCAATTTTAAGACCAATTTCAAGGCCAAAGGTCAAGGTCAAGGTCACAGAGACCTGAAATTTGTGTCTTGCACATCTACTACTCCTGAGTAACATTTACGCCAAGTATCAAGTGAATCAGGTTGAAATTGAAGGAGGCGTTCAAAGTACAAGCTTTTGCCTGCCAATATCATGACCATTTTCAAGGCCAAAGGTCAAGGTCAAGGTCACAGAGACCTGAAATTTGTGTCTTGCACATCTACTACTCCTGAGTAACATTTATGCCAAGTATCAAATGAATCAGGTTGAAAGTGAAGGAGGAGTTTGCCGTACAAGAGTTTGCTTGCCAATTTTAAGACCAATTTCAAGGCCAAAGGTCAAGGTCACAGAGATTTTAAATTTGTGTCTTGCACATCTACTACTCCTGAGTAACATTTATGCCAAGTATCAAGTGAATCAGGTTGAAATTGAAGGAGGAGTTCAAAGTACAAGATTTTGCCTGCCAATTTCAAGACCAATTTCAAGACCAAAGGTCAAGGTCAAGGTCACAGAGACCTGAAATTTGTGTCTTCCACATCTACTACTCCTGAGTAACATTTATGCCAAGTATCAAGTGAATCAGGTTGAAATTGAAGGAGGAGTTCAAATTACAAGATTTTGCCTGCCAATTTCAAGATCAATTTCAAGGCCAAAGGTCAAGGTCACAGAGACCTGAAATTTGTGTCTTGCACATCTACTACTCCTGAGTAACATTTATGCCAAATATCAAGTGAATCAGGTTGAAAGTGAAGGAGGAGTTCAAAGTACAAGATTTTGCCTGCCAATTTCAAGACCAATTTCAAGGCCAAAGGTCAAGGTCAATGTCACAGAGACCTGAAATTTGTGTCTTACACATCTACTACTCCTGAGTAACATTTATGCCAAGTATCAAGTGAATCAGGTTGAATGTGAAGGAGGAGTTCAAAGTACAAGCTTTTGCCTGCCAATTTCAAGACCAATTTCAAGGCCAAAGGTCAAGGGCAAGGTCACAGAGACCTGAAATGTGTGTCTTGCACATCTACTACTCCTGATTAACAATTATGCCAAGTGTCAAGTGAATCGGGTTGAAACTGAAGGAGGAGTTCGCCGTACAAGATTTTGCAGACCGACCGACCGACCGACCGACGGACGACCGACCGACAGGCTGATTCCAGTATACCCCCTCAAACTCTGTTTGTGGGGGTATAATAAAACGGAACATGGAAAAACAGTTTTTTCATTGGTGTGGATCATCAAATTTATAAATTTCAATAAGCAAACAGAGCAGACCCTGATCAGCGTAAATAAGTATTGATATGAAGGAAAGGGTTCAAGAACATTAATTGGTGTCTTCAAAAGCAGGTGACTGCTTAATGCAGAATAAAACAGAGTCTGATAAAACAGAGTCTGAAAATTCAATCCACAGTTTAAACTTTTACACTTCATTTGAGTGGCCGTTCTTAAGATGTTTAACTGTAGTATATAAATTCGAACCCTAGTGGTCAACTTCTTTGGAATGACCATTCTAAAGAGATTTAAAGTCGAACCCTAGTAACAGACTTCTTTGGAATGACCGTTCTAAAGAGATTTAAATTCGAACCCTAGTAACAGACTTCTTTGGAATGACCTTTCTAAAGAGATTTAAGTAATAGATTTCTTTGAAATGACTGCTCTAAAGTGGTGTTTCTATACTGTAGAAAGTTCGAACCCTTTCAGTAGACAATTTAGGGTGACCGGTGTATGGAGGTTCAACTGTGGTGATGAAGCTCTCAAAGAAACCCTACAGCAATTTTCTGCATCGTCTCTGGTATGTATGAAACCGGCATCTTGCTTTTAAATAATCCCGAGGCTGTTCTCCCTCAAAGACATAGACAACCTTTGGCACATTTAATTTTTGCAAACAGAGTAGACCCAGATCAGACAGAGCCTATAGGAGCTGCCAGATAAGGGTCTGTTCTGCAAGCTTATGGCATAATACATATCTGATTCTGAAGTGTCTCTCACAGCCAAAACCACTTTCCTTATAAATGTGCAATTATAAAAAATCAAGGGGGTTAAGTTGTAGCCGTTCCCCGCATTTCTGTCAAAAACTATGATTTATTTTCATCAAAGCACAATATTCTTGTTTATTTCTCATCCTTTCTGTTGATTCGAGTTGTCGTTACGCAATATCTGACGGAAAAAGGTGTGAAGATGGTTCTTGCATTTCCATAGGGAAATTAATATGTGTCTTCTCAGTGTTGAGCTGTCTAAATTAATTGAGAACCAATATTTCTCAATATGAATGAATTAATATTACACATGGGAGATCGACAAATGATGCACGGATTATGGCTATAGCAATAATGGCAGTTCAAGAAATTCTATTCAGAGTTATCGTTCCTGGTCACTCACTTACACCTTTGCTGTCATCGTTTAACCTTTAACCTCATAGAGACTGACTCCTATTAACCCTTTCTCTCATATTGACGACTTTTGACGACCCCGTAAACGTCACTTTGTGAAACCATTGTGATGAATAGAGCATTTGCTTCTAAAGGAGCCATTATCACAATGGTTTCAAACTACAAAATTCTAAAAATTTTGGTAGCTTTATTTAAAGAGGTTGTGTCTAAAAATAGCCTATGAGGTAACGGGTTAATGCCTTTGGAACAGATTGAATCCGGTTCAGACGGTTCCTTTTGGAGCCGTGTGATTAGGGTCGGCCCTGTTTGCTTATGGAATAATGTAGATCTGATTCTACCATGGTCAAACATTCCTCTAATGTCAAAATGAAAATTCAGCTCATGAATGATCATACAGCCAACCTTTTTACATCAATATATATTAGGTAAATGGTTTAAATACTCAGTTTCAAGAGTTACAATAATGTTCCGCTGACTTGCGCCCAGAACATTCGTATATTCAACCAACACTGGTGACATCATCAAAGGTAACTCTGTTTGGTTTTACCAATTGATTCTAAACATAGTTGCAACGATTGTTTTGACCATGAAAAAATTATTTCCCCCCGTTATCTGCTATCTGACTCGCTTTTGCAAACAGCTTAGACCCAGATGAGACACCAAGTAAATGCGTTTCTTCAGGATCCAAGCGGTTTGACGCCCGGGCAATAATATGGAAGGTGGAACATTGTAGCCATTTTTTTAGAAAGTAAAGAAACATATCTTCCAAATTCAATTAGCAAACAGAACAGACCCTGATCAGGCGGCTCCTGTCTGATCTGGGTTTCCTCTTTTTGCAAATGTGTGAAGACACGTTTATATGAAGGAAAGAGTTATTGGTTGAAATACAAAGTGCACACACATATAATTTATATCTGGAATTTGTCATCAATAATTAAAAGGGTTTATTTTATGCAATTCTCATGATAATAGATGTTTATTCCTCTACCGGTAGTAACGTTGATTTCTTTGGAAAACATCTTTCGAAGCAATTATTGGTATTGATCAATTAAGTTTGATCCTTTGAACGCGGAGCACGTACGTGCGGTCATTTGCAAACATTGTAGAGGGCTCGTGGATGCGCCCTCTGATCAGGGTTTGCACAGTTTGTAGTTATAATACTCTGGTAAGTTGAATCCTCTCACACTGAGTGGGATCTATAGTTAAACGTTGATGGGTTATTCCACTGTGATAATTCGCCGTTGAAAGGGTTGATGGACTGTCAAAGCACTTTACACGTCCAGGAAGTGACTTCTTTCGTCGTTATTCCGAATGTCCTATATTACCGGTTTTGGAACATATGGTGGTATTTTTCTGCTACCACTTTACCTATAAAATTTCGCGAAATGTTTTGCGTAAATTATTGCGGATATAAATTTGTTATTTCTTAAATATATATCTGGTTCTATAGTTTCTATTAGGACCAAAATAGTCATGTGTTCATATTCCAGATTAAAAAACATTATTCTAATTAATATTCATTAAGTAATGAATTCTTGCATGAATATTCGTGATGGAAATGGTTAACAATTAAGTTGTGATATTACAGAAATACAATTATCCACATCTCAACGACTAACTGTGATCTAATGCGCGATAATGCACAGCTACGAATTTGTTATTTCGATTCTAACACGACCTTTTTAATAAAAAATACTTTTCCCGGAGAATACGACAAAACCGGAAGCGTCGTCATTGGTTACGCCATTTTTACTGTCACAATTACTCTACACGACTTTCACCCATGATGTTGTAGTAAACGGCAAAATCTCAACAGAAAACAACAATTCGAAGTCAAAAATATTTCATCTTTTACATTGAAGCGAACAACTATACCATTTACATCATGTCTGCACACCTCTAGGCTAGAGCCATCGTGTTTACAGATTTAGAAATGTGAAATTACATTTGAATGTGTACATCACGTGATTCAAGGAATTTTATTCATAAATTTCGCGAGTGGGGAAAATGGAACAGCCGATCGAATGCCACGCGTGCAGTTCATTATCACGGATTAAAGCACGCTTCTCGGTATTCTTTGTTTATATGCCGTAAGTTCAGAGTCGTGATATAATTGTATATATTACGTTGTGGCGGTTTAAGTCACTAACACGCTGAACCTTTCAGTTAAAGGTCATGAAGG
This sequence comes from Azorinus chamasolen, assembly GCA_963576725.1. Classification (NCBI taxonomy): domain Eukaryota; kingdom Metazoa; phylum Mollusca; class Bivalvia; order Cardiida; family Solecurtidae; genus Azorinus; species Azorinus chamasolen. The sequence goes on along the minus strand of OY755236.1, from coordinate 63,173,147 downwards.
ATTTGAGTTTGTCCTTGCTTGATATATCCCCCATCATTGATGCGTAACTTTATACTAATACTGTAATACCTCGCTAAGCCGATTTCAGTAAACAGAATTGAAAACTCTTTAATCACGTGGTTGCTTAATACAGGGTGAAAGTCAAACAAAATTCTCCAAAAGGAGCTTTCTGCACGAGTCACTCTACATTAAGCAGCCACGTGGCTTAGATCACGTCTATACATACTTAAGCGTTTGGGTTACTGATCGTATACTGCAGGTCGGGTTAATGAAGTACGCTAAAAGTTCGATACTACGAAATTTTAGTAATGACAAATTAATGTCTTTGTATGCACGTGGCTGCTTAATGCAACGTAACATAATTCATTAACATAGGAGTCTTCAAAAGCAGGTGGCTGCGTAATGCAGAGTGAAAGTCATACAGAAAGATCCAATAGGAGCTTTCTGTATGACTTTCATCATGCATTAAGCTGCTACTTGTGATAAAGATCAATAATGGTACGTATTTGAGTGTTCGAATAATCGAGTATTCACTGTAGGGGTTACAGCATAGTCTCGCTATAGCGAGCTACATACTCCATTAACTCATTCTATCCTAGGCTATTTTAGACCCGACCTCTTTAAATGTATCTACCGAAAAGGAACATTAACTAGAGGAAAAGAAACATTTAGAATTTTGTAGCTTGAAACCATTGTGATAAATAGAGCATTTGCTCCTATAGGAGCAAATGCTCTATTTATCACAATGGTTTCATAAAGTGACTTTTATAGATGCGCAAAAATGCGTCAGTAGGGGATAATGTGTTAACTTTACTGAAGAATGGTAACTGGTTCAGAACCCAGAAACTGATTGCACAGCATATGTCTTTTGTCCTCCATAATGTCTTCACTATATTTAATAATATTGAGATATTGATTGCCCAGAAATGCAGAATATTTGACTCACTTGTAGGTTCAATTCTTAATTTTGGATCGGAAATTTGGGGAATGCATGAAGGTAGTGATATTGAGAAAATACATACAACATTTTTAAGAAGAATTTTATGCGTCCGAAAATCAACTAACCTTTCAGCACTGTATGACGAGCTAGGTCGAATCCCGTTCTCCATAATGAGACAAATTAGAATGATTAAGTATTGGGCCAAAATCCAAAAGCTCGACGATTTAGAAATGGTAAGGCAAATGTACCTAATGCTAAAACAACATGCTGAATCTGGGAATACATATAATTAAAAAAATTGGGCTTCCTATATTAAAGATATATTAACAACCCATGGATTTACGTATGTGTGGATTCACCAGGCTGATATAGACATACCCTTTGCTGCCATAAAACAGAGGATTATTGATAATTTTCTACAAAAATGGTATTCTGATATTAACAATTCCCGACGATTGCAGACGTATTGTATTTTCAAGCATGATTTTGAATGTGAAAAATATCTTAATTTTATCTTGGAGAAAAAATATAGAGTTGCATTATCTAGATTTAGAAGTTCTTCTCATACTCTATGTATTGAATCAGGTAGATATGATAACACACCAAGAGAACAACGATTATGTAAATCTTGTAGTACGGGCAAAGTTGAGTCAGAATTTCATTTTCTTTTGGCTTGTCCTCATTATCGGGATATAAGAAAGAAATATTTGAAACCATATTATTGTCATTGGCCAACTCTACACAAATTTGATAGTTTAATGTCTTCGAAGTCAAAGAAGACTGTTTGTGCCTTATCAAAATAATTCAATAGGGGAAGGTGTATTTTTGAAAGTTCTGATTCTAATATTTATTTTGGAATGATCTTTACATGCGCATGCATATTTTTACGGGTTAACTTGCAACAGTGCATACTTACACTACATAAGTATATGTACATCATTTTAGTGCCTGTCATGTCTTTTCAATAAAGAAAATGCAGATGCAAGTAAAATGATGACACGTTCTGTATTCCCTGCAGGTTTAAGGCGGTTTCCTAAAAATATGCCCATGCGCATGTCAAGTCAAATTAAATGTGTATGCTGTATTGTCACTGATTGTTAGAAACCTACACATGTTCCATAACTGTTTGTCTACTGAAGACTCATTTTTTATTTCTAAACATTGTATATCACTTGTTATAAGCATTGTATTATGCTTTATGCAAAATAAAATTCGTATTCGTATTCGTATATAAGAGGTTTTAAAAGCATGTGGCTGCGTAATAAATGGCAAAGGTAATGCATAAAGCTTCTGAATGAGCCTTTGAGTAGGTTTTATCCTGCATTAGTCTCCCATTTTTCAAAAAGAAGAACATACAGAAATGGGTTCTTTTTGAGTGGTTGTATTAGCGAGACTTTACTGTATGAGAAATGAGAGTTCCTATATGTACGTATCCTTTAGATTAACATCACACAATCTAGAAATAGAGTCTGGAAGATTTACCGGTGTCACGAGACATGAACGCATATGTAAATTATGTACTTGTAATGTAGTTGAATCAGAATATCATTTCTACTTTGCTGCCCAAAATATTCCGCCCTTCGTTCTTCTATCTTAGGAAATTATTATTATACATCATGGCCGTCAATTAACAAATTCTGTAGAATTATGTCTTCTGAAAATAAAAAGATAATTTTCAAAATAGCTAAGTATGTCAACGAAGCATTTAAAGTACGCAAAAACTCCCTTGAAATGCTAACTGCCCCATAAATCTTAATGTGAGCATAAAGAATATGTATATTATATGCGTGCGATATTTTGTCATTTCTTTGTTTGAGTTGTGGGTATTGAAATGTATGTAATTGTTTGTTTTTGCCATATTTGATAATTTATTGTGTAAATGGCCAAAGGCATTATTGCATGCTGACTGCCAGTAATAAAACTGAAACTGATATATTATTCTCATGAGAGGAGATGCATTTGTCAAAAGCAGTACTCTACACCGCTGACCTATTGTCAGGGGATAAACACATAAATAAAAGATGATGCGGCACTCATTGCGCTGATACATTTCCCGTTCATATAACACACTTAATCTTTGTCCTGTTGTATAAAACCCCTATGTAAGTTTAAATCTGCTACACTTTTGACTACTTCAGAAATCGGACAAGCTTTTGAGAAACCATTGCTCGACTGTCAAACAGTTTGAATCCTGATGAGACGCCGAGTTACTCGGTATTCCATTTGGATACTAGTGGTTTGCTAATGCGAGACAGATCAATAACAGGGCATGGGTGAACCAATTTGGAAGATGAGTTTTTTTTATTTCTTGTACAATGCTTACTTGGAATACTTTAACTAACCAGTTTGAATCTTTCAGGATTATTGGACAGTCCATTGGTTTACAGTTAAAACTTGATACAACGAAATTTTAGTAATGAAGAATTTATGTCTTTGTAGGCAGGTGGCTGCTTAATGCAGGGTGAAAGTCATGCAGAAAGCTCCTAGAGGAGCTTTCTGTATGACTTTCACCCTGCATTAAGCTGCCACCAGTTTAAAGATCAATGATGGTACGTATTTGAGTGTTGTATCGAGTTTTATTGTATAATTTTGTCAAACAGTTGGATGCAGGTGATGAGTATCACGGTGTTTTGTTAGAATCAAAACAGTGTGATACTCTGAATGAATTAACTACAGAGAACCCCTCTAATGCGACCACTTAATGAATAAACATGGGTGTCGTTATAAACAGGTGGTTGCTTAATGCAGGACAAAAGTAATACAGAAAGCTCCTAGAGGAGCTTTCTGTATTACTTTTGTCCTGCATTAAGCTACCACCTGCCTTTATCACCCATAATTATAGCTCTTTTAGGTGGTCGCATTAAAGGGGTTTTACTGTATTTATCTCATGGATATCCATGTAAGAAATCATGACATAATGAATATTTATTAGTTGAATATTTATACTGGTAAATAGAACGGGAGATGCCAAATCTGTATAATCATCTCATTTTATTTCCATTATCAAACACTGTAGACCCATATCAGAGGAATCCTATTATAAGAGCCGTCTGATCTGGGTCTACTCTGGTGGCCAAGGCCTTAAAGTGACAGTCCCTACAATAAATGTATTTTTTCAACTTGTTATTTGTTCAATCATTATAATGAAAATTTTGAATTTGAACTTATATCGAATAATGCCCCTTCGATACAAAATTAATATTTTTCATCGATACTAATACATGCAGTTTTTGTTCTTCCGCTTATGTCGAACAGTGAACAAAACTAAAACGCAACACGAATACATACTAACATATTGCCGAATAACATCTTGTCTTCGATATCAAGCGCGTGAACGTTTGAAAATCTCATCTTCGGCGTTTATTTGATTGGTTTTCTTGCGATATACTTCTTTTCGGAATATAAACAAATGGTTTATGGATGTTCAGGCAACGTTTAAAGTTTAGAGACTATCACTGTAAAAGTCGTAGCGTATATCTGAAGGGTTAAAGGCATTGCACGTAATTGCCATAGCATTGATTGGTTGAAAACACTGTGATAATTGCATACAGTTAAATCTCGATTATTCGAACACTCCAATGCGTATCACTGTCGATAGTTAACCCTTCGCTTGCTATTCACGTCAATATACCTACCTGTTAATAGTGAAGACCCAGATGAGACAGCTCCTACAGGAGCTGTCTCATCAGGGTCTGCACTATTTACAACTTGATTGTGCAACCAGTGCACTCCACAGCAGTGACTGCACAGCAAAATACTTGTACACAGTGAAGATATACATATATGTAATTATACAACAGGGCATGGGTAAAGAAGGAGAAGTGTATTTGAAGCGAAGGGTTAAGATATTTACGACATATGGTAGCTTAATGCAGGGTGAAAATCATCTAGAAAGCAGCTTTCTGCCTATAAAGTAATTAAGTCTTTACTACTAAAATGTCGAAGTATCGAGTATATATTGTACTTAGAAGAACAAGTGGCAAGCGCATACATTTATGTATTGTCATTAACGCTTGTAAGGTCCGTGTTGAACGACCGTTAGCATGTGAATGTTTGCCATTCGCCGCCTTAACCATTTACCTGACAGAGATGCATTTTGATGCGTTTGTAAACAGAGCAGACCCAGATCAGGCTGCTCTTGCAGCAGCCATCTGATTAGGATAGTCATTGTTTGCCTATGGAATTATACGATCTGGTTCTACATTTTCTGCTATTGCCACAATATCCTGTATTCATATGCCAGTATGAAAAGTTAGCTAATAAATATTCATGGTGTCCTTATTTCTCACAAGAATGTTCACCAAGTAAAGAGCCATTGTCTTGTAGTAAAAAATATTATGTCTGCTAAAAGTTTTCTCTGTGACAATTTTACTTAAGATTAGTTTACGTTGACCTGTCATCAAACAGTTTTGATTCTGATGAGGCGGCCGAGATATTCAGTTATCTGTAAATGCCCGCCAGGTGGCGTACAGCGCGATAAGTGTAACTATAATGGAAACAGTTTGTTGGGAGAAAAATTTGTATGCAAAACACAAACTCCTCTCTTTAGGTATTTGAATTTAAATGTGTTTAACCAATGGATGTTTAACAGAGCACACCAAAGGCGTTAGTCTGGGTAATCAACCTTTGTTCAACTGATCGCGACCTGAGGCACGTTTACAGACTGATTGGGTCCAGATGAGACGCCGAGTAACTCGGGTTCTCATCTGGATCCACTATCTTTAACACCAAGGCAGTTGTAGTATAGAGGCTTGATCGAGTCGTAACTAGTCACTCTGGGTCTCATCTGGATCCAATATGTTTGACACCAAGGCAGTTGATCGAGTCGTAACTACATGTAATCATAACTGCAACACCGTCACAATTGGGCTGGTACTAATTACAGCAGGGAAAGGGTTGTGCAATCAATACACATCCTCCATACATGTCTCTTCAACCCATTTTCCATTTAACGAACCAGTTATTCTGAGATATTGAAGAGTTTTTAGTTTTTAGTTTAAACTGGCACGCAGTTCTGATCATGATCTACACGGGTTGATATTAGTATCAGCAGTATTCAATCATGCAGCCAATTAAGTGAGATAGTCTTCGGAGCAAATTATCTATGTATCGCATTTGTTTCAAAGCTATACAATTCTAAAACTTTCCTTTTCACTAGTAAATGTTCCTTTTAGATAGGTTTATTCCAAGAGGTAAGGTCTAACACTAGCGTATGAGTGAATGGGTTTAGCATGGTGCGGACAGATGAGTGATTACCTATGCAAACAGTTGGATCCTAATGGAAGCAAAGTTACTTTACGTCTCGTCTGGATTAAAACCGAATGCAAAGGTGCAAATGATCACATCCTCGCCCAATAGAATATAATTACAACAGTGTTGCATGCAATAAGCCCATCGAACTTTATATTTTATCAAGCACATGGAGACGAAGATTGTTGTTGTTTGAAGTAAATTTGTGTTATAAAGAGCTATTATACAGTCACGTACGTGAAGAATTCTTGAATCGTGTTTCTCATGAAAGTACATGTATGAGTTATGCAGGAAACACCGCATACATAACACACAACCGCCCAAACAGCACCACGACGACAAACAGCAAATGTACATGTATATAAAAGATACAGAGAGACGCGCAAACATAACAAACAAACAATAGGGGAGATGGAAGTACCGCCTTGGAACGATCGGTGACAAATGTCACGGGGGGGGGGGGGGTTAAACCAGCAAATGTACATGTATATAAATGATACAGAGAGACGCACAGACATAACAAACAAACAATAGGGGGAGATGGAAGTACCGCCTTGGAACTGGTTAAACCGATTAAGGGGTGCCCAACCTCACCCTTATTCCATCCCCACCCTAAAAGACAAACGGTGTAAATAAACGTATCCCCTCTCCGACTAATCTACAACAACCGCGATGGCAAATACAGTGGTAAAGTGCATGTAAAACGAAAACATATTTAAGTGAAACAACTGTATTCACCTATCGCTAGTGTACTCAATGATTAAGCTGCAGAGTAGAAAAGTAATAAAGTGTACGACACAAACGAGATGATACAAACATCCGACGTTCTCCTTCCGTTTTCGGATTTAAGAGGTCAGTCCAGAAAACTATCGAAGACCGTCATTACAGCCATCCACGACCAGAATGGGTGACAGAGTGGTGGACATGTGAGGTGTCCTACATTGTCCATTCCTACACTTATCAAAGAACATTTAATATCCAAGAGTATAAGTGTCAAACAGTTTGTATCCCAGAGTATAAGTGCCATACAATTTGTATCCCAGAGTGTCAAACAGTTTGTATTCCAGAGTATAAGTGTCAAACAGTTTGTATCCTAATGAGGCTTCCGGGTAACCAATTAGAATCCAAACAGCTTGCAACAGTTATCACATAAATGCTTATGGTTGAAAAAAGTTACTCTTACCAACCTTAGTGAAGATTTTGTAGTCTGCATGCCGCTTTAGAAGTTCCTGCACAGTGTCTGTGTGTCCCTCCTTGCAGGCCAGATGAAGAGCTGTTTGTCCTCCCTGAAAATAACAATAACGACTTACAACTTTTCGTCTGCTGCTAACACAGACAGCTCATGTAGGAGCCGTCTAATCAGGGTCTATCACTTTAAATATTTTGCAATACGACTTGTTGACCTGGTTGGCAACTGACTGTATTGGTGAACAGTTGGATCCATACAACGTGGAGTCGCACCAGAATCCAAACAGTTTGAAATTAAATTGAAGAAACACGAACTTTTTAAAACTGAATGCGAGACGCGCACGTACTGTCATTTGCAAACTGAGGAGTCATGTGATCAGGGTATGCACTGTTTGTCACACAGAGGAGTCATGTGTTTAGGGTATGCACTGTTTGTCATGTAAACAGTCGAGCCATGTGTTCAGGGTATGCACTGTTTGTCATGCAAACAGAGGAGCCATATGGTCAGGGTGGTATGCACTGTGCGTCATGTAAATTATCTAGCAAGTTTAACTCTTTCCTGAATGTTAATGTAAGAAATAATGATGTTATGAATATCAATTAGATTAGTTAGTTATAATAGTACATGGACACATGCTATTTGGCCATGGTGGAAACAGTTGTAGAATCCTATCTATATTATATCATAAGCAAACAGAGCAGACCCTGATCAGACGGCTCCTATAAGAGCCGTCTGATCTGGATCTACTCTGTTTGCAAAGACGTAAAAAGGCGTACGTATTTATGTAGCAACGGGTTAAGCCTTCCATACTGATTGGACTTGGAGTTAAACACTGACAGCATAGTCCACTCTGGCAGTTTAATTCATTCAGCCATTGTGACGATTTGGTGAATATATTAGCCAACACCTTTGATTGAGTAACTCGGCGTCTGATCAGGATCCAAACCGTTTGACACTCTGATAGAGGTTCTGTAAAGAAAGAGAATAAATTAAGCCATTTAGAATTACAAATAGACAATATGAATATTGGTTCCTAAAATAGTATATAGGCTGCAAGGGTTTATTAAACCTTTCCTTATGATATAATGTGTTTTCGCGCATTTGCAAACAGAGAATACCCAGATCAGACGGCTCCTATAGGAACCGTCTGATCAGGGTTTGCTCTGTTTGCTTATGAACTTGTAATAGATCTGACTCTACAATTTCTACCAATACCAAACTTTCATGTGAACATATTCCAGTATGAAAATACAGCTAATAAATATTCATGATGATATTGTTTCTTGCATCAATATTGAACAGGGAAAGGGTTCAAGCGGCCGGGAGTGCTCAAAGGGTGTAACCAGCAAGCAATACGTCATACGGTATACATTAAAGTGAAATGTACAGGTAAACACACCCAACTCATAACGCTGCTGTCAGCGAATGTTTGCAAACAGTTTCAGAATAAGACGCATAGTGATATGGCCTCTAATAAGGATCCAAACCACCCGCTTCTGTGATATTATGTTACATATATTGAAACAAAAAAAGAGGAAGAAAATTCTCATAGATGAAAACTGAAGCAGACGACAGTGCGTAGGAGCGGAAGAATTTAAATATATGCAAAAAGGGCGTGATTTCAAACCCGTTAGTAATACACACGTAAAACAAACAACACCTTATTTGGTATTCAACCCGGGTGCATTATTTTTTTTATTTTTATTTTTTATTTTTTTTAGAATAGAATATTTTATTTTGACATAAACTGATACAGTTTCTAGTCATACAAATATATATAATAAATAAACAAGTATCACGTGACTAAGTATTGCTATTAAATATGCAAACAAGACATAATTGAATATGCACATTAATTATTAGGAGCTGGATTATTGTTGTACATGTATGTTGGTTTTATTATATATTCATCTACTCAATATATACACATTTTTAAATCAGACCCAGACTAGACGACCCCTGTAGGATCGGCTCTGCTTATGGAATCATATAGATCTGATTCTATAGTTTAAATAAATGTAATTAATAATCATCACGTCAGTATTTCTTTCATAAATATTCATGAATTAAATAACGAATTCTTGACTCGCTAAATAACTGTCGTATGCAATAAAAATATTTTCATTTCTCCCAGATGAAGAACTCTTTATTATACGTTGTATGGATGTACGGCTATGTTAAGAGCAACAGATAAAGGAGCGTACTCATATACAGTATAACCTCTCTATAACGACCACTAAATTACGTCAAATATTTTGTGTTAAAGGCCGGTGGCTGCTTAAAGCAAGGTGAAAGTAAAACAGAACGCTTCTATAGGAGCGTTCTGTTTTACTTTCACCTTGCTTTAAGCAGCCACCTGCCCTAAATACCAACTAATTAACACAATTTAGTGGTCGTTATAGAGAGGTTTTACTGTACTAAAATATCGTAATTTCTCCACCAAACCCTGTTCTGCGACCACATTTTAGAATAGTCTTGAACTCACTAAATAACTGTCGTATGCAAAAACTGGTTTTCATTTCCACAGATGATTGACTCTTTTCTGGACGTTTCTCTTCCGCATTTCATTATGTCTATTTTGTCCTTGGATATTCAGTAGGTATTGAAATTTGAATAAACACGGGGCAGGGAATGTGTTTAGAAAATACAACTCGATGGAAAGAAATACGGCTATAATCAGAGCAACAAATAATGGCGCGTATCCAAATACTAAAATATTGTCATTTCTCCACAAACCCCTATGTTGTGACCACTCTATATAATCGCAGAAATAAAGAAGTTATTCTTGAAAATGTTCTATATTTATTCCAAAGTTCAATACCTACGGAATAATCATGGACAAATATATAGTTATAATGAATTACGGAAGGTAGACCATTGTAGCCATTTAAGAAGGTGAAGACACATATCTTTTGAATTCCATTAGCAAACAGAGCAGACCCTGATCAGACGGCTCCTATAGGAGCCGTCTAATCTGGGTCTACTCTGTTTGCAAATGTGTAAAACACGTTTATATGAGGGAAAGGGTTAATTTACGGATGTTATCTGGGCCTCTGTATAGTTATAAGGAGACATCGAGCTACCCTGTGTCTCATCCGGATACAAAGCCTTTGCATGCGTTGTCAGGGGTTCATCTCACAACGATGCACTTAAGAAATGAATGACGTGCTCCCGGTGTTCATTGGGTTATGCAACGCATAGCTTTACGAGCAAAGTTAGTGAAGCCCGAAGGGCTTCACGTGAATCTTTGCTCGTAAAGCTATGCGTTGCATAACCCAATGAGCACCGGGAGCACGTCATTTATTTCTTATATTTATATTCCATTGTATTTCTTATATTTCAACGGATTTTTTTACCGGTCTCGTAATAATAGCCGCTATCTAGGTCGTTGCTAGGTTCGTTTCTAACGTAGTAGGATCTCTATATATGGTATGAAAAATAGTCCCAAACACATATTTTTATAAATATAGAATGAATACAAGATTTTAATCAGTAAATTTCCAGCTATGTTTAAAGAAAAGATTATCGAGATATTTCAAACCATATATATTTACGAAATGTTGGTATTAAAGCATCTTCTGGGATGTAGGTCGCGGTGTCGAAGCCAATTTACTCAACCGCCATGCTTGATCGCAAGCAGGTCACACCGTTGGATTTTATTCTCGGATTTTTCTTTGTTAACGGTAAGGACATTGACTTATTTATGCTTCACTCATTACTTGATAATATATTTTGATACGCCACGGCTGTTAAAGTTGGCAATAGTATTTATTCAAGCGATAATTCTCAGTAAGAAGATGCCATATTTCAAATACTCCGCGCTTACACAGCGGAATTCTTGGAAAAGGAGAACCGGCTCAAACCGGTATTCAAATGAACGTTCAATGGAAAATACAACTTTCTTTTTAGAATAAGGTTATATAAGGACGTTACAGGGCGAATGTAAATATTAGTAAATGAAGTGCCATGTCGTTCTGATATTCACCAAGTATATTTAATAGCAAAGTCCCGAATTATCCCTTTACCTTATGAATAATCATTAAAGAAGTAATGGCAGTGTTCATATACAATAAGTTCAATTCTATAAATGTATACGAACAAAATATACTATATTATTATTATTAACAGAGCAGACCATGACCAAACAGCTGCTATAGTCCTGTCTGATCAGAATCCAAACTAGTTGAAAGTGCGTTAACCCTTTACTCCATGAATATTAATCAACGGTTAGACGTAGACTAATGACATCATGAATATTAATTAGATTAATCTTTATTTATGTCACATGTATACATAGGACTTTTCGACCATGGCAGAAAATGTAGAATAATATCTATATTATTTCATAAGCAAACAGAGTAGACCCAGCTCAGACGGCTCCTGTATGCGTAGAAAGGTCCTGTTTTGTGGTATAATTGGTTAAAGGGTGCATCTATGAAGTAAAGAGTTAAAGATATAAATCATGTCAATTAATAATATTTAACCCTTTCATCGTTGAATTAACCGAGTGGAATAGACCAGAACTGTTAAATTATAGCGTGCACATAGTTTAAAAAGTTTTAATTTGTTCCAGGATTTGGCCAACAGTGCAGACCCTGCACAGGATTCCTCCAGGAACTCTTTGATCAACCTACACGGTTTGCAAATGCCAGTGCACTCGTTTCTCACAATGGGAGAGTTAACAGTATGCAGACAACGAACTTAATGTTTTAATTGTACTCTTTTGGCAATATCGTTAAAAAGCCATAAAGATAGAGTCAGCCATATTGGATCTTGATGATACTTCCAATTAGGATCATATCAGGATCCAAACTGTTTTCACTGTTAGCACACTTTAACCCACTTTAAATGCATGTTTGCACTACTGACACTGAAATGCGCGATTTTTAAAGTGACTGTACATTGCTAAATGCATGGTTATTTGCATTAAAGCTTATTTCTTATTGCACAACTAAATAAAAAATGTCGCTGTTCAATGCTAGTAGTGCAAACATGCATTTAGCAATAAGCATTTTGCATTTCGCATTTGTCATTTGTCATTTGTCATTTACATCTATCATTTGGAGCATTCCGGTTCTTTCCCTGGCAATTTCCACAATTGGCAAAAAACATTTCGCATATTGCATTAAGCTTTTCGCATCTAGCATTTAGCAAATAGCATGGCAGAATGGCGTTCCATATAATCATGGTCCACGAGGATTGTATTCTAATACCTTCGTGAATTTATCCGAAGATTACCGACGATAATAAACGGAAAATCCATGAGTCTCAGGTCAAATTGGGAGAGTAATTGCTTTGCCACACAATACAAATAAAATGCACAATACAACAAATAAAGTTCACTTGGGCCACGCGAGTGACTACATTTCAGGCGTCAAAAATGCCGTGCCTGTGCGCTTTTTACGTAGCCTACTGGACCGTTATATTTTCGTTCGAAAATGATACGGGGTTTTCGTCCGCTTTTGATATTCAGTTTTTTTTCGGTTTGTGCGCAAATGCAATTCGCTCGTTTCTATATAAATACAAATATGTTTATTCTATCATATGTACCGTAAATATTTTAATCTAAAGTGTCCAAATATAAGCTTAAAGTAACACGTTACTTGGTGATTATTAATGTAAGAAATAATGACGTCATGAATATAAAGTAGATGAGTCTTTGTAGTGGCAAATAAACAGAGGGGTATTTGGCCATAGCTGAAGCTGTAGAATCAGGTCTATATCATTCTATGTTTATCATAAACAAACAGAGCAGTCCCTGATCAGACAACTCCTACAGGGATAGCCTGATCCCGGTCTATTCGGTTTGCAAATACAGTAAAACCTCTCTATACCGAGCACTAAATTACATCAAGTATTTTGTGTTAAAGGCAGGTGGATGCTTAAAGCAAGGTGAAAGTAAAACAGAACGCTCCTATAGGAGCGTTCTGTTTTACTTTCACCTTGCTTTAAGCAACCACCTGCCCAAAATACCAACTAATTAACACAATTTAGTGGTCGTTATAGAGAGGTTTTACTGTATGTTAAATGGCACATATATCAGATATAGGGTTAACTCACAAGATATATAGACAAATAGTTAAATAAGGGTGTGGCTGAATAGTGAATACACGACATGGTTCGTGACATTACATTAACTCTTTCGCTGCCAAATATTGCCGTCTGCAAAATTTGTCGTCTGTGACAATTTTCGTTTGTTTACAGTCCTCCCATTTTCTTTCAATAACATTACCATAGTAACAAACAGTTTGGATCCTGATGAGACGCCGAGTAACATCTGGATCCAAACTGTTTGCATAGGTAATCACAGTCTTAAATCTAAGTCAATGTACGAGAATGTATACCGTTAATCCTGGCAAATCCGAACATGCAAGTAAATGTTATTATTGGGATTTGACTCATGTGACAGCTTAACGCAGGGTGAAAGTCATACAGAAAGCTCCTCTGGGAGCTTTCTATGTGACTTTCATCGTGCATTAAGCTGTCACCTGCCTAAAAAGTGCTCAGTTAATATTTACTTAACGCTCGGATGAGCAAGGTTTTACTGTATTTAAAGTGCCATATATTACATCAACAAATCAAATATATCACAGGTTATTATGTCTCGTTGATTTTGATATTGATATACAGTGAAACCAATCGAAAGCGAAAACAATTTGGAAACAAGAGATGTTTGTAAAACATGTATACCCCCCAGACCCCCTGACCTTTGATCTAGTGACCTCAACTATAGAGGTCATCTAGCGGTCATGACTAATCACCACAGCAACATTGAAGATCCTAAGCCGAACCACTGATCATTTATTGATCTGAAAACATTTCACATATTAAGGTCATGGTGACCTTGACCTTTGACAACTATAGGGGTCATCTAGTGGTCACGACCAACTACCACAGCAAGTTTGAAGATCCCGAACCAAACCATTGAGCAGTTTTTAATTGGAAACCATTTCATCAGTTAAGGTCATGATGACCTTGACCTTTGACCTAGTGACCTCAAAATCAATAGGGGTCATCTAGTTGTCATGACCAACCACCACAGCAAGTTTGAAGATCCTAAGCCAAACCCTTGAGCAGTTATTGATCGCAAACCATTTCACCAGTTAAGGTCATGGTGACCTTGACCTTTGACCTAGTGACCTACAAAACAATAGGGCTCATCTAGTTGGCATGACCAACCACCTAAGCAAATTTGAAGATCCTAAGCCAAACCCTTGAGCAGTTATTGATCAGAAACCATTTTACAAGTTAGGGTCATGGTGACCTTGACCTTTGACCTAGTGACCTCAAATACAATAGGGGTCATCCAGTTGTCATGACCAACTACCGCAGCAAGTTTGAAGATTCTAAGCCAAACCCTTGAGCAGTTATTGATCGGAAACCATTTGACCAGTTAAGAGCATGGTGACCTTGACCTTTGACCTAGTGACTTAAAAAACAATAAGGGTCATCTAGTGGTCATTACCAACCACCACAGCATATTTAAAGATCCTAGCCCAAACCCTTGCGCAGTTATTGATCGCAAACCATTTCACCCTTTAAGGTCATGGTGACCTTGACCTTTGACCTAGTAACCTAAAAAACAATAGGAATCATCTAGTTGTCATGACCAACCACCTAAGCAAATTTGAAGATCCTAAGCCAAACCCTTGAGCAGTTATTGATCAGAAACCATTTTACCAGTTAAGGTCATGGTGACCTTGACCTTTGACCTAGTGACCTCAAAATAAATAGGGGTCATCCAGTGGTCATGACCAACTACCACAGCAAGTTTGAAGATTTGAAGCTAAACCCTTGAGCAGTTATTGATCGGAAACCATTTAATCATTTAAGGTCATGGTGACCTTGACCTTTGACCTAGTGACCTCAAAATCAATAGGGGTCATCTAGTGGTCATGACCAACTACCACAACAAGTTTGAAGATTCTAAGCTAAACCCTTGAGCAGTTATTGATCGGAAACCATTTTACCATTTAAGGTCATAGTGACCTTGACCTTTGACCTAGTGACCTCAAAATCAATAGGGGTCAGCTAGTGGTCATGACCAACCACCACAGCAAGTTTGAAGATCCTAAGCCAAACCCTTGAGCAGTTATTGATCGGAAACTATTTCACCATTTTAGGTCATGGTGACCTTGACCTTTGACCTAGTGACCTCAAAAACAATAGGGGTCATCTACTTGTCATGACCAACCACCACAGCAAGTTTGAAGATTCTAGGCCAAGTCGTTTATTAGTTATCGTTCGGAAACCAGCGATCTACCGACCGACCGACCGACCGACCGACCGACCGACAGACCGACCGACCGACATGTGCAAAGCAATATACCCCCATTTTTTCAAAAGGGGGGTATAAAAATGTATTTAAAAGAGGGTGGCTGATTAACCCTTTCTCCTTGAATATATGAAGTAATTACGTCACGAATATTAATTAGATAATTTTTAATACAGATACATGGGACATAGGAAATTTTGACCATGAAAGAAACTAAAGAATCATGTCTATATAATGTCACAAGTAAACAGAGCAGACCCTGATCAGACGGCCCTCTGATCTGGGTCTACTCTATTTGCAAAGACGTAGAAAAGCGTGTATTGCACGTATTTATGGAGTAAAGGACAAATATACAGTAAAACCTCTCTATAACATCCACTAAATTGTGTTAATTAGTTGGTATTTAGGGCATATGGTTGCTTAAAGCAAAGTGAAAGTAAAACAGAACGCTCCTATCATAGCGTTCTGTTTTACTTTCACCTTGCTTTAAGCAGTCACCTGCCTTTAACACAAAATAATTGATGTAATTTAGTGGCTGTTATAGAGAGGTTTTACTGTACACGTATAACGAAAATAATGCTGAAAGCTCATTACGTCCTACAGTAAGCCACCACCCACCTTTAACCCTTTCCTTGATATAAACGCATTTTCAAGCATTTGCAAACAGAGTACACGCAGATCAGATGGCTCCTAAAATAATTATAACAAATGAGGTAATAAATGTTCTTGTTATTTTTTCTTACATGGATTCTAAACAGGGAAGGGTTAATACTCAGAATTAAGCCTGTGTTGGTGGTCGGCTTTAGATGTGTAGAGTAAATGAGTCACCTATTTTCAAATTTAGACTTACTAAACAACTCACAGCATTCTCAAACAAGTTTGACTGGTACCCAACTACCACTTTTCTGGGAACCAAACAAAGATATCCACGAGTCTCATGCGTGAGCATACGTCGATGAAATCAAACCAAGGTTTCCAGGGTTACCGATGTTTTGAGTGCTACTCACCTTATTTTGGTAATTCATATCCACTTTATCAGTGTCGAGGCAGGCTTTAAGTGCAGATAAATCCCCGGCCCTGGCAGCTTTAAGCAGATCTAGGTTTGGTTGACAGTTTGTCTGGAAATAAAAGCAATATCTGATACCATTCCTCTACTGCCAATACTTTGCGATTACAAACAACCTAGTACTAGCATTAACCTTTGTCTCGCTGTGAAAATTTAAACTAAAGTCTGTCTTAAGCGACCATCAAAAAGGGGTCAAATTATGGGTATGTAGGCAGTTGGTAGCTTCATGCAGGTCAAAAGTAATGCAGAAAGCTCATATACATGTACCTATAGGAGCTTTCTGCAGTACATTGCCCTGGATTGAGCAACCACTTGCGTTTTAAGACTGATATGTTCAATAAATGAATGTCCGTCTAGGTTCTACTGTACAGTGCAGCGCTGACTATTTCCTATTCGATCAGGTTTTTGAATAACTATTGCCTGAGCGTTAAACAACTTGAGCCCTGGTTCCATTTTTATAAAACTTTTTTGTTGAGTCTGAGTTCGTTCTCAAGTTTTTGATTGGTCAGGTTTGAGCCTTTGGCTCAAATCTGGCCAATCAAAAGCTTGAGAACAAACTCAGACTCAACTAAAAGGCTTTATAAGCATGGACCCTGATGAGACTCCGAGCTGTTTGCAAATGCGATTGAGGTAGCAAATAATGGGACAAGGGGTCACGCCTTATTATTCACGTCAACTCGTTCAATACTGGTAGAAATGGTAAAGGAACAGATATGTAAGATCCTGTTTTTCAAGACATTTCGAAGTTGAAAGCAGGGTGATGCGGATGATGAAGAAAGCGCCAAAGCTGCCAGAACTTTTAACCCATTCCTCCATTGGCTATTTTTAGATCCAACCTCTTTCAATAAATCTACCGAAAAGGAGCATTAACAAGAGAAAAGGATTTTTTTTAGAATTTTGTAGTTCTGAAACCATAGTGATAAGTAGAGCATTTGCTCCTATGGAGCAAATGCTCTATTTATCACAATGGTTTCAAAAAGTGACGGTTACAGAGGCGTAGAAAGGCGTATTTATGGAGGAAATGCTGCGTATTTATGGAGGAAAGGGTTAAGGCACATTTTGCATAGCAATCATCCTAAGTCTGCTCATGTTCACAACTTCACAGTTAATAATGTATAGAAAACGGGAGACAACCTTTACAACTTTTAATCATTATGCGTACATCATCCTGACAAATGCAAACAACTTGGATGCTGATGAGACACTGAGTAATTCGACGCCTCACCAGCTTCCAAGCCGTTTGAGAATCGATCTGGTCCATGCTTATAAAGCTTTTGATTGGTCAGATTTGAGTTCTCAAACTTTTGATTGGTCAGATTTGAGCCTACGGCTCAAATCTGACCAATCAAAAACTTGATCAGACTCAACTAAAAAGTTTTATAAGCATGGATACAGAAGTTTTTCAAAACATTGAACAAATCGGATGTGGATAAAAAAAAGTTCAACTCATATTTGTAGCAGACATTTGTTTTCTGAATGAAAGTGGGTTGATCCATCACTCTACTAATATTTGACTCGGCCTCTAGATTTGATAAATTGGAAGACTCTCTCTTTACTGTTAGCCCTTTACTCCATAAATATGCATTTATACACCGTTGAAAACAGAGAAGACTCGGACCAGACTGCTCTTGTAGTAGCCGTCTGACCAGGGTCTACTCTGATTTCTTATGGAGTAATATAGATATGAATCTAAAGCTTCTGTCATGGCCAAACATTCCTGTGTTCATGTGCCATTATTATAAAAAATAATCTAATCAATATTCATGATGTCATTATTTCTGACATGAATATTCATAGTCAAGCATATACTTAATGAATATTCATGTACAATGGGGAAATGTGTTGCCATGACAACAGAGAATCAGAAAGCAACATATAAGCAAACAGAGAAAAACATGACCAGACAGCTCTTAACACTTTCCTCCATGAATATCCATGAAATAAATAATGGCATCATTACTAATTTAGACCTTTTTCGGCTGGTCTCTTTGCCAATGTTTTATCGTTATTTGATTCTAGAGATGACGTATGTAATGATATGATATATAGCTGGTGATACGTACAGCTCCAAAGGATCCGCCATTCATGTAGGACTTTAACATCTCTGTTACTGTCTCCGGTATGTCCATGATGCTGTTGTCACAACAGACAATCACAAACCTGCAACAAATTTATATTCATACTGTAAACCTCTCTCTCCGAAATTCTAAAGTAGAGAACAATTCAGATACTTTCAGGTAGGTGACTGCTTAATGTAGGGTTGAAAGTCATTCAGAAAGCTCCCAGAGGGGCTTTGTATAAGACTTTTACCCTGCATTAAGCTGCCATCTGTCTCCAAGAACGATATTTATACCTAATTTAACGTCCGGTTTAGAGAGGTTTTACTGAATTTCATATATCGGATGTATTCCAAATACCACGATTCTAAAGAGTGGTTACAATAAAGGGATTGGTGGACATATAATAAAAAATAATGCCTATGAAAATGATAATGATAAAAATAAAATAATAATATAATAAAATCTGCTTAGGATTCAGAGTGGACTTTCGCCTTCAATTTCCTTTAAAACATAAGTTGTTAATCAAAGAGTCTCCCATTGCTGCAGTCCCCATGAGTCGCTTTTTAGCGATCATGACGACGAAAAAGTTCGACCATTGCATATAAAAATAATTTGAAATGATTTAAGGAGATGTCAGTTTTAATAATAAAATATGGAATATGTTTTTCCATGTTGCAGAATTAGACTAAACAAATGCTTTTCTAAAGACCTCGGTATAACCTTGGCCTTGGTGAATAATTAGTGGTAAGGGACTATCCAATTGAATTCACTGACTAATGCAATGATGCGGTATACCGTAAAACACCTCTAAACCCATAGTTTGATAAAGAAGGACTTAAGATTTTAGGCAGGTGGCTGCTTAATGCAGGGTGAAAGTCATGCAGAAAGCTCCCATAGGAGTTTTCTGCATGACTTTCATCCTGCATTCAGCTGCCACCTGTCTGAAAAACTGGCATTGATACTAATTCTACGCCCGGGGTTTACTGTAAATGACAAGGAATGTAACATAAATGTGAAAGTAAAACTATACAGTAAAACTTCGATTATTCGAACACTAAAATACGTATTATTATCGATCTTTAAGACAGGTGGCAGCTTAATGCATGGTGAAAGTCATGCAGAAAGCTCCTTTAGGAGCTTTCTGCATGACTTTCACCATGCATTAAGCAGCCACCTGCCTAAAAGGGTCTAAATTCTTCTATACCGAAAATTCGAATAATCGAGGTTTTACTGGTTTTTAAACGTCTTCTATACAGTTGAACTTCAATATCTCGAACTCAGATAACTTCGGGATAACCTGAAGTAAATGTATGATCCTTCCAAAATGTACAAAACCGAATTGTTCTGAAATGTATCACTACGCATAACTACAAACACATGGGACAATTTAACACAGGTCGCAAGTAATGCTGAAAGATCCTACAGGAGCCTTCAGCATTGCTTCAGATTGCATTGGGCTGTGAGCTACAGAAATTGGTCAGACTAGAAATCAGATGACTCGAACCTCTGTTATATCGAAGTATTTCTATTGTCCGTTGAAGTTCCAGCTATGGAAACTACTAGTATATCTTTTTTCTCTAGAGAGTCCGCACTGTTTGTCATGTTACATTTTTCTTTAACCCTTTCGCTGCCAGTGCCGGATCTGTGATTACCTATGCAAACAGTTTGGATCCAGATGAGACGCCGAGTAACTCGGCGTCTCATCAGGATCCAAACTGTTTGTTACTGTTTC